>CM028381.1:60813493-60896839 GCA_013146195.2 Codonopsis lanceolata
CGGATCGGTAGATGACCCGTCGGAAGTAAAGCTAGGGAAGGAGTGGGGATGGTATATCCAAAGCGGTCTACGGTCTGCAGTGTCAGGAGCGGACCGGTCGTGGTGTACCAATTCTGCAGAGGCTTGTTAGAAATAGACTCAAACTCAGCAGGGATCTTTTCATAATCAGTGTCTCTGTCATCATTCCCAGAAAAACTGTCTCCTCCGAACATTTATTGGAAACTCCTTTATTGATCAACGTATTTTACAGCACCTTTCTTCATAGTTAATTAAACTAACTTCCTTTAGACCTCCTCGGCTTGACTTGTTTCAAAGATTTTTGTACCCGCCACCATGATTTCCTTGTTGTCGATGAGGTCCTGAATTGCGTCTCTAAGCATATAGCGGTAAGTGAGATGACATTTGCATCGATGATTTCCTTGATATTGGGCATGGTTCTAGGTGATGGGTAACGGTTTGGGTGGTCGGTAATTATCCATGGGCTTCAGTATCCCATGGGCACACAGCGTTTGGAGTATTTCGGACCTTGGGGCGGGCAAGTCATCGTAATGTCTTTCTTTTCGACTCCTTGGCTTTGATATATGGCTAGATCGGGTTTTGGTCAGGCAACTGAGCGGGGTTTTCTTTTTTGGATATAGTTGCAATGAGATTGGCTTGACTGGATCTTGGCCCAGTAGGGATTCTTTTTCTGGTATGCAAATGATTCTTTTTAAATTCCCTGGGGTCATGTGGAAATAGGTATCTGAGGGATCAAAAGAGGGATAATTCTTTTGGTCGGGGTAGTAGGCATTCAAGTGGGGAGGATCAAGGCTGATTTCTGGAGGATATGAGTTAAAGCTATGGGGATTAGAAATCATATCACTTTGGTCATGGAGGTTATCACCGGGCTGGTGGCTGGCACTTGATGGCTTTCTGGGGGCTTGGAAGAGGATATTTTCTGCGGTATCAGGGGAATTTATTTCGGGGGAATGGGAAGTATTAGGAACATATTTTGGGGTTTTGGCCTTTTGCGAAAAAGTGGCGAGAGTTTCTGAAAAACTGGCCAAAAGGTCATTTACCACCTGATCCACTATTCTTTTTGCATGGGCGTCCAGTTCCTTTCTTAACCAAGCCTCAAGCCTAGGAGGAGGTGCATACGCAGGGGTTTCCCCTTCTAGTTCCCAACTGTTCCAGTTGTCGCTATCCCATGTCATAGCTTGTTTATTCTTGGGTTGCCATATTGCTCGGATACGTACCCTACGAGGCGATTACGCCCATACGTCTGGCCGGTACCCTCGGATCGATTTGCACTACTTTCCGTATCAATCGGCCGGTATTATCTACGCCTTTCCAAATTCGGGCCGGGTTTCGAGGAAAATGAGGTTTGGAGGTATCGGAAATTTGGAGGCTTTCTGGGCTTGGAGTACAGCGTGCCTTTTATTAGTATATTTTATCATTATTTTTTTTGTTCCCTACAATTGACCGGATAAGCACTCGCTTTATTTTGACGGTCTCAGGACTTTCCCTGGAACAGTGGATTCTTTCTCCAGAGTATAGGACCAACGTATTCCACCTGCCTTCGACTCCGGTGGGTGGGCGAAGGGCCTATACTCTTTCCAGGATCCACCATTCGAAATAGTCTAGGTCGAGCATCTGAGAATTATAAATCAGCCCCTGTTTGTTATTTATATTTATATTTTATTATTTTTTTTGTGTGCACTTATTTTTTTTTAAACTTGCACATTTTTTTCATTTTATTTCGACTTTTTTTTTATAATCATTTTCATATATCATTTTTTTAGTAGGGGTTGACTCACAATTCGGAGATGCAAAAACCGGTCGGTCTATGAAGTGTCCTGAGAAGCTATATGCATTCTAGTGTTGGCTTATGCAGGGGGTAGGCTGGCCATGGTGTAGGGTAACAATTCGGAATATATCTATATGCGTGCACGTGTGTGCGGTATCTAGAAAGCAGTAAAGTCTTTATTTATTTTCAGGTATATAAACAGAAAAATAAAACAGATATGGCCTGTCTTACTGTTATGTGTGGATTTTCTCGACTTTTTAGTTTGAGCGCAAGCAAGCAATCACACCATACTTTAAGAAATAGAAAGAAAAGTGGGAAACTATCTATCCTTATTAATTACAAATTTTGGTCCTATATCCCCGAAATAAAATGACAGAATGAATGCAGACATGTGCAAATGTACAGAATAATAGAAAAAAGAAAAAAAATGAACAAAAAGAAATAATAATACAGAGCCGGAAATAAAGCAATAATTAAGATAAAGCCCCGGCCCTTTTATTGTCTTTGCCGAATTTTATGCGACATGCGACATATATATATATATATATATATATATATATATATATATATATATATATTGATTTTTTTGATTTTTCAATTTTTTTTTTTTTTATATTTTTAAATACAACTGTAACAGTTATCGAACGAAATCTGCTGCAAGATAGAGGATCATATCCACAAATATAGACATAGATGTATGTGAACGCAATATTCAAATGCATAAATTAATATAACAAGCATACTTCAGCCAGAAACAAATAAAAACAAAAAAGTCTTATTTTATGAGTCTAGCCTTCCATTTTATTTAAAATAAAACAACTCCCAATGAGAGCAGGTGCATATGGTTATGTGTGCGCTGCGAGACACCACTGCTCTCGTTCCACCCTCCCTTGTTTAGGGGAAGATGAAATCAAAATTGCGAGAGGAGTGCTGTCTATGTTAGCGCGTTGGAATGCGTCTCGGTTGCCTTTAGTAGATTTTTTATCCAATATGGGAACTTATGGTTTCCCTCACCAAGTTATCCCTTTTTTAGGGCATACCAGGATATGGGAATGCATTACCCTTTCATTCCCATTTTCCCTTTTTTAGGGGAAAACGGAAAAGTGCAAAAAAGGATATTGCGACGCCCCCACTATGGATTTTATTAAAAATAGCCTTATGACCCGTTTCAGATCACTATGGGAGCTTTGGGTTTCCCGTATCAAGTTATCCATTTTTTTAGGGGATACCAGGATATGAGAATACATCACCCTTCCATTCCCATTCTCCCTTTTTTAGGGGAGAACGGAAAAGTGCAAAGAAGGAGTGTTGCGAGGCCCCACTGGATCTGAAAGTTTTAGAGTCGCCATCTTTATTTTAAGGAAAAAATAAAGCAAAACCAAAAAAGAAAGAAAAATAAACCAGATAAAAAGAAACGGGTTCGGAGGCTAAGTTACGAGTTGGGAAGGTGCTAGGCACCCAACTCGCCCTTTCGGTCTCAAAAGTAGTTTTTGGCTGAAGTATGCTTATTGTTATATTTATTTAACAAATAAATAAAACATTAAAAGACATGAAATTAAAACAAATACATCCGTGGCTACATTATTTACGGACTTGCAGCCATTTCCTTACAATAATTACAAATGTATTTAAAAATATTTGGCCATTATAACGGCTCTTTTACATAATATTTCCCATTCTAATCCGGGCAGCACAACAGCTTATATTGACTACATTCTGCCGGATTTAAATAACAACTTTAAATAATAAATGAGCGGAAAAGTAAATAAATAAATAAAATAGCGCCCTTAAAGGCTTTTACCTTTTAGAGCGGTAGTGTGCTCGCTCTGTCCTTCAGGGAGAGGGAGTGTTTTTTGTTGTTTGTTGTGTGGTTGTTGTTTTGATTTGGGCAGAGTGACTGCCTATTTTGGAAGGTTTTGGCTCGTTCGCTCGGGCAGAGTGACGGCTTATTTTGGTAGGTTTTGGCCTTTTTGGTTGGGCGGAATAACGGCTTAGTTTTTGTGTTTTTCAGCTCATTACTCGGGCAGAGTAACGGCTTACTTTGGGATTTTTGGGCCGGGGAAGTGAGGTGGATACCTAACTACTAGGCTAGGGATCACTTATCACCGGTGGATTTAAGTTTTGGCGGAGTTTGGACGGGGTTTGGAGACTTTTAGTGGGCTAGACTCACCTATCTCACACCTCTCGCTATTATTTTTCTCTCGGCGTCGAAGGAACGCAGAGAGAGACAGAGCTTCGTTGATCGATTTCTTGAACAAATGAGAAGGGAGCCCAACACCTTTATTTATAGGTGGGACGAGGGAGTCATCGGGCATTTCCTGAATTCTTCAACCGGCTTCGTTTGATTGTACACCGAGCTTCACCAAGTGCACAATGCGTTAAGTGAGAAGCCTACTGTTCATTCCTTGGCGCGACATTATCCCTCTCTTGGAGCGGCGCCCAGTCCTTCTTTAGGCCGTGCCAAGCTCCTATTTCACTTTCATTTTTGACACTTTCACCCCTCGCAATTCACTGTTTTGCACATCTTGCTTTGCCTTTCGCATTTTTTAACTCCTGTAACTTGACAGTTGTTAAGTTTGAACAGTTCTTGATATCATATGTTAGAGTCACATACCAGGGGTACGAAATTGGGATGTCTACAATAATGTCAATACATTATTCGTTGTATCAAATGTATTAAATGTACGAGGCGGTGCAGGTATACCGTAGCATGCATTATGGTGGACACTTCATTGTAATTATAGCAAGGTTGCGAGTATGAATTAATCACAATTATTCCAATTTATTCCAAATAGTTATCATAATAATTAATATTTTTTTAATGATATACCGAGAATGACCTCGAAATCATAATTTAGTCGTGGGTATAATTTTATTGTAGATATAGGTGCATTCATTTAATAAATAATTATATTGATATGGGAATTAAATATGTTGTGGGGTAACAGTTATGTAATTAAACTGGTAGATAAAAAAAATAAAAATCATACAAGATGAATAACCATACCGTTTGTACGATCAAAAAACACACACTTTAGGTGCGATTACTTTTTTTCCTTTTTCAAGTTTGCGGCTAGGGTTTGAATGCCGCCGGATACTATCAATCCGGGGGCTGATCCTCCGGGGGAAGTTGAGGATGTGACTGCAAGGATGCATACATCTATGGACAAGGCCGCACCTGCTAAGTCTTACACCAATATTGTTGGCCAGCCAAAGCCTTTTGTCGGCGCTTCTTCTCCAATCTTACATGCAATACCGTTAGCCCCACGGCAAGTCACTTCTTTTAATGGTGAACCAGGTTGTCTCTTTACACCAATGGAGATTGAATCAGCGGATAAGCAGTTTGCAAATACTATCATTCTCAAATTTTCGGCTGGAAGGCCATCTGTGCACGCCATTTAGGAGAATATTGCCCAAACATGGAAACTTAATGGGCCTTTTGTGGTAGGTTTGATGGATCCTAGGCATGTTATGGTTTGACTCTCTTCTCCTGAAGATTTAGTTCTCGCTCTTTCTAAAGAATCACACATGATTCAATCATGCATGTATAGATCTTTTAGATGGTCTCCGGATTTTGCTTTCCGGAAGGATAGTACACGTGTTGCGGTTTGGGTTCGGCTACATCAATTGCCATTAACGTATTTTAATCCGTCCTTTCTTCAGTGCATTGGTAATTCGTTGGGACATTTTTTGCGTGCAGATGAAAAAACCCTAACTCTAGTGAGACCTATGTTTGCTCGGATTTGTGTTGAAATTGATGTATCTAAGCCTCTTCCTTCCCGTTTTTGGATTGGTACTAGTAAGGATAGTGGGTTTTGGCAATCCCTTGAGTTTGAGGGTAACATTCACTTTTGTGTTGGTTGTGGTCTGCTAGGCCATATCAAGGATAATTGTCGCAAAGTCATTAAAAGATCTGCTCGTGTGATATCGGAGAAACCTACGTCGCAAGTACATGAGCATGGCACAAAGGATGATAAGGTGATACATAACGACGTGAGTATGAACAAGTCTACCTTAGCTGGAAAAGGGGAGACAACCAAGTTTGATCGTATGCCTTCTAAGTCCAACTCATCTAATCGTTGGGAGCCAGTAGCTAAGCATGGAAAAAAGTCTGGGGAATCGAGTTCTGGGGCAAAAAATTCTCAAGGCTGTGAGAAGGAGGTCGAGCATGTCAATATTTTAAGTCAGGATACAGCGGCCGTTCCTTTGGTTGATGCTCACCAAAAAGTCGTTCGGTCAGGTCCTGTGGAGAAGCCTAGTGAAGCAGTTTTATCTAAAAATGTGTTTGCAGCTCTTGATGATTTGAATGAGGAGGGGATTGAGGAGGTTTTACCTGGGATGACTAAGGTACCTCTTGTTGATAACTCGTTGATTAAGAACAAATTTGATGACTGGGAGGTGGTTTTCAAGTTCCAACCGCGACACCTTGGTAAAGCCCATTCAACTGGGGGTGAGTATATGGAGAGCATGAAAGATGGTGACAAATATTTATCGGATTCTGAAAGGAATTATGGGGATCTTCGGCCGGAGTTTCAGCATTATTGTGCTCAGCGAATTAAGAAACGTCAACAACATAAAGCTTTGAAGTAGAATGTTAGGGTTACAAGGGCTGCAGCTAAGGCCCAGTCAACTGTGTCTCAATAATCCGTTTTTATGTCGATTCTTATTTGGAATGCTAGGGGCGTTTGCAATAAAGAAACTATGGATTATCTTAGTTTGATCAAGAATCAACAGAAGCCTTTAATTTGTGCTATTTTGGAACCGAAGGCTTCAGGTAGTAAAATTGACATGTTATGTCGTCAGTTGAGTTACTCTAATTCGCTTCATGCGAATCCGGTAAATACTCATATCTGGATTTTGTGGGGGTAGTAATGTGGATGTGGTTTTGTTTGGCTCTTCTGACCAGTTTTAAATCTAAAAGTCACTATTGGGACTAGTTTTTCTGTTGTGTTAACTATCGTTTACGCTAAGTGTAGTAGGGACCTTCGGAGGGCTCTTTGGGCGGACTTGCTAGCTTTTTCGGGATCCTTGTCTATACCGTGGCTAATTGGTGGTGACTTTAATGTGATTACTCATTCCAGCGAGAAGTTAGGTGGTGTTCAGTGTGATTTTAATGAGATGGATGATTTCAATTCTTTTATTTCTCAGGCTGGTCTTATCGATGTCGGGTTTGAAGGTAGTCGCTTTACATGGTGCAATAATCAAGAGGGTGGAAGAAGAATATGGAAGCGGTTTGACTGGGTCATGTGTAACGGTTTATACGCTGCATCTTATCAAGGCCTGAAGGTGCAACATCTTTCTACTAATGAATCTGATCACTCCCCTCTTTTGGTAGAAGTGCAAAAAGAACGTAAAGCTAAAGGTATGTTTCGATTTCAGCGTATGTGGTTGGACCATCCTGCGTTTTTGACATTTGTAACTGATCTTTGGCAAAGGCCGGTGGATGGAGCTCCTATGGAGGTTTTGTTTAAAAAATTGCAGACCATGCGCATTGGTTTGAAAAACTGGAATTGGCAGGTTTTTGGCCATGTTCGTAGGAAGATGGAGATGCTTCAAGATGAAATTCTTCGGTTGGATTTTGATTCTTCAACACGGTTGGAATGATCATACGGCAGACCAACTAGAAAGTGCTCGTCGAAATTTAACTCAAGCTATCAAGTGGGATGAGGAATTGACACGTCAAAAATCTCGTCAGAAATGGTTGGAAGATGGGGATAGGAACACGAAATTTTTTCATGCTAGTATCAACAATAGGGCACACGTGAATAGGGTGCGTCTATGATTGGCTGATGGGTCTTTGAGTGATGATCCAGCTCTAATTGGTAATATGGCTGATGGTTATTACAAGACTTTATTTTCGTCTTCGGCTTATACCATTAATGACTCCATGTTTCGTGACTTGTTTGTTTTGGTTTCACATTTGGATAATATGAATCTGCTTCAGCTTCCTTCGGAGGAGGAGATATGGACTGCTATTGTTAGTCTTAATCCTAATAGTGCTCCAGGCCCGGATGGGTTTACAGGGTGGTTCTTTCAAGGTTGCTGGACTATTATTAAGAAGGATGTGATTTCTGCTATCATTTCTTTTTTTCAGGGTTAGAGTTTTCCTCGGGGTTTATCTGCTACTGCCGTGGTTTTACTTCCAAAGATTGATAATCCTACGGAGTTGGGGGATATTCGTCCGATCAGCCTATGCAATTTTGCTTGTAAAATTGTATCTTGTATCGTTTCATCTCGGCTTGCTAACTTGTTACCCAAGATTATTTCTTCAGAATAGGCGTGATTTGTGAAAGGTCGTAGCATCCAGGAAAATGTGCTTTTGGCCCATGAACTTGTTCAACGTATTGATTCCAAGGTTCGAGGGGGTAATGTCATCTTCAAATTTGATATGTCCAAGGCCTATGACCGTTTGGAGTGGGATTTTCTTCTTAGGACCTTGCAGGCTTTCGGGTTCAATCCTGATGTTCAGGGGATGATTCTGAGGATAATTAATAACATCTGGTACTCCATTCGTCTCAATGGGGACTCTTGTGGTTTTTTCAAGTCAACGCGGGGTGTTCGGCAGGGTGATCCGTTATCTCCATTTCTTTTTATTTTGGCCCATGAGGTTCTTTCTCGTTATATTAATAAGGCTTTGGCTGAGGGTGTTTTCCAACCTTATTATCATGGGCGAGGCGGGGTTACGGTTTCACATCTGCTCTATGCAGATGATATGCTCGTTTTTTGTAATGCAAGTAAATCCTCTATTCTTGGTTTACGGGCTATTTTTCAAGAATATGAACAAGGTTCCGGGCAACTTATCAATCTCCAAAAAAGTGGCTTTTATGCTCCTAAGGCTTGCTCAAATTATCGTAATGGGCAGATTGCTTCTTGGTCAGGTTGTACCCGTCGGTTTTGGCCTTTGAAGTATTTTGGCATTCCTCTTTTCCGTGGCAGGTTGAGGCGATGCTATTTTGAGGAGGTGGAAGACAAGATTCTAAAGAGGATAAGTGGGTGGCGTGCTAAATTGTTATCGTTTGGCGCTCGAATTACTCTTATCAAATCCGTGTTGTGTAGCATTCCAGTGTATACGATGGCTGCCATATCTGTTCCAAAAACTGTTTTACAGCGAATTGAGCAAGCCCTTGCTGAATTTTTATGGAGTTTTAATGGGGAACATCGAGCTCATTGGGTGGCTTGGCATAACGTTTGTAGGCCTTTTTCCGAAAGGGGTTTGGGCATTCGTTCTCTCCAACAAGTCATGGAATCTTTACATGCTAAGTTAGCATGGTGTGTTCTTCAAGGGAAAGGGTTGTGGGCTCGGTTTTGTCACTTGAAATATGGATGTGGTTCAAACTTTAATAGATTGGGTTCTGCTTCTACCTCTTGGAAAGCCATTATGATTCAATTACATAGAGTGGATCAATGCAGTCGATGGATTGTCGGAAGAGGTGATATCTCGTTTTGGAATGATAATTGGTGTGGCGAAAGGTTAGAAGGTCCACGTCCCATGGATCTGGGTCTTACTGTTCGTGATGCCCTTGCCGATATTGCTGCCTTCTTACCCTTGCTTCCAGTCGAGTTGCATGAGCAGATTCAACGCATTCGTTGCTCGGACAATGATGTTGACCGTCTCGTTTGCACCTTGACCACTTCTGGCGAGTTTCATTCTTCATCGTTCTGGAATCATTTTCGGACTAAGCTTCCTTCTCAAACTTGGGCAAACAAAATCTGGAAAGATTGGATCCTCATCAAGGTGAGTGCTTTTATTTGGCGTATGTTGCAGAATGCTTTACCTTTGGATGACTGCCTCCAACGTCGACGGATTCATTTGGTTTCCAAATGTGTTTGTTGTCGTGCGAATCCTCAATGTGAATCGATGGTCCACCTGGTTACTCAATCTGAGGTAGCTACGGAAGTTTGGTCTAGGTTTGCTCAACCTTTGCGTAAGGTCAGCGTGTACTGTAACATCATGCACCTGTTCCATGTTTGGTCTAGCTCTTCGTCTCGTCATCAAGTCGGGGCTATTCATTTAGGTATTTTTATGTTCACAAGTTGGGAAGTTTGGAAGGCGCGATGTGCGGCTATTTATGATAGTGTTCCGATGCAAGTTGATCTCATTTTTCAGCGTGTGTTGGTGCATCTCAGAGATATGCTGCGTATTTTCAGACCTCGGGCTATGATCAATAACAGATGTCAAGCTGCTCTTCAACATCTTCATCTCCCTATTCAGAATGTGCCTCATTCGAAAGGTATATGGATTCGTTGGTTGCCTCCGTCGGAAGGTTGTTTCAAGTTGAACACGGATGGGTCATGTGTGAATGGTGTTTGTACTGGCGGTGGGATTATTCGGGATTCTCATGGAGTTATGCTGTGTGCTTTTTCTAACTTCTACAATTATGGTTCTAATATCAAGGCTGAAATTCTTCCATTACGAGATGGGTTACTCTTGTGTCAAGATCTCGGCATTTCTGCTATGGTGGAGACTGATTCTTTGACTGCTGTGGATGTTCTGAATAGGCATTGTCATCCTCCTTGGCAATATGTGTATGAGCTTAGACTTTGTAGTAGGCTGCTTCAACAAGGTAGTCTTCATCATGTGTTTCGGGAACAGAATGGGGTGGCAGACCGTCTCGCGGCTTTTGCTCATGATCATCAAAGCCGTATTCAGTACACTCGTAGGGCCGACCTTCCTTGGATGGTTAGACGAGCGCTTCAGTTCGACGATTACGGTCTTTATAGTTTTCGTACCCGTAGAGATTAAAAAAAATATATATTCTTGATGCTAGGAATTCTCCTTATTTTACAATCTCTTGTTTTTTGCTTTGATGTAACTCCTTTTCGAGGTAAGGCTCCTTTGTCCCCTCGTTCAAAGGGTAAGGCTGGTTGTCCTCCTCAAGTTTGTTTTCTTTTTCTCTTATTAATAAATCCCGCAGGTGCCGCCCTGCTTCCCTAAAAAAAAAAAAGTCCACATAATAATAGATAGTGGAAGGCATGATAATGTCAGGTTTGAATTGCTAAAGGAAGTCAACAACAGTGGACCGAAAACAAAGAATAGTTACTGAAGAGGATGAATAACACCTGATAGTGGGAGGAACGGAAGACATCAGCAAGTGGCTGACAAATTGATGGGCCATAGTGATAATAGTGGCAGGTTTCCATGCAGACCCTCATACCGATAATAGTGACAAGTTTCCACGCCAAACACAGATCAGACCCTGCGCTTAATTGATTTGGTTAGGATGGGAAGGAACGGTGACCACATCCACTCATTCAGGTGGCATGTACGGTCACGTTCGGCGGCCGTTTGGGGCGGTTCAGGTGGCGTTAGACTTCACTTGTCCTTGCGCACCAACCCATCATGATCATTTCCCTTGTGGCCTTATTAATCGCTTAGTTCGCACCAAAAGTTGGTAAAGCGTCGTTATTTGATTATGGTTGTAATGGTGATTTTCAGCGGTTTCAAGTGGCGCGTCCAGCCTTGGATGGAAGCGATTCCGGCGGCATTAGACTCGCCTGGTCGAGTCGCCGCTAATGGTGCTGTTGGTTCAGTTTTAGCGTCAGAATATGACGTTTCTGTTAGGCCGGAGAGCTGTCGGTGCGCCATTGGTGGTCTCCGCCTTCGACAGTTTTGGGTGGTGCATGGAGGAGCATTAGGACTCGGTTGATGGCGATCTTGGTGGCCTTGGATTTGTCTAGTCAAAGAGCATCACCTGGTGGTTTTCGCATATTTCTCAGTATCTAATTCCTATCGCCTAGCTCGTATAGAAAGTGAATATGTTGTTTGTGATTTCGGCCCCCATTGGACGGAGCTCCGCTGGGGCTGACGGAGTCCGTGAGTAGGGCGTAATAAAATAATGTGTTTCCCGGCAACGGAACCAAACTGATCACGCAAAAAATGTGGTGACCTTGTCGTGTCGTGTCCGGGGTGCCGAAGATGATGTAATGTCGGGGGTCGCCGGAGTCGTGGTTCGACGGTGGTTGTTGCGGTAGGATATCTGGCTTGTGAAGTCTGCAAAATAAAGCACAGTGAGTGGGTGGGGGTGTCCCTCAAAACCCTCCGGTGTGATAATCAGTATATGTTGTGTGTGTCATAAATAATAAATAAAAATGGAGTGTGTGTATGTGTGTGTATAAACCGGCAGTAGGGAGAGATGAAGGAGAGTTCTTCTTTTTCTGGAGGGAAAATAGTCTCTCATCTTTTTGATAGGAAGTTTCCTACTATTTATATTAATGGTCTTTCCATATTGGGCTTTAGTATGTGATTGGGCTTGGGCCCTTCTTTGGATATGGGTCCGGGCCTCCTTCTGGGTACGGGCTTAGCCCAATCTTCTAAGTATAATTTCGGAGTACACTTTTTGGTTACCTGTTCGGGCCTGATATTTTGGTGCACTTCATATGTTTACAATTTGCATTTTAATTTATTTTAATAGTTTATGTTAATCTGTTTGGTTTTGCAAACATGGGTGAACTCTTTCAAACATGAACTGTATTTTTTTTGTTTTCAAACATGAACTGCATGTTTTTTTTGTTCTATTTGTTTAAAACATAATTGTTGTGATTAATATTTACAATTTGAAATTCTATTACAGAAAATATGTCATTCATTACTCTGCCATTAGAAAGATACTCTGCAAAAGTGTCATGCAGAAGTAAATTGTCAATTGTAGATTATGTTTGTCAAAAATTAGATGAAGAACACAAAAAAATTGTTCTTGGATTCTGCATTTGGAAAGTTGTATGGGATTAAGGAGAATATGAACCCCTCCAATGTGTTGCTACATGTTTTAGTTATGCTGAGTGTTAGTCCCAAAGGGCACAATAATAAGCTAGAAGGAGGGGTTGAATAGCTTATTATACACTTAAAAACTTTTCGTATAAGTTTCTAAAGCAAGCACTTGCAATCTATTAATGAGATTGAAGTAGCGAAAGTCTTGTAAGGAAGACAGTTTAGGTCTGCCGGTGAAGCACTACCGGTTGACTTGGCTGAATACTCAAGTCTGCTGTTTGAAGTAATAAGTAAATAGATATGAAACAGTTTAAAGCAGTAATCAATAGTAAAGAAAGAACACACATATTTTGAGATGGTTCGCACTATAAAGAGTGCTACGTCCACACCAAGGCAGTCAACCTTGAATTTTAATGTGCATTATGTTTTCCACTAGATCTATTACAAATGAGTTCCAATGGATCGTGTACAAAATATTTGACTTGTGTTTTGGGGGTTGGGAATTGAATATCTGGAAAAACAGAATATTCAATTGTGCAGAAGAATAGTTGAAGAACAACAATAAGAAGCTAATGATAAGTGTTGATACATATCTTCTTGATTGTTGTCGAGGACTTTTTGATCAGTTTACGATCTATTGAATGCACTGAGTATAAAGACTTGAAGTTGTTGGAGAATTTTCAGAGCATTTCAGGACATTGGTTTCTTCAGTCTTAATGGCAGTATTTATAGCAGGGGCATTCTTGAGATCCGTTGGAGAAGACGAAGTGTAACAGCTCTATTAGGTTGAATGTATTAAATGCATGGAGCTGACTTGTAGATTTCATCTTCAACGATCTTGGCGGGGAGCAGGAGTTGGTGTAGAGATGTTGCGTGGGCGGGTGAGCAATCGAGATGCGGACCTATACCTATAATAGTTGGTACAGCATAAGTGTTAGTCTGTTCACTGCTTCACATCGCTCTCGGAAGGCGAAAGTCTTCTTACTTTTCGGAAAGCTGGTCAGGCGTGTCTGAGAAGTCAAGATATGTTTTAATTCAAATTCAAACTGATAAAGGATGAATTTAATTAATCAACTAAGACTTGGTAGCTGGACACGTCATGCTTGAACACATGCAGACAAGGTCTGCCGCTGGATGTCGAATGAGGTCTTCTAGTGAGGCTTTGCTAAAGTCTTCCGCTGAACCTGTGAAGCCTATAAAAAACTATTCTATGGCAAAGTTCTATACACAGTTGTCACGCTAATTGATACGCAGCCCAATTAGCCACTACTGTATAAAACTAAATGTAATGTATGAACAGATGTAAATCACAATACAAATGAGAAGCAACAATCTCCTCCTATTTGCATCTGGTCATCATTACTTACAAGTGAGGGCTATAAAAACTACATGATAGATAATAGCGTGTCAAAAATAATTTTAGTTTTATAACGATAGACATGCCTCTATCAAACAGAAGAACACCTCAAGTGTAAAATCTAATCTAAGTGCTTACAACAGAAGAGAAGTAAAGAACAACACAAGGATTAGTAATAAACAGTTCAAAATAGATTTAAACTTAATGTTTAAATTCTAAGCAGATATATGAATTGAAATAGCAAGAATTTAAACAGCATACAATTTTTGAAAGACAATAATCTTCAGTATTTCAAACGAGAAGTTTAATGTTATAGAGTTTTCAAAAACACTAAGATAGATACAAAGGTTAAGGGAGAAAAAGATACAAAACTACCACGGTCTTTTCCTTTGCCTTTGTCTGCTGCTTCCTTTTCTCTTCTCTGCTGTTCAAGTTCTTCGACTCTTCTGGTGTATTCATCATCGGCAGAGGTAGGAGGTCTGGTGGAGCAAGAACAGTAGTCCAGTTCTTCACGTAGATGGCTGTTCTCTTCCATTAAAGTCTTGTTGATAGACCTCAGTTGTCTCTCCTCGTGATGGCCAGATCAAGATCACGCTCGATATTGATTTTGTCATGAGATGCGTCGAGAGCGATTTGGTTGAGCTCGAGAACATGATGGCGGTTATGGCCTAGATGAAGAGTGATGTTGTGGAAGAGCTGGTAGAACAGGGTAGAGCAGAGTCTTGCGCATTCCTTGCGTTGAGCTTTCACGTTGATCTTGATATTAGTGGACTCGTGTTTCATCTGTCCAAACCGTGTCCACACATCGTC
The DNA here is from genome assembly GCA_013146195.2 of Codonopsis lanceolata. Taxonomy (NCBI): domain Eukaryota; kingdom Viridiplantae; phylum Streptophyta; class Magnoliopsida; order Asterales; family Campanulaceae; genus Codonopsis; species Codonopsis lanceolata. The sequence goes on from CM028381.1 coordinate 60,828,155, forward strand.
TTGAAACAGTCGAAGGAGGGCAGCATTTCTATCAGTTTCCTTGGACGTGGCACCTGTAAGCTTAGCGGCAGCTGTGGAGATACTGGTAAGCTCTCCCAGTTTGTCGTATATTGCGTCCAGGCGGGTCAAAATTTCAGAGTTGGCCGGTTGAGATGGAAAAGGGTCCAGGCCAATGTGGATATGCTTACTGCCGGCAAAAGAGGTGGCATCGGCAGTGGTGATGGGTCGGAAGGGCTACTGGAGAGGTGGAGTGGCAGACGTTGATGAAGTTGAGTCGTGTGAGGGAAAGGTATAGGTAGAAGAGGAGGTGGATTTTGCGGGAGAAGGAGGAGGGGTTGGGGGTATTTTGATATCTATGTCCGAGTGATCACAGATATCGGACGGGCTAGGTAGGGGTTCAGAGGAGAATTAGAAGGAAGGAGGTGTATAGGAAGGGTCTTCTGGTCTCACTTAGGTAGGTTCCGGTTGAGGGTGAGCAGGTTGGGGAAAGAGGTCTGTAATGACGAGAGTTCAAAGATGAACCTCGTAGAAGCAGAGAAAAGGGTAGGTGGAAACCATGGGGTTAGGATGAGAGGTATAGGTTGGGTTGGTTCTGTAGGGGTGGTCTGGTTTCGTTCGGATGGTGTAGTTGGGTTGGTTGGGTCACGTTGGGGTGAAGCAGGGGTAGATGGGTTTGGTGAGTAGTTGAAGGGTGAAGGAGGGGCTGGAGAGGGTGTTCGAGTAGGCTCCTCCTGGGTGTGTGGCTCCTCCTAAGGGATAGACTCCTCCGGAGGGGTTGATTCCCTCTGAGTAGATGACTCAGTAGGAATGAGTTGTGTATCGGTAGAGGGTTGGGTGCCAGTAGACTTCCTTTTCTGCCTTAGCAACTGAATAGGAGGTTCAGTTGTTTCATCGGCAGAGGTAGAAAGGTCTGCTGGTGGCTGGGTCAAAAGACCTTTACGTAGTCGCCTACGTTTAGGTTTATGTGAAGGTGAGGGTTGGTCAGAAGAGGGTTTTCGTTTGGGTTTAGGGGATGGCTGGGTAGTGGAAGTTGGTGGTTATGGGTTAGAAGGCTGGGGTGATGAAGACATACCAGAAGCTGCAGAGGAGCTGCCAGCAGACTTGTCACGCCTGCCGGCCTTCAGTTCTTGTTGTATCCACTTTGCTTGAAGCCTTTCAGCCTCTTCTTCCGCCCTTGCCTTCTTGGCCTTAGCTGTTTCCTTCTTCTTCAACAACTACTCAGACTATGCAGCCAGATCCTTTGCTTCACTGAGAATATCGTGAGCAACAGTAGGGACTGGTTGGCCAAATTTGGATTCTGCAGAGCGATATCCCTTGCTAGCAGCATCATACGCGTCCATATTGAAACGCGTGACGACCATTGGCGAAGGCTTGGCAATTTTGTCAAGAGAGATGTTGGGAAGTCCTCGTTGTTGCCTTCGCTTGTTCTCGTAGTCGGCAAACTTCTTGAAGAAGGTGGCCGTCATCTATTTGTCCTTGCCCATAGCAATGAGCTTATCCTCCTTGATGGAAGAGTTGATTTCTGGAGTGTCCCGTAGAAGGGCATTGATGAGCCGGACAAATGGCCTTTCTAAGTTGGGGCTTTCCTTCACTTTTTCGACGTGGCGCCGCAACTCGTTGTAGATGATAGTGTCGTAGTTGAGTTGAGTTGAGTCTGTAGGAAGACGACACTTGTTAGATTGAGCTGTTGGGCAGTGAACATGTCGTGGGCCCCGTTCTTGAATAAAAGACCCTTGTCAAGCAGATGGCTTATGCAGTAAACGTCCAAAGGGAAGAGGTTTCTCAGCATTTTCCCTTGAGGTTCCCTTAGAGTGTTGATTCCCCTCATTGCTTCCCAGGTGTGGTCAGCCTCAGCAATGGAAATTTCAGAGTCTCCGCCATATCAAACACCGATAATTCTTGAAATAATTTTGGCGGAGATGGAGATTGGTCGTCCTCGAATCCATCCAAGCATTACAGACGGAGTCTTGGGATCGATGACCACTCTCTGATAGAATTCCTCAGCGAGGAGGATACTGTAGTTGTCGTCGTGTAGGCAGAAGAGCGGTAGTATCCCCGACTCGTTCATATCCTCGCAAGCTTTGACTCCGGTGAATGTGCAGACAGTTTTGAGGTCTATGCACATGCCGGGTAGATACAGCTTCGGGTCCAGAGCCACAATGATGTCGTGAGGGAGTGGAAATGGAGGGTATCCTGGTAGGTTGATGTTCAGACCAGGTGGAATAACCTTCTCGGGATCAAACTCCTTCCTGTTGTCGCTCTTTGACTTTGTAGAGGATTTCACCTACAAAAACAAATTTAGAAATTAGGGCTTTTGACCTGACAGAACAAACAATCAACGATTTCATTTTTGAGAAAATAAATTGAAATTTCAGATGAAAAAGTTGAAACCCTTGAATGTTTTGGATAGATACAACAAAGAAACTCTTAATAGAAGATTTCTAAAAAAAATGAGTATCTAAAGTACAGAGAAAACTGTTAGTTTCAAGGTTTTGAAAAACAACAACAAAGGCGGAAACCGTCAAGATACGCAAAAACGTCTTTTCAATTCCGTAACAATATAACTAAAAAAAATTTAAGCGAAAATTAAAGAGGAATTTCTTAAAGAGTGTCGAAAATCTTACCATTGTTGCTTGTACAGAAGAAGAAGCGAAGAATAATCGGGAAAGAGAGGGAGCAGTTGTAGAGAGGAGAGGAGGGTTTGAGTAGAGAGAGAAATATTAGAAAGAGAGGTTTCGCAAAGTTTTGGAAAGGGCGGTTCAAAGTCTATTTAAAGGAAGAAAAAATCTTTTAGCGAAAAAGCTGTAACTTAAGATATTTTCAAAGTACTAAAAAATTTGACTTTTAACCCCTTTTCCCTTTTAGAAACCTTTTCCGCTTTAATAGACTAAACAGTTGAAGTACTAACCTGGTAAAAGCGAAGAGCTTAAGTCTGCCGTTAGATAGCAAATTAAGTTTGCCGGTTAGTAGAATTTTAAGTCTACCGGTATGAAAGAAAAACTTGAAAATTGAAATTAAGCATTAGGATCAATCGTACCAAGATTTCTCCTTAAATAAGCAAACCTAGTTGCATCCAGTGGCTTGGTGAGAATGTCAGCCAATTGATGTTCAGTTGGAATGTATTCAAGACTGATGTTACCTTTCTCCACATGATCTTTGAGGAAGTGATAACGGATATCAATGTGCTTTGTCTTCGAGTGCATCACTGGATTCTTGGAGACTGAAATTGAAGAAGTGTTGTCACACATGATTGGACAATTTGCAGTCTTGATGCTGTAGTCCACTAGTTGCTGCTTCATCCATAGTAGTTGAGAGCAACAGCTGCTGGCAGCAATGTATTCTGCCTTAGTGGTAGAGTTTGCAACTGAACTTTGCTTCTTGCATGACCACGAGACAAGTCTATTTCCAAGAAATTGACAGGTCCGACTGGTGCTTCTTCTGCTCACTTTGCAGGCTGCATAATCTGCATCTGAGTACCCAACTAGATCGAAGTTGTTGCGTTTTGAATACCAAATACCCAGATTTGTAGTTGTTGAAACATATCTGATGATACGTTTGGCAGCAAGCAAGTGTGATTCCTTTGGATCTGCCTGAAATCTAGCACAAACACAAACAGTAAACATTATATCAGGTCTATTGGCAGTAGGGTAAAGAAGTGAACCTATGATTCCTCGATACTTGGTCACGTTCTCTTGCTTTCCCTTTTCATCTTTGTCAAGATGGAAGTCGGTAGACATTAGAGTCTCGAATCCTTTTGCTGAATCAAGACCAAATTTCTTGATGAGTTCCTTTGCATATTTGGTTTGGCTGATGAAGATCCCGTCGGAAGTCTGTTGAATCTGCAGTCCTAGAAAGTAGGTGAGCTCTCCCATCATGCTCATCTCGAACTTGCTTTGCATCAGCTTCTTGAATCTTTTGCACAGGCTTTGCTTGGTAGATCCAAATATAATGTCGTCCACATAGATTTGAACCAGAAGAGAATGACCTTTGTGCTTTAGGATGAACAGAGTTGTGTCTATTCTTCCTCTCATAGTTTCATACCAAGCTCTGGGAGCTTGTTTCAGGTCGTAGAGTGGTTTCTTAAGTAGGTAGACATGATCATGCTTGTCTTGGATGACAAAACCTGGAGGTTGTTCCACATATACCGTTTCTTGAAGATCACCATTGAGAAAGGCACTCTTCACATCCATCTGATAAACTTTGAAGTCCATGAACGAAGCATAGGCTAGAAAGAGTCTGATTGCCTCTAATCTAGCAACAGGAGCAAATGTTTCATCGAAGTCAATTCCTTCTTCCTGTCGGTAGCCTTGAGCAACCAATCTAGCTTTGTTTCTGGTGACGTTTCCATCTTCATCTCTCTTGTTCCTGAATACCCACTTGGTGCTGATAACTGGATGGCCAGTCGGTCTTTGAACTAAGTTCCATACTTTGTATCTTTCAAACTGGTTTAGCTCTTCTTGCATAGCTTCAATCCCGTAATGGTCTTTGATAGCTTCATCAATCTTCTTTGGCTCCATTTCAGACACGAATGCGAATGCAAACATTGTCTCATTTCGAACTCTATTCTTCGTACGAACTCCTGAGTTGAGATCACCAATGATTTGAGAGATGGGATGATCTCTTGTTTCAATAACAGCTGAAGGAAGATCACTTCTGGTGAGTTCTTCCCTTAAAGAATCTTGAGAGGGTAGAGAAGGAGATTCACCAAAATCAGGTTCAGAAGAGATATGATCTTCAAAACCTTCATTTTCTGGTGAACAAGAAGGGTGAGTGATCTGCAAAGGTGTTTGGGGTAGAACAGAAGAGATGGGTTCAGGGTCAACAGAAGAGTTGGAGCTGGTACCAGCAGAGTTGAAGTCTGCCGATGTAGGGTTAGCAGAACTGGAAGGGTCTACAGATGGAGGATTCTGAAGTGGAGTAGAAGTAGAAGCTTTATTTGTACCTGTCTCATCATCATCATCATCAAAATCATCAACAACATTCGAAGCCTTTTGAGGCTCTAATAAATCATATTCATCAAAAGTAACATGCACAGATTCTAAGATTTTCAAAGAAGTTTTGTTAAATATGCAAAATGCTTTTGAATGTTTGGAATAACCCAGAAAAATTCCTTTGTCTGATTTTGAATCAAATTTACCTCCATATTCTTTTCCATTATATAGAATAAAACATTTACAGCCGATGATTTTGAAAAATCCTATGTTTGGGGCTCTTCCTCTCTATATTTCATATGGAGTTTTGTTATGAAACTTGTTTACCAGGGATCTATTATGGGTAAAACATGCAGAGTTGACGGCTTCTGCCCAAAAGTACTTCGGAAGTCTTGCTTCTTCCATCATAGTTCTTGCTGCTTCAATGAGTGTTCTGTTCTTCCGTTCAACTACACCATTTTGTTGAGGAGTTCCGACAGCAGAGAAGTTGTGGCCGATCCCGTGGTCATCACAATATCTTTCAACATCGTTCTTGAATTCGGTGCCGTTGTCTGATCTGATATCACTAATGTCTTCAAGCTTTTGGGTTTGAAGTCTTCTGAAAAGAGCGGTGACCAGATCATATGTCTCATCTTTTGAAGTTATTGTTTCGATCCAGGTGAACCTAGAGTAGTCATCAACTACTACAAGTGTATACTTGTCTCCAGAGATACTGAGTGTAGTGATAGGTCCAAAGAGATCCATATACATAAGTTGAAGAGGTCTGGTCGTTGACATGACATACTTTCTTTTGAAGGAAGACCTGGAAAGTTTTCCTAATTGGCAAGCTTTGCAACTTCTGTCATGGTCGGTAGACACCGTAGGTAGACATTTGACAAGCCCATCTTTGGAGAGCTTGGAGAGATACTTGAAGTTAAGGTGACTGAGACGCTTGTGCCAAAGCCAACGGTTGTCACGAACGTTGTTAGCAACTAGGCAAAGGTTAGAGGATCTCCCTAGAAGGTTTAAGTCCACGACATAGATGTTTCCTTGTCTATTGTCGGTCAGTAGCGTTGAGCAGGATTCACGATCTTTGATGAGACATTGGTTGGAGGAGAATTGGTAGATGAGTCCTTTGTCGCAGAATTGGGATATGCTCAGAAGATTATGCTTTAAGCCGTTCACTAGAGAAACTTTGTTGATGGAGAGACTTCCTCTAGTAATTGAGCCAATTGTTTTCCCTCTTGCATTGTAGCCGAAAATCACCATAGGACCTTTGGCTTCAGCTATATCTAAGAGTAGACTTCTGTTCCCTGTCATGTGTCTTGAACAACCACTATCCAGGTACCGGATGTCCTTATCTTCTGAATCTATAGCCATGAAGCAGACCTGAAAAAGATCAAAGAAACAAGGTCCCCTTTATTTTCTTTTGGGTCCTGAGGATTAGCAACCTTTTGGAACCCATACCTGCCTAACCTTGAGAGAACTGGGTCTCTCAGATTTTGGTGTGAACCTTAGCAGGCATTCTGGGGCCAGATGGCCTAAACAATTGCAAGAATGACAAAGATGAAAGTTCCATGGAAGACTGTGAGTAGCTTTAGCTGAAGAGTGCTTGTGATTATCCTTGTTCTTAACAACCGTCTTTGGTTCAGCTAGCTTGTTGATGGTAGACTTAATTGGTTTCTGTTGAACCTTCCTTGTTTTGTTACCAGCAGACTTAGCCTTGGTTGATCTATTGTTAACCTTTTTAGGAGGATTCGGTAGAATACCTTTAAGTTTATTGTCAACAGGTTTAGGTGCCTTGCCCATTTCATAGACAAACTTGATAGGAACCGACAGAGATTTCGTAGGTTTACCGCTAGCAGACTTTGCCTTGGCAGAGCTGTTGTCGGTAGACTTTGATTTCTCTACTGTTCCTTTCTCAAGCTTCTCATTAGAAGCAGTTTCTTTGGCTTTCCCTTTCCGAGCCTTGGGTTAAACGTATGGTACACTTGTATAACCAAGTCCCTATTTACCCTTGTTTCCGAACGTCTGTTTGGAGAAGGAGATATCATAAGCAGTCTCAGAGGTTTCATCTTTCTCCGTGACAGAAGAGTATGCCGAACTGAGCTCATCATTATAGCCTAAGCCAGATTTATCTCCATTAGGCTTTTGGCTTGAAAGGATTCCTTCAAAGGTTTCCTTGGAGCTGTTCCAGGGGTCAATTGTCTTTTGCAAGGCAATCTTCTCCAGGTCAAGTCCTTTGATGTGCTCAGTGAGACATTCAACTTTGTCACAAAGGAATTTGTTTTCTTCTTTTAGATTGATATTTTCCTGTTGACATCTATTGAGAGTTTGAATCTCAGTTGCCAGCAGAGATTTCTCAGCAACAAGCTTCTCACAGTTTTTAGCGAGTTTTACATAGGCTACTATAAAGGAATTGAACTCTTCAAGTATTTCTTGATTGTCTTTGAGCAGTTCTTCCTTACTGAAGTTCTCACAGTTGATCTCACTTTTGTCGAAAGGACTAGGCGAGGCTTCGACTTTATGTTCAGAGTCATAGGTGGGACCTGAATCATGAGCTATTAAGCATATGTTAGCTTGCTCACAATCGTCCTCCTCCTCTTCTGAATCAGTCTCAAACCATGTAGCAACCTGTTTTTCTTCTATGTCTTCAGCCAACATATCTTTATGTTTTTGAAATTTCTTATAAGAAGGCTTTCGGTATGCTTCGAATTTTGGCTTTGGATATTTAGAGGCAAAGTGGCCATGTTTTCTACAATTATAACACATATGCTCCTCGTTAGATGAGTTTTCAGCAGTTTTTCTAAAAGGCTGCTGGTGTGTGTCTTTCCTACCATATTTTGCAAACTTTTTGAAACGTTTTACGAACATAGCAAATTGTTCGTCTGAAAGAAAATCGTTTTCACTGGAGGAAGTAGAAGGTTTGTTTTCAACTGTGGTTTCTTCTTGTACCATGGCAGGCAAGGACACAGTTCTGAACTGTTTGTCCTGCTCTAGAGCTTGATTTACTTCGAGCTCATAAACCTTTAAACTTGCGTAAAGACTATGGAGAGTCATTTCGTTTAAGTTTTTAGATTCTTTCATGACAGTGGTCTTAACATGCCACAGACTACCTAGAGAGCTTAGAAATCTCATATTCATTTCCTTCTTGTCATAGATTTTACCAAGAGAAAAGCAACTATTAATTACCTCACTGAAGCGATCGTATGCTTGTCTCAAGGTCTCCTTGGGATCCTTCTTGAAGGAGTCAAACTGCTGGATGAAGGTGTATTTTCTGTTGTCTCTTGTGTCTTGGTTTCGTTCCAAGTATTCGACAAGAGCTTCCCACATCTCTTTCGCAGTGGTACACCGGATCACTTATTGGTAAGTGCTGGTGTCTAGAGAGCTAGTTATGATGTTGATGGCTTTGCTATCTAGCTCTACTAGCTTTCTGTCGTCCTCTGTCCATTCTGATTCTTCTTTAGGTACCTCAGCAGGATTTCCAGTGATGGATGCCAGTAGATTTGCCTTCATGGGTACATGACGTCTTGCTAGTACGCACTTCCAGAACCTGTTGTCAATAGAATTCATAAAACGCATTACCTTATCCTTCCAAACATCGAAATGACCTTCGTCCAATATTGGGACGTGGTTCGCATTTGATGTAGCAGCATGTAGTGTGTTTGTGCCATTGGATCGTGACTCTTAAGAGTTTAATTTCGGAAAAACTAGTTTTCAAAGAGTTTAGCTCTGATACCAATTGTTAGTCCCAAAGGGCACAAAAATAAGCTAGAAGGGGAGGGTTGAATAGCTTATTATACACTTAAAAACTTTTCGTATAAGTTCCTAAAGCAAGCACTTGTAATCTATTAATGAGATTGAAGTAGCGGGAGTCTTATAAAGAAGACAGTTTAGGTTTGCCGGTAAAGCACTGCCGGTAGACTTGGCTGAATACTCAAGTCTGCTGTTTGAAGTAATAAGTAAATAGATATGACACAGTTTAAAGCAGTAATCAACAGTAAAGAAAGAACACACGTATTTTGAGATGATTCGCACTATAAAGAGTGCTACGTCCACCACCAAGGCAGTCGACCTTGAATTTAAATGTGCACTATGTTTTCCACTAGATCTATTACAAAGAGTTCAAATGGATTGTGTACAAAATATTTGACTTGTGTTTGGGGGTTGGGAATTGAATATCTGGAAAAACAGAATATTCAATTGTGCAGAAGAATTGTTCAAGAACAACAATAAGAAGATAATGATAAGTGTTGATGCAGATCTTCTTGATTGTTGTCGAGGACTTCTTGATCAGTTTACGATCTCTTGAATGCACTGAGTATAAAGACTTGAAGTTGTTGGAGAATTTTCAGAGCATTTCAGGACATTGTTTTCTTCAGTCTTTAATGGCAGTATTTATAGCAGGGGCATTCTTGAGATCCGTTGGAGAAGACGAAGTGTAACAACTCTATTTGGTTGAATGTATTAAATGTAGGAGCTGACTTGTAGATTTCGTCTTCACTGATATTGAGCAGGGAGTTGGTGCAGAGATGTTGCAGTAGCTGGCAGGTGAGCAATCAGAGATGCAAACCTGCAATAGTTGGTACAGACTGTAAGTGTTAGTCTGTTCACCTGCTCTATCACTATTCAGAAGGCGAAAGTCTTCTTGCTTTTCGGAAAGCTGGTCAGGTGTGTCTAAGAAGTCAAGATATGTTTTAATTCAAATTCAAACTGATAAAGGATGAATTTAATTAATCTACTAAGACTTGGTGACTGGACATGTCATGCTTGAACACGTGCAGACAAGGTCTGCCGCTGGATGCTGAATGAGGTCTTCCGGTGAGGCTTTGCTGAAGTCTTCCGCTGAACCTGTGAAGCCTATAAAAAACTATTATATGGCAAAGTTCTATATACAGTTGCCACGCTAATTGATACGCAGCCCAATTAGCCACTAATGTATAAAACTAAATGTAATGTATGAACAGATGTAAATCACAATACAAATGAGAAATAACACTGAGGATTGAGTCGCCGGATGAAAATGAGTTGTGGTTTTGTGTTGGGGGTCAGAAAGTGAGATTTGGGCTCTTAAATTATACACTGATTACTGATTTATATTCGGGTGATGAGAATGATTTTACTAAGGACATCCCTACAACAAAAAGATTATTTAATGAATACTTTGAGGGACGGAAAAAGGCTGTGAGGCCTGAAGAATTAAAGGAAGTTTTTTCAAGTGCAAAAAAAGAGTTGGACAGATACAAATTGTCACTTGATGTTATCTACGAATCTGTGCTGAGAGCTAAGGAAAGGACTACTTCGATTGACGCTGATTTTTTGAATATTGTGGATAACTTGGAGTTGTTTAATAATTATCCGTGGGGAAGAAGGTCTTACCCCAATCTTCTAACTACACTAAAAAAACTTTCGAACAAGGATGGTGTTAAAACTAATACATTCTATGGCTTCCCATTACCAATACAGGTAAACAGTTGAATTCAACTATACATCAAATGACAATAAATTATTTTCATCACATGTTTCTTACATATAACTTTGTTTAGGTTTGGGTATTTGAATTATTTTGCAACTTTCCTGGATTTGAAGATCTTTATCAGCTGGAAAAGATAGGAACAGAAGTTCCTAGAATGTGTAACTGGAAGTCGACGGGAAATCCAAGCTATGAAGATATTATTGAAATCTTGGATATACAACATGTAAAATCTTTCCATTATTTCTGCCACGATAATGAAAGATTTATTTTATTGTACATTTCATTAAGGAAGTTTTTATTGTTTTTGAATCGATAGGATGTTGCTCTTCTTCCTTTGGTTTCGAATGATGCGGAATCTTGCTTACGTTATGTTCATGGGTTTCTGGGGACTTGGTGTACAATATACACATATAGTTTAGAGGAACAACGAACTGAAGAAGAAGTTGCCCCCGCTAATGATTTGATGAGGGTAATCTAGGATGTTATGACTTCTATGCAACAAAAGATCAATGATAACTTCCTTGAAATCAACCGGAAGATTGATGCTCATAGTATTCAAATACGAAAGATTAATGATCATATGATTGAAATGAACCAGAAGATCAATGAATTAGTTGAGACGAGGAGGCAGCAAACACCATCCCACCACTGGCAGACACCACCTTACCAGGATACGGCGATAATACCACCTCTCCATGATACGATGATGACACCACCTGACCACGAGACGATGAAGGCTGCTGGAAATGCAGTGCAAGAGTGGAATGTTGCAGCTGAGAAAGCTGTTGGAAATGCAATGCAAGAGAGGCCTGCTGCAACTGAGAAAGCTATTGGAAATCCAGTGCAAGAGACTCCTGCTGCAACTCAGAAGACTGTTGGAAATCCAGTGCAAGAGAGGCCTTAAGTGAAGGCTGCTGGAAATGCAGTGCATGAGAGGCCTACTACAACTCATCAACTGAAGGTTGCTGAAACACAATTAATAAAAAGAATCAAAATTGAAAAAGGGCAGCAAATCAGAAAATCAAAAAGAAATAAGATGAACATTTGGAAGAAGAAGTGTAAGGAAACAAATGGAATGACTATAGAGATAGATTAATGCATATAATAGTATGGTTGTTTTTCTTGTTTTTGTTGATGTTTGGTGGATGATGGCATGGTATGGTAGTTTTGTTGATGTTTGGTGGATGATGGCAAGGTTGTATATGCTTGCCAGTTTTTGTTAGTTAACAATGATCACATGTAAAACATGGAGTTATTTTTTGGGAAGGTTGTATATGTTTGGTGGATGATGGCAGGGGGATTGGTACTTTAGTTTTGGCAAGGTTGTTTATGTTTGCCATTTTTTAGGAACTTGATACTTGAAATGTGCATCTACTTGCTGCTGCTGCTTGTATTTGTTTGAATGAGGAATTCAGAGATGACATTGGTCATGTATTTTCTTTCTTTCACAGGGGTCATGTAAAATACACTTGTTTATGACAATGACAATCCTTGCTTACCTTGATGAATGCAATGAAATTGTTCTGTTTTCGCTTTATTTTGGGTACTACTTATGAGTTTGTAATTGCAAATATATGTCAATTGAAAATGTTTGTATATTACTCAGACAGTTTGTATATCACTTTTATAACAAATGAGTCAAGTAACCGACTTCAGTTACTTAACTCATGCTTAAAGTGATAAAACAGGAAGTAGGCCTACCTACTGATATTCAGCAGGAAGAACTTTTACACTTGCTAAAGTCTAATCAATTTGATTAATAACCAAACTATGTTTTGAATAGTGTAGGGTGGATTACTCAACCCAATATTATAACAAATGAGTCAAGTAATTGACTTCAGTTACTTGACTCATTCTTAAAGTGATAAAACATGAAGTATGCCTAGTTGCTGATATCCAGTAGGAAGAACTTTTACACTTGTTAAAGTCTAATCAATTTGATTAATAACCAAACTATGTTTTGAATAGTGTAGGGTGGATTACTCAACCCGATATTATAACAAATGAGTCAAGTAACTGACATTAGTTACTTGACTCATGCTTAAAGTGATAAAACAAGGTTGTAGGCCTACCTGCTGATATTCAGCAGGAAGAACATTTAGACTTGCTAAAGTCTAATCAATTTGATTAATAACCAAACTATGTTTTGAATAGTGTAGGGTGGATTACTCAACCCAATATTATAACAAATGAGTCAAGTAACTGACTTCAGTTACTTGACTCATGCTTAAACCAGGAGGTTGCTCAACAAATACTTGTTCTTGCAGATCTCCATTTAGAAATGCACTTTTTACATCCATTTGATATACCTTGAAGTCCTTGAACGTTGCATAAGCAAGAAATAGTCTGATGGCTTCCAGTCTTGCCACAGGAGCAAATGTTTGATCATAGTCAATGCCCTCCTCCTGTCTATAGCCTTGGGCTACTAATCTTGCTTTGTTTCTTGTAACATTTCCATCTTCATCCAACTTGTTTCTGAACACCCATTTAGTTCCAATGACTTGTTGATCTGAGGGTCTAGGCACAAGTTCCCAAACTTTACATCTTTCGAACTGATTTAGCTCTTCTTGCATGGCCTCAATCCATTGAGGGTCTTCTAAAGCTTCATAAACCTTTTTGGGTTCAATAGAAGAGACAAAAGCATGTGAATCAAGAGTTTCATTTCTGGAACTACTTCTAGTTCTTAGGCTAGCAAATGGATCTCCAATGATGTTTGAAACTGGATGATGTCTAGCTTCCCTAATTTCTTTAGGAAAGCTAATAATCTAGTCAAATGGAATATAATTAACATAGGATCTCACCACGATCCTTGTAAGGTTCAATTGTTCCTTAACTCGACTCCGTTGAGTCCTTACTACAATTTCATCCAAATAGGGTATAAATGCTATATGCATTTCTAGCCCTTCTATGTTCTTGTTTAAGGCATAGCTAGGTTCTCGTTCTATTTAGAAACCCTAGTTCACGTATCAATAAGTCAAGTAGAAGATGGAAGCCTGAGTTGATTAATATCAAATCAAGTCTTAGTTCAATTCAAGTTCATAATCCCACCTATTAGTGGAATCCAAATTTCATAGCAAGTTAACAACCCAATAGTAGAACATGCTTGAAGGCAAGAAACACTATATGCTTTATAAGTCATATTCATCAAGTATGGAGAATCAATCCTTAACAAGTTCAAATATTACAAATCACTCGGCGCAGCAATCTTTATAATTGCATTAAAAATTCCTCTCAACACAAAATGTACTAAATATTTCTTATTCAGAAAGTAGGCTCTTTAAACTATAACTTAGCCTTTTAAATCACTTCATTTGGACTTGTGTTCATCAATCTATGATCATATCAAGATCAAGCTAATAATATGTTTTTTTCTGTTATGATTATTCTGCCCAGTCAATTTATAAATTCGACCATTATTTCCTCACAACTCCAAATTTCATGAATTTTATATATTCAGAAACTAGACTCTTGGAACTATAATTTAGCACTTTAAAGTACTCTATTTGGACCTTTATTCATCAAAATACAGTCACCTCAAGTTCATGTTAAAAATCTGGTTCTCTGTTGTGACTCATTCTGCTTAGTCAACTTGTAAATTCAGCCATGAATTTATCACAACTCCAAATGAGTGTATTATTGCCTAGTCTGAAACTAGACTCTTGATACTATACTTTAGACTTTTAAATTGCTCCATTAGGACTTGTATTCATCAAAATACAGCTCCTCCAAGTTCATGTCAGAAATCTGATTTACTGATGTGGCCTGTACTGCATGTCCATCATACAAACTTCACTAAAAATTCCTCATTGATCCAAATGACACATATCTTACATTTCCAAAAACTAGACTCTTTTATCTAGAGTTTACCATTTTAAAACACTCCAATTGGATATGTATTCATCGATTTATGATCTCATGAAGATCATGTTAATAACCAGTTCCCCTTGTTCAGACTCACTGTCGCAGCCATGGTTCATTATTCATTAAAAATACTTTCCGAACTCCAAAATTTATGAAAATTTACAGACCATCACTTAACATACACATGACCAACGTAAAATATTTTTAGGCAATTCCACGTAGTAGATTAGCACCAGTAGTTTCCGGAAAACAGCCCAAAATTAGGACTTAATCTGTGAGGTTTCTTCCTAATTGGTGAAATCCTAAACTAGTCATCTCATTGAACTTTCCAATTCCAACAAGTCCATGAACATTAGTTGTTCCAAGTCATGTTTAGAACACTTTTAATGCTATACACAAACCCAATTTATTAAGTGTAGAGGGCAGCCCCAAAATTTCCAGAATTTAACCCTAACATGAAAAATTCTTTAAAGTTAACAATTGTAATGAATTCCTTCACAAAAATTAATCCTATGCACAATTAGAACCACATTCATGCTTTACCCAAACCCAAATTAATAACTTAGCAAATCAGCCCCATAATTTTCAGATTTATAACTTGTTGAAAAGAAGATTTCTACTTCACAAGAAGTCTTCCTAAGCATGTATACTACAACTATTATGAAGGGAGTATGTCATTATATTGAACATACAAATTTTCAGGGATTAGAAGCATACCTTAAGCCTAGAAAAGGCTGAGAAAAAGGAAAACAAAGTAAGGATTAGTAGTCTCCTCGTCGATAGCTACGATTGGGTGGTCTCGAATCCAAAATCGGGTGGCCGGATCTCCGGGAAATCACAAAACACACACTAATCTCACCAAGAATCTCCCACACTCAAGCTCCCATCCATAGTGGCTGTAAAAATCTGATTTTAGGAGGTGTAATGAGTGGAGTTCTCTAGCCATGGTTCACTAAGAGGTGAGAGAGTGAGTGAAAAACAAGTGTCAAGCCCTTATAGGTCAATTTTTAAGTGAGATTAAGTCCCTAATTGAGGACTTAGTGCTAAAATTTTCACTTAGGCTTAATCCACTCTAATTAAGGTCTAATTAAGGTCTAATTTCAGGTTTAGTGAAATTCATTAAGGGTCTCCAAGTAAATCCAATAAACTAGGCAAAACTCAAATTTCTGGAAATACCGAGAATAAATGATTCAGTCATCTTTAAAAATGCATATTTACTGAAATACAAATCCAAAAATTACTCAACAGGAATGGTTAGAAAGATCTTGAAATCTAGTTTCTAACGCATCAAACGGATCTCAATTCCGAGTTGTCTACAGAAAACTATGGCCAAATTACTACAGCCCTATCGTGTCCGAGGCGAATACACAAGTCACACCGGAAATGAAACACGAGCGTGTTCAAACTTAAACACGACCAAACCAAAATAATATCAAGTTAATCCCCAAGGTCCCCCTAGTCATCCAGGGCCAAACCTAGGATCAAAATAATACTAACCGAGTAATACGACAACACGATAACTAAAATCGCGAATCGGGGAATCAAACTTACAACGACAACTACTATGAACGTCGTGGCCACATGTAAACTTGTAAAAATGGTTATTATGGATGTAAATTCATCTAAGCAAGTACATAAGGATTCGGGGTCTCACACAGAAAGCAGGCTCTGATACCAATTGTAAGTCCAGTAGGCAACAAACAATGCTAGAGGGGGGGTGAATAGCCTTTTTTTAAAAAAAAAACTTTGAGGGTTGACTGGTAAAACTTTTAAAGTTGGCAGCGGAAAATGAGTTTTGTCAGTCAGGTGATATTGGTCAGCTGACTGACGTTTTAAAATGTCTTAAGCTGATGAAAATTTGGTTAGCTGGCTGACACAACTGTTTTCAAACGAGGTTGGCTTATAACGTAGATCACTGTATACAGAGAAGAAAGTGAGGAACAATTTATCTGAACAACTAAGCAAACAATTGTTATTAATTGGCTGACACTTAATCAGTTGAAAAACTTCTTAAGTGTTATGTCAGTTTGCAAGAGTATGAGTAATGGCCGACAAATCAGTTGAAGTGGTTCACAGATAAACTGCTACGTCCACTACCAAGTTGGTCAGACTTGGATTTTTGAAGTGCACTAATTTTATTAAAAATCTATTTGATCTCTAATGGATCAGTGTACAACAAAAGACCAGTGTTTATGGAGAATGATTGAGAAACAATCAAACTCGTGAGACAAACTGGCTGATTTTAAAATGATATGAAAAAGGATCACTCAGTGTTTGCCTAAACAATAACAAGAAAGAATTATACAGGAAAGATTATCTAGCTATGGTTTTTAAGAAGACTAAAACGCAGAGAATTTCTTGAAAGTATGAGACTTCAGACTTCTATCTCTTCAAAAATGCTTCTAGTGGGTATTTATAGATGAACTTCAAGAGTAACCCGTTAGGAACACATTTTGAATTTGAAAATGTGTTTGGCAGATACAAGATCACAAAAGATCCTGGGAAAGAATATCTAGTAGAATATCTACCAAAAACATAAAATGGGAAAGTGTCAGTACTAGTATTAGTTCAAACAAATAAGGAAAGCAAGCTGACACTTAAAACGATATGGTCCATAGAACAAGTAACTGACAAACAATTACAAGCTGACCAAAAATATTTTTAAGCTTTTGGCTGACAATCAAGTGTAATGATTTTAAGAAAATTTAATTTTAAGTGCAAGATTCAATACAACCCATGTGCATCAAGGACATACAACGCTTGAACGGAACCATCATTGCTCTTGGTCGCTTCATCTCCTGCTCAGCTGAGCGATGTTTACCCTTTTTCAATGTTCTCCGTCGCAACAAAAGTTTTGAGTAGAACGAAGAATGCGCTGAAGCCTTCAAGCAACTTAAGAAATATCTCAGCGAACCACCTCTGATGAGCAGCCCTAGAACGGGCGAAAATCTGTACTTGTATTTGGCCGCCACAGACCAGGTTGTGGCTGCTGTTTTGGTTAGGGAAGAACCAAATATTCCAAAACCTGTGTATTATGTGTCCAAGGCTCTCACTCCGGTAGAGAGTAAATATTTTAATATAGAAAAGTTGGCTTATTCTTTTGTCATTGTTGCTCGGAAACTACAAGCCTACTTTTCTGCACATGTGATAATTGTATACACTGATTGACTATTACAGAAAATATTGCACAAACCCGATTTTTCGGGAAGGAAGCTTGGTTGGTCCATCGAGCTCATAAAATTTCATATAGATTATCAGCCGAGACGGGCTATTAAAGCACATACATTGGTAGATTTCCTTGTAGAAACGAGTTTCTCCAACCATGAGGAAGAGCTCATCCCAACCCCAAGCTTACCTGCCGAACATGAAAAAGCAATCAAGATCAAGCTAGCATATTGTTGGGAATTATTTGTGGATGATGCTGCGAGCAAAGCAGGAAGTGGAGCAGGCATCTTACTAGTTACACACAACCAGGCAGATGAGTTTGAGATGGCTCTTCGATTTAAGTTTGCAGCCTCTAATAATTAGGATGAGTATGAAGCCATGATCGCGGGACTTGAGCTCACGTTGGACATGTACATTGATTCCGTTACAGTGTACTCGGATTCACAGTTAGTAGGGAACCAAGTACAAAGGGAGTATGCAATTCATAATCCTACCTTGATCAAATATTGTGAATTAGTCAAAGGAATCTTGAAGAACTTCAAGTTTTGAGAAATCATTAATAGAATTGATCGGTCAGACAATATGAGAGCAGACTACCTCTCCAAGATAGCAGAGGACGAACTCTCGGTGTTAGGGCCATCAGTTATGATTAATCACCTGGAAGCACCTTCTATTGACAAGGAACTGATAATGGACATCGAACCGGCGAGCAGATGTTGGATCGATGGGTACAAGGATTTTATTGAGCAGGGTATCCTGCTAGAAGATAAAAACCGTCCAAGAGTCATTCGAAACCAAGTTTGTCGATACTCAGTGGTCGGAGGAGTGTTGTATAAGCGATTAAAGGTAAGGTCGATGCTTCGCAGTGTTCGACCAGAAATGACCCAACAGCTTTTATATGAGATTCACTATGGAGAATGTGGGGGTCATCCAGGTGCTTGAACTTTGGCACAGAAGATTTTGTTTGCAGGAAACTACTGGATCACATTACGTAGAGATGCAGCCTTATATGTACAAAAATGTGACAAGTGTCAGAGATTTGCAGATATACCCAAATTGTCGTCAACCGAACAAACGCCAGTAGTGGCAACATGGCCATTCGACATCTGGGGGATCGACCTGATCGGATCTTTTTCTCTGGCACGATCCCAGTTCAAGTGTATGCAATGGTGGCAATCGATTATTTCACCAAATGGATTGAAGCAAAACCATTAGCCACCATCAGTGAGAACTACATCATTGATTTTGTACATGACCACATTTGGTGTCGTTTTGGCCCTTTTGGGTTACCTAGTGCTATTGTTTCTGATCATGGCACAGGAAGGTTCAGGGAAGAGTATTTCAAATTGGGGATTGGGTCCTCAGGAAAATCGAAGTTACAGGACAGCGAGCAGAGCGAGGAAAATTTTCACCTAATTGGGAAGGCCCATCTAAAGTTACAGGAATCATTAGGGAGGGCACTAACACCTTACAAAATCAAGAGGGAAAAAATTTGAAGCATCCCTAGCACACTGATCATTTAAAGAAACATTACCATTAATGTGGTATTAATTTGACATCTACTTTTTCTTTCTGTACTTACCTTGAAGGATTTTTTAATAAAAGTCTTTTGAAAGTTCTTGAACAAAGTTGTTTGAAATTATTACTTTGTTGTTTGAAAAGTTTTGGGCCCTGCCCGTCAAAAGGAAAATTTTCTCGAATAGATATAAACATTGCTATGCCCGATAAATCGAGCAAAGTGGGGCCCTGCTCGGTTTGTATTTTAAGTTTGAATGCCTCGACGTGAGAAGGGGGACAACCCACTGCCCGGTATTGTTTGACGACTTTGCTTGCCATGGCAACAAAGGGAGAAAAGTCTCGTTCAAATAAATATCCAGCCTGAATAATAAGTTAACGGTTTAATAAACCAGGGGCCCTGCCCAGTTAACGCGACCAAACAATTTCGCCCGATGAATCGAGCAGCAGGAAATTATTTGGATGCCTGCCAAATTAGCAGAAGGGGCCCTGCCCGATAACATTTTTTATTTTTACAAAGGCATTATATCAGAAAAACAAGCATTCACACACAGTTGTAAATAAAAAGTCTTAATTTCATTATCATTAAAAAAATTACATTCGAGGAAACCTATCACAAAAACTATTACAATATATTAATTCCCTCATTGCTCGGTGGTTCTTCCGGCGTTTCAAGCTTGGCAAAGATTCTATCCATTTCGGATTGCAAGTTGGGAGGAAGATGAGGAGGAGGAGGCAGCAGAATCGTGTCTTGTCCAAGAGGAGGATGCAGGTTTGTTTCCAGGCCGGTAGAGGGAGCAGGCTGCTTGTTTTCAAAATCTATAACCACAGGGCCGGCAGGCTGGGGAGCAGGATCCTCATCCTCATCACCGTTAGCCTCACGCTCAAAGATAGCGTTCATCTGGTCAACCACGTTATTGGCCAGCGGAGTGGGATGGATCCAGTCAGGCTCGTCGGCTTCCCGATAATTGTTTGCTATGATCCCTAACTCATCTTCATTATAAGAAACCAAAGCATGACTCTTCCGAGCCTCAGCACACCAAGGTGAAGCCGCACCCCACTGCGCCATCATCTCTGGCGTTATGCCGGGAAGCCCGCTATTCGCCAACATGCGAAGAACGTGATTGCACCCTTGAGAATAATATGGGACCAACTTCGTATCCACGAGCTGCTTGAGCTCGGTTGATTGCTTAAAATCTTCTACAGCAGTAGTCTTCGCAGCAGCGACTTCCCTTGCAAGCCTTGCCTACCAGGCTCTCTCCTTCTGCTCGGCCACAACCTAAGCATCCTCAGCTTTCTTTCTCTCCTCACTCAAGGTCTTCTGAGTAGCTACCTCCCCATTCTGGGCGAATTCCACCTGGGCCTTCAGGAGGATAATCTCTTCCTCGAGCTTGGACAGCTCGACAACCTTTGCAAGGACCTCATTGTCCTTGGCCAGCAAGTCCTCTTTGTATGAGCGGGCAGCCTCATCAGACTTCCTCTTCTACTCAAACAAGGCCCCATCATTATCTTTATATTCGTTTGCATGTTTGTGTAGAAGAGTAACCTTGGAGGTGAACAGAAAAACACAAAACACAAATGAGCAAGAATTATACAAATCAATATCCATTATATTCATAAAGCAATAAGCATAACTTACCTCGCTGACCAGCAAGCCAATTTCACCAAGTAGAACGCTGTTCGAGGTATCGACATCCCGACGCAGAACGTCGGGATGGACAACCCATTTCAAAATCCCCTGCCCGCACACGACACTCATCGTCCCCCAATCTTGCAGATTGATTACTTCAAGAGGAGGAATGGCAGCGACCTCGTTGACTAATGCCTTGTAAGACCCCGATTCTCGGTTAACTTGAATTGCGTGCGATGCTCGCACTTCTTCTCTTGTTGATCGCTTGTTTGGTTTGTGAGAGAGTCTAGATGTGTATGAGAGATCACATTAAGACCAAAACACTTTTAAGAGATGCCATTTAGTTGTTAACTTGCTAAAGTCACAAGTCGTAACTCGACGATAGTCGAAATGCGACGCGATTGAGAGTTTACTCGGGTTTTGTGTTCCTGACCTCGATTTGGTCCTAGATCTTTACATGATGATTAAATAACATGTTTAGATATGTTAGAATTCTAGATGGATGCATATATGTAAGTATTAGAGATCATTCATAACATCCTTAACATGATTTAAATCTTGTTTGAATGCTTGTCGAACCGACGGTTTGATTGCTACTTTACTTCTTGTCGTTCTTCTTCTTTGTACGATTTTTTTTCGGTTGGTATTATTTTGACCCTAGATGACTAGGGGACCTTGGGGAATTAACTTAGAATTATTTTTGAGTGGTCATGTAAACGTTTACACACGCTCGAGTTTGATTTTCGGAAATTCGCGTATTTCCGAAGGCCACGATAGGTCTGTAGTATTTTGGCCATAACTTTGTGTAGGAAACTCGGAATTCAGATCCGTTTGATGCGTTAGAAACTAGACTCATAGAGATTTCTAACCATACCTTTTGTGTAATTTTAGGACGTGTATTTCGGTACAGGAACATTTTGTAAAATGACCCAAATTCTGGTCTACTATAGTTGACCACTCATTGTGTGTTAGACTTTCTTTTTGGCCAATCACACACCTACCCTTAATGATAAACTCCCCATATTCAGTTCTTAAACCATCCTAACTATCAACCATTGCATGCCTTACATCTTGTGGGAGTTTTGAGTGCATGGAAGGCACTTGGCAAGGAGAGACATCAACATGCATCAACATGCATTGGCCACTCCTCCCACTCACATTTTCAGCCATAGGGTGACCAAACACACCCACTAAGCCTCCCATTTTCTGCCATCTCCCTCCAAAAACGTGGCTGAATACTCCTTGAAGGTTTGAGAGAGTTCTTGAGAGGTTCTTGAGTGTTCATCAATGGTGGCCAAAGCTAGAGGAGTCCATTTACAAATCCAAGCCATAGAAGTGAAGAGGAAGATGAGGAGAACCCATTCCACCCTTTGCATGTTCGATTTGTTTACTTGTAGTGGTGATTGTAGGTAAGCTACTATACTCTTCTTATATGATTTTTGGTGCTCATTGACCCTAAGGAAAACAAGGGTGCTATTTGAGGTCAATGAGTACACATGCATGCTTTGTGCGATTTTATTTTGAAGTTAAGAGTGAACTTGCTAAGAATCATGTGTAGGATGATTTCTATGATTTGTGAAGTATGTTAGGGAGGTTCATTGTGTAAGCTTGGACTTTGATATGATGAGTATATGATTATAAGTTGATGAAGTAAATGGGTTATTGATTATAAGTTGATGAAGTAAATGAGTTATTGATGATGTACATGATTTTTGGAGTTTATTGGATGTTATGAATTGTTAGAATTATAAATGGATATATGTTTGGGAGTTTGGAAGTATACTTGTTGAATCTCTATTTTTTTATTGTAAGCATGAAGAAGAATTTTTACAATGAATTACATGTTTGAATGTTTCGTTTGACTTTTAAGAATAAGAGTTGACTATTATGCATATGAGAGTATGTTGCCATCTAATTGATGAATTTTTTGATTATAAGCATGAAGAATAATTTTTACAATGAATTACATGTTTGAATGTTTCGTTTGACTTTTAAGAATAAGAATTGACTATTATGCATATGAGAGTATGTTGCCATCTAATTGATGAACTTTTGATTGTAAGCATGAAGAAAAACTTTTACAATGAATTACATGTTTGAATGTTTCGTTTGACTTTTAAGAATAAGAGTTGACTATCATGCATATGAGAGTATGATGCTATCTAATTCATGAATTTTGGATTATGAACATGTATAATGAATTGTCATTATGGATTTCATGAATAAAATGTTATGTTTGACTTTATTGGGTTGAGTTGACTTTTATGCATATAAGAGCATGTTGGTCAACAATAATTCATGAATTGAAGGTTAGGAGTATGCTAGATGGATTTATATCTTGATTATGAGTATGCTAGATGAATTTACATCTTGTTTGGATAAATGGTTATTTTGAATGAAAGCATGCTTGATTAAATGTTAACATGAGATACATGCTTGAAATGTGATGGTTGACTTTAAATATTAAGTGTTGACTTATGAATGATGATTTGGGGATTGTTGTTGGGAAGGTATGAAATGTTGGGTTGCACAATGTTGCTAACCTTAAGAACTCAGCCATGAATAATAGCTAATGAATAATAGGAGGGCTATGATGCAAGTAGCTTCTATGCCTTCAAATTTGAAAATAGTAGAAATGACTCAACGGAGTCGATTAGTGGACTGATATGATTATAGTGAATCACATATTGAGATCCTACGAAATTTGGGGTAGTTTTGATGGAGGTTAAACCTCCGAGCGTTTACAAGTGTATGAAGAACACTTGGGTATTAGAGACTTGATATTAATGCTCTAATGTGTTTGTGTGATAGTTAGCATAGAAATGCATAACTATGTGATTTAAAAAGTAAATATCTACTTCATTGGATTAGTATGGTGTGTTGTACTTTTCCTTTGTTTGAGCATGTGAGTATATATTACATGTGCTTGAATTTGAGTCCAGCTGGCGGTTTGGTCGTAGTGTCGGCAATGGGACGATTCATAGCCTTTGGGAACATTCGCTATGAATCGTTGCATTGGTTCCCTTTCTCCTCACTATTTGGCCAATAGTGGGATGTGGTCTCGAGATAGAGCCATCTAGCCTAATTTCGAGCTCCCATTTCTCATCCGGGGATTGGATGAATGTAACGAGTACTCATTAAGGGAAACTGGTGAGTTGTGATCATTTGAGGATGAAACCCAAGGTATGATCAGTTGGGTGTTGAACTCGGATTTTGGTTTGAGGATGAATCCCATGGTAAGTTTGGTTGGGCATTGGACCCGGATCTTGGTTGTAACAGCCGATTACGCTTCTTGTTACATATGTTTATTTACGAGCACTTATATGAATTGTTGTGCTACGTGGTTAATAATATGATTTACATGAGATGATGATTACTTGATAAAATGTTATGATAAGAAATATAACATGTTAATGAAATGATGACTTTTGATATAGTGTTATACTAGAGATATAACATGCTAATCTTGATTAGAATGGAAACCATTGTCTTTCATATATAAGTTCTTATATGAATTATGTTAAATGATGAAGTGTGAGACTCATGGTATAATTGAGTTATGTGGATGATGTTTTGATGAATATTGCAATATGAAGATGACATGTTAAACATATTGGAATTAAGAATCATATTCTATTGAGATGAATTACTTATGATGAATTATGTAAATGGGTTCTATGAGACGATGGTTAGGTTTCGGTTTGTGTTGTGGGTTATTCCATGAAATGTTATATCATGAGCATGATATGAGATGTATATGTTTTATTTGAGCATAATGCCATGCCATGACATTGTATCTTTAGTAGCTTATTAAGTCTTTATGACTTACTATGTTTACCTTGTTTTCCTTAGATTCGAGCCGAGCTAGTGATTCGAAGGAACCCGCCGAGTCTACGATAGTATGTGTGGTTCATTGAGAAGGTTGATACTAGTTTATTAATTGGTAGTCTTTGATTTGGAAAGGTCGATTGGGAAGTGAAGTTATATAAACTTCACTATGGGTGGTAAGCCTTGTGATTATTTAATTGGTACTTGTTTATGTTGTTTAGTCTTTTGCGAGCCGACGGATGTTAGTCGTGCCATGTTAATTTAATAATATTGTTTCTATCTATATCAAGTTATTTATATCGTTGGTTATGTTTACTCCAGCATGTTTTTAGGCGTTAAGCATGCTAGACTAGAGTTGTAGACTTAGTTTAATGTTGGGTTCCGGCTGTAACGTCGCCGATGACTTGGTATATAAATTGTTATTTAATGATATTGCATGACAGGTAGTGTTGTTTTACGTGCCCAATGTTGCGTCACGTGATTTTAATTTTTGGACCGAGAGATTCATTATCTCTTTGGTTGTGTTAGTTTGAGCTTGTTAGCTCGGGCGCCACCGTTTAATTATGTTACGCTTCCGCATGTGTTAAAGTTATTGGCGTATCGCCGTTATGGCCTTACCCGTTATTTGTTATCTTGTGTGTTTTTGACGGCACGACCTCGGGGTCTCGTATTGGGATCCGGGTCGGGTCGCCACATGCCCTTACCCCCTCTCGGGATACGGGCATCACAAAGTTGGCCCTCAACCAACTGGGTGTACCACTCCGTAGTGGCTCTTCGCATCGAGGAGGGGAGGTGGCAGCCCCGTGACAGGGGGAGTCAGAATAATGGGGGAAGGCAAGGGATCAGACCCTGCTTGAATTGTTTCTTGGGGTATAACCTCCCCTGTCCGTGATCGGGTGCTTTGACCTCCCGCTCGGGCGTCGGTCACAGCTGGTCTTTTTCGAGATCCGTGCTCAGTGGTTGGTGCTGTTACGGGGGGAGATTTCGGCTCGGCAGATGAGCCAGAAGCCCGAGATAATTTCCCGCTTCTTTCAACAAAAGGAACCTTGGGTAAGGAAGCCGAAGAAGGCTGTTCCCGGCCTATCAGCTCAGTGTGGTGAGCAACAGATCTCACCTTTAAGTCAGTTTTTCGCTGCCTTAGTATATCTTTCACCACTGTCAGAAAAAAAGAACAAATTAGAAAACAACAAGATATATTTTTGCCAAGGCTCAAAAAAAAAAAAAACATATACCAGCATCATAAAAATCAAGACGAGGGGTACAATCTCCCGCTAGACCGCACAACTCACACTCACAAGGGAACTTGTTGTCATGACAAGTCCCCCAAAAAGGATAGGCAGGCTCGGGTGACACGGTGATCAAGGGCTCTAGACCCTCCAGGGGAGCAGGATACATCCCGGCCAGACGTAAGACTTTTGAATCCTGCACGATTGATTTCCGATCAATCAACCATTGTTGACCCTTCTCGGTCACCCCCAGCACGCCCTGCAACATGGCCATATACCTATCCTCTCCGGTGAAGGTGGCATATCAGTCATAGGTCAGAGGCTTCATTTCGTAAGGAGTCGGGGCAAACGGCCATCCAACCCGGGATTCCACAATGATGATCCTTTTGTCCCACTTGTCCACCATGTGGGGAAACTCAATAAATAGCTTCAGAGCTCCACCTTTTGAGCGACTAGTAATCCTGCCCGATCTATTGTCCTTAGTAAATTGAAACAGTTTACGGAGTATGGTCATTTCTGGCTCAAAGCTGACCAGCCTGCAGGTCGCACGGAAGACGATCAAAATCAACATGGTGGTGAGTTGGAGATCACACGGAACGGCGTTGGTCTCCCTCAAAAACTTGATAATAAAAGGGTTTAACAGGAAACGCATCCTGACGCAGATGAAGTCATAAAAGAAGACTATTCTCTTCGTCTTACTTCTCATCTGAGCATGAGTCATCTCGAACTCATAAGGAACTCCTCGATAATCCTCCTCAGAAATCCCAATCGAGTTGAACCAATTCCCGACCTCTACAACTGAGTCAATTGACTCCCAGTGAGCAAGCGAGCTCAGGTTGTAGTAATCTTCGTTCCGATGTCTCCGTCCTGCTCGAGGTCGTCCAGCCAACTCCTCATCGCTAGGGATCCCACTCAAGCTCGCCTCATCCTGATCGGTGGTTACGTCATTCACAATCCTTTCAGTCGGGATTCGGCTGCTCGCTTCCTAGGTATTCCTTCGCTCAGGAACATGTACTTCAGATCCAGTTCACTGAGAATCTATTGGAGCATGGTCTTTTGAGCACCATGATCATAGTCGTATGCTTCTCGCTCATGGTCGGAGCCATCATCAAACAATTGAAGGGGGGAAGACATCCTACAAGAGATCGAGGAATATCTTGATTAAAGCCCCACAAAACTTATGATCCCTTGAAGATTTCTCCTCGATCTCCCTGTAAACTACCCAGATCTAGAGGCAGAACCCTAAAATCTACCTAGAAAGGATGAACATGAAGAGCATACAGAAAAAGCCAAGAAATTTGAAAGGAATTCAATACAAGAGCAGAAAAAGAAAATTAGAACCAATAGAAACTTACTTGCGCATTGAGCAGAAAGTTACTAATAACAGTGTCAGCGCCTGCTTATACACTCGAAATTTTCTATCTGCTAAAACAATATATCCGTTGAAATATTTGACCTTCACGCGCCTTTTATAAAAACATTATTTGGTCGTCTTTTTCAAACAAAAGAACTATTCACATGTCTTGTCAATAGAAGACTTTCTTGCATGTCTTAAATGTTCTTCATATATTCAAACACATCTAACCACTATCTTTAATATTTCATGTTAGGGAATACTCTTTATCTCTTACACTTTGAAAGATCGGGATCATCATTTTGTCATAAAAATCAAGATTCAACCTCACTCTCTCAAACGACTACAATTCTGGATATCTCTATAAAATGTTTGAAACAAGGATTGAAGAACACACCCTTCGCAAAATTACGTACTCAGTATTCATAAATCTTAAATCCTCAAAGCACTCAAAAAGAGACAAACACATTGAAGCCTTAATTCAATTCCAGAACTTCAATCTTCATTTGAAGAGTTTCTTATCTCAAACACCAACTAGATAGTCTTTCTCATATTAATCTTTTCTAGTTCTTGTTTAAACAATCACTGCTTTGTTTTGTTCATTTATTCTTTCAAATCCTTAAGGAACCTTTGATTGTTGCACGAGTTTGATTATTTATTAATCATACTCCTCAAACACTGGTTTTTGTTGTACACAGATCTGTTAGTGATCACTTAGAATTTCAATAAAAATGTACTTCAAAATCCAAGTTTGACCAACTTGGTAGTAGACGTAGCAGATTTTACAATGTGAACCACTCAAAATACTCTGTTATTGTTTTCCTGCTGTTTCTACTGTTCTAACACCTAACCATTTTATACATCACATCTACAAACCAAAATGCTGCCCAAAAGAATGATCAACTTTAGCTCTCTGGTTCTGCTCCCCTGCACACGATCACTTCCCCGCTTGGTTGTGATCTAAGAAAAACAAATAGGAAAAGGTGAGTCGAATACTCAAAAAGGTTATACTATACTTATAAATGTTATGGATGTATGCATTACACATTGTGCAATGATGATATATCTCAAAAAGGTTATACTATACTTATAAATAGGAAAAGTTGGCGATGAGCACTATGGTTGTGCCACCTCACCACCTTTTGATAAATCTTCATTGTAAAGCATCCATGTGGAGGTTAAAAACTATTGTTTTTTTAGCCATTAACTAATAATAATAATGTCGTGGTATTTCTCATATTCGAATTACTTAGGTCTTTTGTTCGCATTTGTATTTATTTCGATTTCGAGGTAAGGCTCCTTTGTCCCCCCATTTATAAGGGTAAGGCTGGTTGTCCCCCTCAAGTTTGTACCTTTTTTTATATTTAATAAAATTGTGTAGGGTGCCGCCCATGTTTCCTAAAAAAAAAAACTAATAATAATAATAATCAATATGATAAGGGGTATTAATATTAGTATATATAACCTCTTCTATTTTCAATGTTAGAAGTCTTATATTTAAAAAAAAATTACAACTAACATTACTTCTAACCAATGTGGGATAAAACTCTTCTATTAATAATAAAATGTGAGAGTGAGATACAACTCTTCTATTGGTAATAAAATGTGATGTTTTTAATCTAATGACTTTTAAAACTAATATCAATTTATAACCAATGTAAGAAACATCTCTTCTAATGGTAATAATAGTAGAGATGTATGTCATATTGATTATAAATTGATGTTGGTTTTAAAATTGTTTTGATAAAAGACTAAAAAAATGATTATAGCAAGGATAGAAACAGAATAAAACCGAAAATAAAATAAATTGTTTTGTAAATGATGTGGTCAATGAAGCTTACAATGAAGACTTCATTGAGATATCTATGTAGCAAAAAATAGAAAAAGAAAACAGTGAAGAATGAAACTGAACACATGAGATAACCTTTGATCAATAAGCAAAAATACTTATTGATCGTGCCTCATGGTAAAAAATATTTCACAAGTAAAATATATGTTTAAGCTCATTACATTCGAAAAACCAACAAAGTGGAATTTATGAAAAGGCTTTCAAGATAGCTGAAGGTTATTTATACGACAAGTTCGCTATCTAAGAGTAATCATGAGTTACCTCGTGCGAAATTGAACTTTGAGCGAAACAGAAGACTTTCTGCTTGAGCTACGATCTTTGTACGTCACGATCAACAATCCTGCAAGTCTCTCTCGTCAGATTGATATCATATAGCACGAATATCAATTCTGTTCTCACCGCAAATCCAAGCCTCTCGATGGTTAGACTAGAGGGAGTATTTGGTGAGATAGAATTTAGGAGAGAGGGTAAAGGGGCGGCCAAGAGGGAAGACACTTTCTTCCTAGGCGTGTAAAGTGGGTTAGGGATTTATCCCTTTAGTTTCCCTATTTATATTGTTGTACAAGAAACCCTATTTCTTGTAGGTTAAGTTAAGTCAATCCCGATCCCCTTCGGATTAGGAAACTAATTAACCTTTAATAATATAAATACAGTCCATGTGAGTGAAAGTAAATAATCGGGCCACAAGCCCAATTGCTAACATCTCCCACTCGGACACATGGGCTCACCTCTCTTACCACATCGTATCATCAAAACCCGTTAAACACTGCCTCTTCATACTGGAAGTGAAGTGTGCGACATGACGAGAAAGATAAAGGGTGGATCGCTAAACCAAATCACCATCTAACCAGCATAGAACGTCCTCGTTAGAAAACAAAACCCGTCTATATCCTAGACCGTATATATGTACATCAATTCAAGCATCCTTAATCCCTTGAGAGCGGTGCTTAAACCTCAACATGTTTGTGTATCAAGATCAATCTCTTGAACCGTATGTTCAATATGATTGCCATGGCATTGAAACACAAAAATAAAGATGTATATCATACTATCTTCCTTAGACATTCATATTCAATCACTTTTGATTAACTGCTTTCCCAACAATGCTCTGTAGGGCTGTATGTGCATAGCCTGTTGGTCGGCATGCCAAAGTAGCATCATCAACGTTCCAAGTTCATGATATAGTTTTAAGTCACATAGGGTATAATCGTGACCTGGATTTGATCACTAGAACTCACACAGTGATGGAGCAGAGATCATTCAATCACTTTCTTAAGTCGCATTATAGTCACATACATTATAAGGTGTATGCCAGGGCCGGTTCTGGGCATGTTCCAGGTGACCGACCGAACAGGGCCACAAAATTTAAGAGGGCCCCCAAAATATTTGAGTCTAACCGTTACCCATTTACTCATTTAGGCACTTACTATCCCTCAATCATCCTCATTCTCCTTCTCGTTTTTCTCTCGATCTACTCACTGGCCACCGCCCGTAATGGATGTCGACGGATGGACTCCCAAGAAGCCTTCGAAGCTTCTCTCCGCTTAACTCACCGCCAACAACCTTTTTAGTTCAACCCTTCTTCAATCTTCAGTTCTTTCCCTTCCATATTTCAAAGCAAAATGCAAAAACTTGGGGTTGTTTGGGTCCTATTTCTAATCTGGAACCAATTCGTGTGAATTTGAAGCCTTGAATTGAAGTTTCGATTTTTGCGAGTTGATTGTGTAAGTGTCCAAGTTCCAACATTTCAATTTACTTTTTATTTGGTTTTCTAGGACATTGAATTTCATATAAATGAATTTGGAGGAAAACAATTAAATACCGTAGGTCTATAATTGAGACGGAGAAGAAGAAGAGGAGTTTGTGGAAAAAGTTAAAAGGAAGTCCCCCACATCTATAGATCATTTGTCTTATTAGAGAATGAAACCAAACATAACGTTAGGAGAGATTGTTTTGTGTTTTTTTTTACCTTTTAGCAAGATCGATACTTGTTTTCCCAGTTTTTCCATTCTTCCTTTCGTTCCAAGTCCATTGGCATTTATTATTTACATATTAGATTATTTAACAGTTTGTGATTAGTTATATAGTAACTTCGTTCCTATATAACTTGTGTGTGTATTATAATGATATAGTGATATTATGAGAATCTATGAAATATATATAAAAAAATTTGGTATTTAACTTTTATTAATTTTGGGCCTAGTATTAAATTTAAGACGGGGCCCCAAAAAAGTCAGGACCGGCACTGGTGTATGCTATGGCAAAACTCCCACACGAAGTAGGCATGTCATGCTCAAACGCCGTACGAACCTTAGTCTAGCCGCCCTTCTGGTGTCTATCCTGAGTACTCAAAAGCAGTCACTCTTCTAGTGTCTCTTTTAAGATTTCATATTCGGAATTTTTCTTGGGATACAAAGTCGACCTTTATAAAAGGTCTCATCTTAGCCGTATGCCAAGGCGATAAATGTAATGTCATTTGCACACCCCACTTCGTAGGTGCCAAAGACTTTTACTATCTCAACTTGCTCACCCACCTTGCGACAAGGTGAATTACCCGTGTGAGAGGGCCAATTCAATATCTACAACATCTTTTTAATCAAAATATATATGCTACGCAATTTCACATAAAGCCATCCAATTAACATATAAAAGAAATTAAATGAAACTGCAATTTATTCAAACGATAATGAAAATAATAATCAAATGTCAACAAAAGTGTTCTCATAATAAATATCAAATCCTACGAAGCCCTAGACCCAACATATGATCCTGAAAGATCTCTCTAGCTAGAGGCTTAGTCATAGGGTCAGCCAACATGATTATAGAAGGAATATATTCTAGAACAGCTTTCTTTTCTGCAACCATGCCTCTAGCGAAATGATATTTGATATTGATGTGTTTCGTCTTCCCATGGTACTTGGGATCTTTAGTGTAACCTAAAGCAGCCATGCTATCACAAGCAATGACTACAGGACGATCCACATGCGTCGTAACATCAAGATGTTGAAGAAAACTCCTCAACCACACAGCTTCTTAAGCCGTAGCTGAACAAGCAATGTACTCCGACTCCATCGTAGATAGGGCAGTGCTAGTCTGTCGCTTGCTACTCCAAGAGATAGCTTCACCACTAATGAGGAAATCATAGCCCGAAGTAGATTTATAACCATCTACATCTCCAGCCCAATCCGCGTCAGTGAAACCTTTCAAGCTCAAATCCCTACCTTGGTAACATAGGGTTAGATTTGTTGTTCCCACCAAGTAACGCAGAACCCTTTTCACTGCCATCCAGTGTTGAGGTCCAGGATTACTTTGGAATCGACTCAACATCCTAACTGCAAAGCATATGTCACGCCGAGTACACACCATAGCATAGATCAAGCTTCTTACCGTATTCGCATATGGAGTCGTATACATTCTTTTCTTCTCTTTTTCATTCTTAGGGCATTGGTTTGTACTAAGGACACGTCCTTTTTTCCATTGGAGTGACAACGAGTTTTGAGTTAGTCATGCCAAATCGTTCTATGACTTTCTTTATGTAAGTCTCTTGAGACAAACCAATAAATCTTTTCGAACGATCCCTAATCACTTTTGCTCCAAGAACATAGCTTGCTTAACCCAAGGCTGTCATATTGAAAAGTGCAGACAGCCACTCTTTAGTGGCATTTATCATCTCCATATGATTCCCAGCTAGTATGATGTCATCAACATATAATGACAGAATCAAGATATTTTTCTTGGATCGTTTAACATACACACAGTGGTCTTCCTAAATCATCACAAAGCCAATTGAGGTTATCGCTTGATGAAAGCGAATGTACCACTGTCTAGATGATTGTTTGAGACCATAGATGGAACGTTTGAGTCGGCACACTTTGCGCTCTTGTCCCTTAACTTCAAAACCCTCTGGTTGAGTCATATAGATCTCTTCATCTAGTTCTCCAGTGGGAAAAACAGTTTTAACATCCATTTGATAAAGTTCTACATCCATGTGCGCTTCTATCGCTATGATTAGGCGAACAGAGGAAAATCTCACCACAAGGGAGAATGTCTCCTCATAGTCTAAACCCTTTCTTTGGGTAAAGCCTTTCGCCACAAGACATGCCATATATTTGTCAATTGATCCATCTGCCTTTCGCTTGACTTTGAAAACCCATTTGTTTCCAATAGTCTTACGACCTTGCTGAAGATCAACTAACTCCCAAACCTGATTCTTTTTCATTCAAGAAATTTCATCTTCCATTGCAGTCATCCATTCGTTGTTTGTAGGTAAAGAAAGAGCTTCTTTGAACGATGTATGCTCACTAGAATTGTAAGAAGTAGTTAGGAAATATTCCTCTTAGATCGCGAATCGATGACGAGGTATATTTCCACGTTTACTTCTTCGCTCTAGTATCAGACTCCCACTAGGATCCGTATTTCTACTCGGATGAAGATCACCTTGACTCTCATTAACGACTTCTATAGGCTCAACCTCATGTTGTACCGTAGGATTAGGTTGAGGCAATTTCCCACCTTCGCCAAAAGATGTCATATGTTCTTCTTCCATCTCAAAAAGTTCAAAGTCTTTCCTAACTTCACCTATATGTGGGAAATCATTCTCAATGAAATCAACATTACGTGACTTTGTTTCAGTTATTCCTATGTCAGGTTTTCCACTGTACATAACATAACCCTTTGAGGTATCTGAATACCTTATGAAAACGCATTATTTTCTATAGGGCCTAGTTTTCCAAACTTATAGGAGGTACTATGGACATAACTTGCACAACCCCAAGGATGAAGATGCCCCAATTTAGGCTTCTCACCTTTCCAAAGTTCATAAGGGGTTGTGGGAACTGACTTAGAAAGCACTCGGTTAAGTATGTAGGCGACAACCATTAGCGCATCCCCCCAAAACGAAATTAGGAGGTTGGCCTGTGCCATCATCGACCTAACCATTTCCAACAATGTTCGATTCCTTCGTTTTGTAACACCATTTCCGCGATCAAGTTCTTTAAATTAATCAGATAAATATTCACGACCCCGGTCAGTTCTAAAAGTTTTTAAGCTTTTATCCTTTTGATTCTTAACCTCTGCGAGAAAACGTTCAAAACACTTAAGAGCTTCATCGCGATAAGAAATAAGATAAACATAACCATAACATGTGTAGTTATCGATAAAAGTGAGAAAGTATGAAGCTCCATGACGTGCCTTAGCATTCATTGGTCCGCAAATATCTGAATGGACTAACTCTAATGGATGTGTGGCTCTTTTTGCCTTACCAAAAGGCTTTTAGCAAGCTTTTCATGCCAAACAAGATTCACACAAGGGTAGGTTGACTTTGGTGAGAGACCCCAATAGGTCTTCTCTATCCAGTCTAGTCATCCTATCTTTTCCTATATGTCCAAGTCTAGCATGTCATAACTCGGAATTAAAATCATCATAAACCATACAAGAAGAAGAACTAACAAAAGAATTATGAGAATCCAATAAATCTAATTTAAAGACATTATCTGACAAAAAATCATGTCCCAAAATCTCATCACCAAAAAAAATATCCATGTGATCATAACTAAAATTAAAAGAATATTTATGTCCTAGCAATTGTACTACTGATAATAGATTATGTCGAATTCCAGGTGCATAAAGAACTTCATGAAAAGTCGATGTGCGTCCATTCCACAATTGAAGTTGGTATGAGCCGACTCCTTTGACTTCCACAGACGAACTGTTTCCCATGAAAATTCTTCTTGTACCCACAAGAACTTTTCGATAATCTACAAATCCTCCTCGATCTCTCGTCACATGTTTGGTCGAGCATGAGTCTATAATCCACACATGGAGAGAGTCAGCTAATAAAACATGAGAGAAAACACAACTTTGCAAGAAGATAGGATCAAGGGATACCTTCTTGGGCTAAGGACAAGTCCGAGCAAAATGACCCAAGGTACCACAGTTGTAGCACTTCTGCTTAGCAATATTCTTTTTACCTTTTCGGCGTTTAGCAATCTTGTCACTTTTGGGGCCCAAATTATGAGTCTTCTTGCCTTTAGTTTGTTTCTTGCATTGCCCATGTGGCTTGCGCAGACTCTTAAGGGAAACAAGAGCAAGGTCACGAGTCACAACACTTATCATGCGATTCGCTTCATGACACTCAGCCTCAAGCTCAACGTGACGAGATACATTTGCAAAAGTCTGAATGGAGTCTGTATGAGTCAGAATACACCTCAAACTACTCCAAGAGTCAGGCAGTGAACGAATCACTGCTTGAACCTGCTGTTCATCAGATAAGATACAACCAGTAGCCTTAAGCTCACGAATCATTCTGGACATCTCGCGTAGTTATTCAAGAATGTCACGTTTTTGGTCAATCTTATAGCTTTCAAACTTGTAAGTCAAAGTCCTCAACTTTGTAGCAGAAGTATTCCCATAAATATGCTTGATTTCATCCCACATATGTTTTGCAGTTAGGCAATCCTCAAACTTGCCAATCATATCATTATGCATGCTACTCATTATAGTAAAGCGTGCACATCGATCTTTCTTTTTCCACTTAAGGAATTCCTGGATATTCTGGCGATGATGGGTGATGGTTAAATTACCCATCTCTGGTTCTTCCATCACAGTATCTAGGTTGTCAAGAACCTCTTGCTCATTTAGCAAATACGTGATTTTCCTTTGCCAAACACTATAGTTGGTGCCATCAAATTTCTCACCCCTGCTAAGGTCAGCGATTACATTTTTAGAAGTCATTTCACTACAATTTGATACAAAATGAATTTGTTCTATCTTATTTCACTTTTGTTCCAAAAAATCAATTACTAAATATAATTACATCATACACGTAAGGAGGGGAAATCCGCGAGGCTCGTAATCACAACCAAAGTATGCACAACGTAAAAATATTCATCTATATATTGATTCACTTTTGTTCCAAAAAATCAATTACTAAATATAATTACATCATACACGTAAGGAGGGGAAATTCGCGAGGCTCGTAATCACAACCAACGTATGCACAACGTAAAAATATTCATAAATTGATAATTTAAACAAAAGAAATAAGATAGAATAAATTCATCAAGCACATAACATGTACAAAAAATATTTTCACTACTGAAATTAAAATTATTGGGTCTCGTATAGTCTCAATCGCAATTTTAGAGCCCAAAACGACAATTAATTATGCTAAAATGACTTTAAAATAGTTTAAAATTCACAAAGAATTTTTAAAAATTTCAGAAGAGTCCCAAATAGTCCCATACAGTCACATAATGACAAAACAACCCTGGAAATCATTTTTGAATTTTTAATAAATCAAAAAACAAGATTTTATGAATTGAAAAATAAAAAACACATACTTCCAAGATGAATTGATCAAAACAGAGGCCACCATTTGACTCAAAAGGCCCAAATTAGTCTAGACTCTTCGAAGGTGACAAAAAAAGGCGGACATAGAACCCCTCACGTGCTCCACGTGCCATTGCCGAGAGTGGGTGTCACTTTTGTGACACAGAGGCGCTGACTGGATGATGAGTCAGCCCTAGGGCTGATGTGGTAGACGATGTCATCAATGACATCATCAGCTGGTTTCAAGAAAAAAATAGGCCCGACATTGCTGACATGGCAACCACGTCAGCGTTGCCAGTCAACAGTTGACTGGTTGACTGATATGCCATCTCACTCGTAGAGCCGGAGAGTGTACTCCACTCGTTGTCTTCCCGAACTCTGATGAGGTCGTGGATGGTGACGTTGGATTCGTATTGTCGAGTACATTCCAGTCATATACTGTTTGCATCGAAATGAGTGCCACAAGTGGCACATACATCTAGGTCGAGAGTGGCGATCATGGAACGCCTATTTTTCAAACCCAGGAAATCGATTCGCGAATGTGATCCGGAAGCCAACTTCTCGAGGCCATAGAACGTTTATTTTAAGTCCAAATTAAGCATACAATATGTTGTTGGAATGTAACGACCCGACCCGGATTCCAACACGAAATCCCAAGGTCGTGCCGCTGGAACTAACTTAATAAGAGGACAAGCACTTGATAAATAGTAGTGCTAGTCAAATAGTCGAGCAAACTCGCTCTAAACATGAACATAACACCGCACTAAAATACGATATTTCAAAAATCGAATCAGCGGAAGCAATATAAGAAAGAAGTCCCAAGCTATGAAGCTCGAAACCAACGACAATGAAACCAAGAGAGACATTATCTCTCAAAGGAGGAAAAACAAAACTTCGCGTGCCGCAACATTGCAGCAGCTAATCAAACCATCGGCACTCCATGGCGTTTCAACAAAGAACCAACTGATA
Source organism: Codonopsis lanceolata (assembly GCA_013146195.2). Lineage (NCBI taxonomy): Eukaryota > Viridiplantae > Streptophyta > Magnoliopsida > Asterales > Campanulaceae > Codonopsis > Codonopsis lanceolata. The sequence goes on from CM028381.1 coordinate 60,865,267, forward strand.
TAACAATTACCCAACGGCTAAAGCATACCGGGGTCAACCAACAACTATAAAAACTAGAATAAGGAAATTCCCCCAAAGCTACTGCGTGCCCGGGAGACAACTGAAATAAATACTAAAACCACAAACAAGGCACGACACAACACGTCGGCCCAAGAAATAACCAATACAAATACCCAAGTATTCTACCCGACTGTAAAGTCTAAATAACTTTACAAAATGTCGATCTCACAAGAATAACAAAGTACATGAAATCAATGACAATGCTAAAAAGGAACATGACTCCACAAGCTGCTACTCGGGAAAGTCGGCTGCTACAAACCCGAACCACACGATCTAACCTCGATCTATCGACCCGCGCTACGATCACGATCTACTCGACCTCGGTATCGATCTTTCGCAACTAAAAACAAGTACGAGATGAGTCATAATGACCCAGTACGCTACTACAATATATATGCAACATATAATTATGTAACTTAAACATAACCAGGGTGTCATTTATAAATGACAGAAAAACCCGTGAAGAGGCGTCGTATCGTTTCGATACTCCACAAGATATCCACTCCTTCTTACTTACTAAACCGTCCAAATGAACCAGGGTGTAATTCCATGTTCACACACAAATCAAATGAATTAGAAGGTAGTTCCCACAAAACATCATATGCAAGTATACATATCATTATATATACGAATCAAGCTATTCACACTGTTACCACGTGTAAGGGTGCATGTTTATATATATACACCTATATCAATATGTATATCTCTAAATATACATGTCAAATCTCCCATAAAATCATCATGCATAAGTGTGCATATCTATATATATACACATCAAGTCTTTCATATATATCTCATATACAAGTATGCATATATCTATATATACATATCAAATCTCTCATATATCATCAGCCAATACAAACATGGTCAATAAGATCTCATGTTCAACTAACACTTTGTTATCACATAAGTGCCCATTGTAAGCCACATAAAGGATAGAGAAGATACCAAATCACTTTCGTCGTATTGCTCCTGCAATCACAACTGTTAATCATATCGTGCCAGTGATACCCGTGTTCAGGTATCAAAGTACCGAGCTCTCTTCTCGGGTCTGAGTTCTCTACTCAGGAAAATAGCACTAGCCAATGTGCTCTATTGGTTACGACAAAGGGGGCTACTTCCCCACTGTAGCTAGCAGTGGAGGTGTGTGTGAAACCCGAATCCGGTACGGCGATACATTGCAACCACGAATCCCATAATTCGTGAAGACAATGCATCGTCCCACCATCATCATGAAAACTCAAGTAATGCCAGCTGGACTTATATGCAATGCACAAGTAGATGTTTACTTGCTAATTATCAAGTAGATATAATGATCTACTAAACTCATACGATTATGCACATTGTTACATAAATCACAAAACCACAATAGGAACTCATTTGAGTCTCTAAATCATAAGTGCCAAGTTTGTTCACTCTATTCAATTCAAGTCCCAAAAGCTAGTAATCTAGTCAACTGGAATATAATTGTCATAGGATCTCACCACGATCCTCGTAAGGTTCAATTGTTCCTTAATTCGACTTCGTTGAGTCTTTACTACAATTCCAACCAAATAGAGTTTGAACACTATATGTGTCCCAAGACTCTTTTCTATGTTCTCGTTTGAGGCATAGCAAGGTTCTCATTCCATTTAGGAATCTTAGTTCAAGTCCCAAGTCAATTATATAAGGGAAGCCCAAGTTGATTATTGTGAAATCAAGCTTAGTTCAATTTTGATTCATAATTCCACTTAATAGTAGAATCCAAGTTCACCACAATTCATTAAGCTGTAGAACAGATCGCACGAAGGCAAATACATTCAATATGCTCATAAGTCATATCATAGAAACACATAGAAGAATCAATTCTTGACAAGGTAGGAAATCATGCATTTAGTCATAATATAAAATATACACAGTATTCCATATTCACCTATGAAATTCAACAGAGTCACAACTTAACCATCAGTCCATTAAGTACTATCCAAGACTACTCCGTTAGTCTCGGATCATGAAGCCATTTACTAAACTCTTCCTAGAGTAGTAACTCATTCAATAACACAAAAGTCGATGGTAGTCAAAGACTTAAGCAACACTAGAGCGGTAGTAACCCGTAAGGTCAAACCATACCGGTGAGTCTTAGATAACAACATGGTCATCCTAGCGACTTATACAAGTAGACTCCATGTATAGAGTACTAAGAAAGCCCCAATCCAAATCCTCTCATAGAATAGTCCTCAAATTCATTATTCAAAAAGTAGGTGTTTTTACTCATTAAAGAATCAAGTAGGAATTCGACAAGAGCGAATTCAACCTGTCAAGTAGATACATCATTCTACAACATGCTCTCAATTGTGCATTTGCTTCACACAATCACATAAACCACATAAGAACTCGATTGAGTCTTATAATCACTCATATCAAACATGCCCTTCAATCCATCCCAAAGTCACGTAAGCTAATATATTATTCTAACGCACTACAAACATCGTAGGGATTGAATGTTGAGTCGGTATTGTTCAATAACTCCCTAATCTCAACTCCGGTGAGTTTTACTAAAATTCAACCAAATAGAGCATTGATACCATATGCATCACATTGCCCTTTCCTAAGTTCTCCTTTCATTTAGAACTCGATAACTAGGCCGTTCATGATCTTAAACTAGCCTTAAACACAATCCCGAGTTTCAAACCCTAGAATCGGAGATTTTGTTAAACCTTGAATTGAAACATAATCTTTCACAAGAGTTGTTCCTAAGCTCATTATAAACAACATTCATGCTTTGCATAAAGTCAAAATCACAACTTCAATCAGAATTCATAAAATCTTACACATATATCAAAGGTTGAATTGGAGGATTTCTCTTCACAAAAAGTGTTCACAATCATTAATAGAACAACTATAATGAAGGGGTCATGTTATTTTATTGAACATGAAAATCTCAGGGATTTGTCAACGTACCTTAAGCCTAAGATTAATGGATGAATGGATGATCAAAGCAAGGATTGTTGTAGAGGAGATCAAGGCCTTCGATTTGGCGGTCTCGGATCGCCGATCGGACCACCGAAACTCCGGGAAATGGTCTCTCAAGCTAGGGTTTCCTCCATGGACGAAAATGGAGCTTGAAGCTCTGTATCTCTAAAGTTTTTGATCACAAATGGCTGAATTAGGCTGGAAAAATGATTTATATACTTACCATTTAGACCCTAATCCAAGTGAAGGGGGTTATAAGCCTTTCTATTGGCTAAGAGAGGATGGCCTTTGATAAGGGTTGATCCAAGGGCTCAAAAGGGTTTGACTAAAGTCAAAAATGGTGTTCTAGGCTGAAATGGTTCGGACTTTGGACAAGGGGAAAGGGGCAAGGGGGTCTTCAACCAAAACAAGTCAAAAACCCAAAATTTGGAAAACAGACTGTCAATCTTGTAAAATCGACCATAAATAGATTACACCTCCAAATGAGGTGATTATTGATTTTTGTGAAACTAGATTCTTTAAAATATAGTTTAGCCTTTTAAATTACTCAATTTGGACTTATATTCATCAAAATATGGCTACTACAAGTTCAAGTACAGAAGCTGATTTCCTGAAAACAGAATTCTGGCACAGCCGTAAGTCAAGACCTAAATGAGGTACTTATACACCTTGGAAAAATACCATATTTTACAGGGAGTATCCTAACATATGTAGGTAAAACATACTAAATTTTTAGAAAATTCTCTTTAGTAGATTGGTACCAGAATTTTCCCGAAGTTCGCCCAAAAACAGGACTGAATCTGTGAAGTGATATGTTGGTCATCTTATTTCCAAATGCAACAAATCTATGAACATTGATTGTGCAAGCATGAGAAATACTAGTACACTTGATCTAGAACTTAAATGAACTTCTCGCAAGTTGAAAGCACAAACAATACAAGCAACGAAGGCAAACACGAGAAACCCTAAGACTCAAACGAAGCAACAAAGCTTCTAAACTTTCAACCAAGCATACTATGATCAAGATGAACATTATAAGTCATATATGCAAGGTACTAAGACTCCAATGAGACCCAGTTAAGTGCTAACATGCTAAGACGAACACTCAATGCATTAACAACAAAGCATGCAACACGGGAAAGTCAAATACACGAAGGTTCGGGGTCTTACATGGAAAGCCCTTGCGGAGTACTACAAGTACAGACTATAAAACAACGATTTTTTAGAAAATAAATAGTTCAAAACAACATGCAAAGTTTCAGAAAAATCAATTTTCAACAAAAATTGGGTTTGCGATATCTTGAAAAATACCTAACGGATTTCAACGAGAATTTAGTATATTGTTCGTCTCGTCATAGGGAACTGAGACATATAAAATTTTCTCAAAAATAAATTAAATAGTTTTACGCATGAAATAATAAAACCCATTTGGTTCGTTATCGGGTAAAACCTTTAAACAAACCAAAAAATAAAAGCATGCAATTTATGACATATCGAAATGAGCAATCAAGCATATAGGCTCTGATACCAATGAAGGTTATATATAGCACAAGTTCGTTATCTAAGAGTAATCATGAGTTACCTCATGCAAACTTGAACTTTGAGCGAAGCGGAAGACTTTCTGCTTGAGCTACGATCTTCGTACGTTATGATCAATAATCTTGCAAGTCTCTCTCATCGGATTGATATCACGTAGCACCAATATCAATTCTGGTTCACACCACCAATTTAAGCCTCTCGATGGTTAGGCTAGAGGGAGTATTTGGTGAGATAGAATTTAGGAGAGAGAGTAAAGGGGCGGCCAAGAGGGAAGACGCTTTCTTCTTAGGAGTGTAAACTGGGTTAGGGATTTATCCCTTTAGTTGCCCTATTTATATTATTGTACAAGAAACCCTATTTCTTGTAGGTTAAGTTATGTCAATCCCGAACCCCTTCGGATTAAGAAACTAATTAACATTTAATAATATAAATACATTCCATCTGAACGGAAGTAAATAATCGTGCCACAAGCCCAATTGCTAACAATAGTAAATATGACTTTGAATAATAATAACACATTAGACTACCTAAACTGAAGCTTTTATCAAAACAATAGTGGATGTAAACAGAAAACAGTGTTGGTAATTGGATGAATGAAAACTTCGATGTAGCTTCATTCAATAGTTCATTCACGATTGGAGCAACAACAATTTTCGATATCTCTTTCTCTCTTATAATTATGTGTATGATTTATGAATAAAAAAATCACTTACCATAAAAGATTAGTAGGTTAGTGCACTAAAGAAGGACATTATCTAATCAAATATAGACTTACCAAATATGAATGATTTCTTACCAAATATAATTAGGTCAGCCATGTCTCATTGAACTAGACAAACGGCTCACTTAACTTGTGTTACAAGAACACACAATTCTAATAGATTAATAATTCATATAAACACTAAAAACCAATTAAAACATAATATCCAAAATAACCTTTCTATAAAATTTGTAACAATAATAATTAATCAAAGTAAATACCAAGAAAGACAAAACAAATAATTACTTAAAATAAACCAATTAAAAAACACAATAACTCAATAATTAAAAGTCTTACGTTGTTTAGAAAAATATGCTAGTTTTAAAAGTCTTATATAAAAAACTTCTACTCTTATTTTCAATTAAATAAAATTATCTCACATTGTTTAAAAAGAAAACTTGGATTTTAAAGTCTTTAAACTAAAGACTTTCACTCTTACAAGAGATGTATCTTACATTGGTTACAAAATATTCTACTATTATTACCAATAGAAGAGATGTATCATACATTGGTTAGAAATTAATGTTAGTTTTAAAAATACTATTATTAATTACCAATAGAAGAAATGTATCATACATTTGTTAAAAAATGATTTTTTTTCTTTTCTTTTTAAGAGGATCAATAGTGATTCCCCATTTATCCCCTGATGTTGGTTTTCAAAGTCTTTTGATAAAAGACTTCTATCATTATTATCAATAGAAGATTTATATATCACATTTGTTAGAAAATGATGTTGATTTTAAATTATTTTAGATTAGATAAAAGACTTTTACTATTATTAGCAATAGAAGAGATATATCACACATTTGTTATAAATTGATGTTGGCTTTAAATTACTATTATTACAAATAAAAGAGATACATCCTACATTGGTTAAAAAAGAATATTGATTTTAAAGGTCTTTAGATAAAAAGACTTCTATTTTTATCATCAATAGAAGAGAAGAGAAAATATGCATCTCATTATATATAAAGAGATGTTGGTTCTAGATTTTTTTTGATAAAAAAACTTCTACTATTATCATCAAATGATGAGATGTATTCTACGTTGGTTAAAGAGTGATGTATGTATTAAACGTATTTTTATAAAAGACTTATTATTAATAGAAAAGATGTATTTCACATTGGTTAGGAAAATGGTATTGGTTTAAAATATTTGTAGATAATGTATCTCACATTGGTTTTTTTTTTTTTTTTTTATAGAAGCAGGGCGGCACCTGCGAGAATTTTATTAATTAAAAAAATGAGAACAAACTTAAGGGGGACAACCAGCCTTACCCTTTGAACGGGGGACAAAGAAGCCTTACCTCGAAAAGCAAATACATCAGGAAGAAATGTTGGTTTCAAAATTCTTTAGATAAAAGACTACTATTATTATTATTTTTATGTTATAACCAATAGAAGAGATGTATCCCACATTGTTTAGAAAGAAATATTAATTTCAAAAGTTTTTATATAAATGACTATTATTATTACTATAGAAATATGTATCCCACATTTGTTATAAATTAATGTTAGTTTTAAAAATACTATTATTACCAATAGAAAAGATGTATATCACATGGTTATAAAGAAATGTTTGTTTTAAAAGTGTTTAGATAAAAGTCTTAAACTTTTATTATCATTAGAAATAGAAAAGAAGTATCTCACATTGTTAGAAAATGAATCATGATTTTAAAAGTCTCAAAATAAAAATTTTAATATCATAAAGTCCAAAATTCAAGGTGTCTACTAACACAGTTATGTTAAAAGCTTTCATTTAGACGAAAATTTATTTTTCTTTTCATTTATGACAATGATGATAAGAATTGTACAATATTACTTTTATTATTACTATTTTTTATAACAATAATACTATTATTATTCTCAAACATTCATGTGTGACTCTTTGTTTTTCAACCATTATCTATTAATAATATGTACTAATAATTAATAATTAATATAATAATAGAATATTAATCTCTACTATTAATCTCTTATATTGTTAATAGTAGAAGTCTTATATATATATATATATATATATAAATTTAGAACCAACATTATTTTCAAACAAATGTGGGATACAACTCTTCTATAGGTAATAAAATGTTAGATTTTTAGTTTAATGAATTTTAAAACCAAAATCAATTTATAACTAATATGAAATTCATCTCTATTAATATTACCAATGTAAAATATGTATCTTACATTGATTATAAATTGATGTTAGTTTTGAAAGTATTTTGATAAAGATTTTTACTTTTATTACAATAGAAGATATGTATTTTACATTGTTTAGAAAGAGATGTTACTTTTAAAAGTCTTAGATTAAAGACGTCTACTCTTATTACCAATAAAATATATGTATCTCACATTGTTTAAGAAGAATTGTTGGTTAAAAAGTCTTTAGATTAAAGACTTTTTATTACAGATAGAGTAGATGCATGTATCTCACATTGATTACAAAATATTATACTATTATTATCAACAGAAGAAATGTATCTCACATTGGTTAAAAATTAATGTTGATTTTAAAAATACTATTACTACCAATAGAAGAAATGTATCATACATTGGTTAGAGGGTGATGTTGGTTTCTAAAATCTTTAGATACAAGACTTCTACCATTATTACCAATAGAAGAAATATATTTCACATCGGTTAGAAAGTGATGTTGATTTTAATTTTAGATAAAAGACTTTTAATATTAAAAGGGAATACCACCTTTTTTGACCACCGTACAAATTGGAGAAATCCAATTTGACCACCATACAAATTGGAGAAATCCAATTTGACCAATGACTTTTTATAACGACCAAATTAACCAACCAAGTTTTAATTTGGTTGCAATATCATCCTCACCGTTTCATAACGACCAAATAAACCAACCAACTTCTGTCAATATCGGGCCAAGAAATTGCCATAGAAGGAAGATATTGACAGAAGTTGATTGGTTAATTTGGTTTTTATGAAACGGTGAGGACGACATTGCAACCAAATTAAAAGTTGGTTGGTTAATTTGGTCGTTATGAAACGTCGTTGGTCAAATTGGATTTCTCCAATTTGTACGGTGGTCAAAAAGTGGTATTCCCAATATTATTACTAATAGAAGAGATATCCTACATTTGTTAAAAAATGATGTTGGTTTTAAAAGTTTTTAAATAAAAAACTTCTACTTTTTTCATCAATATAAGAGAAGAAATGTATCACATATTGTTTAGAATAGATGTTGGCTGAGATAATAAACTTCTACTATTATTACCAAATGATGAGATGTATCTCACATTGGTTAGAAAACGATGCTAGTTTTAAAAGTCTACCATTATTATCAATAGAAGAGATGAATTTCATATTGGTTAGAAAAGTGATATTGATTTTTTAAAAAATTAGATGATGTATCTCACATTGATTATAAAGAGATGTATCTCACATTATTTACAAATGAGTATTGGTTATTCAAATCATTAGATAAATACATTTTTATGTTATTGCCAATAGAAATTAAAGATGTATCTCACATTGTTTAGAAAGAGATGTTAGTTAAAAAGTCTTTAGATAAAAGACTACTATTATTACTAATAAAAAGTATGTATACAACAGCTTAAAAATAAAATAAACACATAATTGTTGGATGCAAAATCCTTGTCGTATCCACCTACTTATTCTGATTAAAACTTTTATAATATCAACAAACACTATCCCTAAAAAATTATTATTATTATCTTGTTTAGTTTTATGAAATAAAAATTAATTTCATAAACAAGGCCCAAGTTGCAAACACCATTATACTATATGTCAAATCAACATAATCTACCTTGGAAACATAAATCTATTTTGGTACTATTTTAGTTTGTTTAAGTTTTTTGTGGCTATGATCAAATTTTTATGTTGTTATTTCTTTGTATCTAGTCGTATGTTTTCCGTGAATTGAATTTATCTGAATCCCACACTCTCAAAACCTGCCAAAATAATTATCTATGCCATACTATAGCCACACCAGTACTGGAATTTGTATTTATCTGGGGTAGTTCGACAATGATTATGTTTCCTGTAAGGGTAAAATAGGCAAAGCCTATTTTTATCTTGTTTTCACCTCTTTTGGTCAAAGAAGGATTTTATTTTAGTCAATAGTTATTTAGGTGTTAGATTTTGTTTAGAATATTTTTAGTAGATTGGTTTGTTTTTGGTAGGAAAATCTTTCAAAGGATCTCAACAATATAATTTTGGTAACTAAATTTCTGCAGGAAATTTAGTTATTCCAAGTATCATGGTTTTGTTAGGAAATATAATCTTGCTTGTTTAATTGCTAATCTCTTTCCTAGTAGGAGTATGTCTCTTGTGCCGTGTGCTTACAGGAGATGGCTGCCTATATATGGAGGCTGGAATTCATGGCCTGGACACTGAGCTTGGAGAGCGTAGCTTGAAAGAGAGAAGATAAAAAGCTGAGAACAATCTTGCTGTAGTTCTGAAGCAGTTCTTCCAGTTGCACAGCAGCCGTTTGAAACTTCTGATAATGCAACATTGACAACGTCATTGAATCCTGAAGAACTGATCTTTGTGCTTCCTGTTTTCTGTTTTTAGGAAGCTGAATCTGTTCTTTCTTCCCACGTTTGGTTTAGTTGTTTATGTGGGATGTTTGGTTCTCCAAGATACTATATCTTGTGAGAATTTTTGTTAGTTATTAGTGGTAAAACATTATTGGTTTTAGTAAAATTTGTGTGGCCTTGAGGCTTGGTCTACAAGTACTAAACTTGTAGATTGTTTTGGTTAAAACCTGTTTACAAATCTGTGTTTGAAAGTTGTGTTTTTACAAATCTTCCGCTGCTACTGTTTGTTAGTATTTTCTGTTCTCATTGTGTCTGCCATTGTTGCAACAATCACTGCAACATTGGTATACACATTGACATCTATTGAAAATCTGTGCCATCACGTTCTTTCAATTGGTATCAGAGCCTTCTCTTGATATCACTAAGAGTCGATTCTGTTTAAAAGTCGTGATGGATTCTCAGTATGAGAACGTGGTTCGCCCTCCTACTCTTACAAATGCTAATTATTCTATTTGGAAAGTTAAGATGCGCATCTTCATCAAATCCATTGATGAAAGAGCGTGGCTTGCTGTTTTAAATGGTTGGAGTCCTCCCAAAACTGTAGATTCGGATGGTGATGTCAAGATCACCAAAGAATCTGAGTGGACCAATGATGATAGGAACACTGCTTCCTTTAACTCAAAAGCCTTGTCTGCTATTTATAAAGCCTTAGATGCTAATACTTTTAGGGTGATAGCCAATTATGAATCTGCCAAAGATGTGTGGGAGGCCCTTCAGACCTTATGTGAAGGACCTGCTAGTGTTCGTGCTTCTAAGTTAAGAATGCTCACCACTCAATTTGAAAATACTAGGATGCATGAGTCTGAGGATATAATGACATATTATGGAAGACTTCTTGATTTATCAAATTCTGCTCTTGCGTTAGGAGATCCTATTACTAATGAACGTCTTGTCAGCAAAATGATGAGAACTTTGCCTGAAAGGTTCAATGTCAAGATATGTGCAATTGAAGAAGCACATGATATTGACAAGATGAGTTTTGAAAGAGGCCGAATTCTTCAAAACTTTGAACTGAACCTAAACGATCAAATAAAACATAAAGGCAAAGGAACTTCATCATCTTCTACACCCATTGTGAAAAATATTGCTATGCCTGCCCCGATTGATCTCTCATGTGATTTGCTTGAAATTCAAAAGGATATTGATGAGTCTGATTTTGGAGAAGAATCTATTGCTCTATTGACTACTAAATTCAAAATTTTTTTGAAAAATAAGAGTCAAAATAGAACTCCATCATCAAGCTCGAAAAATAATTTCAAACCTGATTCTGGAAAATTTGTTCCCAAAGAAAATTCTTTCCAAACTCCAGAAAAACCCTTCACAAATCCATTTGCATCAAAATCATCCTACAATGGTAAGAACATTGATTCTATACAATGTAGAGAATGTCAAGGTTATGGCCACTATGCTAACCAATGTGCAAACACTTTAAGAAAAAAAGGCTTGAATTTCTCGGCAAAGAACCTTGAGAGTGATAGTGATGGAGAAGATCCGGGTGATCTTATCACTTGAATCTTGTTTATGATTCGATTCGAATTGCAGAGCAAATGTGTCACCCAATGCAGCAACATCAGGAGCAACATTGGGAGATACATTGAGCAGAAACATGAACGAATTCTTCTGTTTTAATTCCACAATTGCAGAAGATGATGGAGACACGAGTCGGACTCTTTGGAAGGGTACAAGGCGTATAAGGATTGGGAGAAGAGAGCTCACCAAGTTACATTACTTGGTAAGGCAAATGAGCTGTTAAAAAAGGCAAATGAGGATAAAAAGAATGCATAGTAAGGCTGGAGAGTGTGCTAAGCAGAAAGGATGTGGAGATTGAGCAGTTGAAGGAGCAGCTTACTCAAGCAAAAGAGACCATGACCAAGTGGAATTCTAGCAAACAAAAGGTTGATGATCTGCTGAATTCTGGTAATACATCCAGGTCAGGTATTGGTTTTGTCCCTAAGGTATTTGTGAAAGAAGGAGAAGGAACATCTGGAACCAAACAGACTGATGAAAGTTTTCTGAAAGCGTTTTACGTGAAAAACCGAGAGTAAGAAAGAAAAATTATGTTTGTCACTTCGCCATAAGCCGGTCACATACAACCCTTTTGTTTTTCGAAAAAGGCTATGTATGAGAATGAAATAAGGCAAGATTTCTTTGGAAAAGCTCATAGGCAGAACCGTATGAAGCAGCCAATGTGCCAGCCAATGCAGCAACATTGGCAGACACATTGGAAGCCTCATTCGAAGACAAATCAGAAATTTTTTCAAAACCACCAACCCAAAACTGTTAAACAAATGTGGGTTCCCAAAACTTGTGATGATAAGTGTAGAGCCAAATATTGTGAGCCTTTTGATATATGTCCTGGTGCTACAATGTCACATGATGAAGTGTGCAATGTTACTTTCACTTCATTAAAATCTCATGTTCTTTGGATCTTGGTATTTTGGTGGTTGTTCTAGACATATGACAGTTCAGTGAGAATTTGAAAGAATATGTGAGTATCAATGGTGGATCGTGACATATGGTGGTGGTGCCAAAGGGAAAATTGTTGGCAAAGGAACATTGAGCGTTGAAGGCCTTCCAAATCTCACAAATGTTTACCATGTGGAAGGACTTAAGACAAACCTGATCAGTATAAGTCAGTTGTGTGATGATGATCTTCAGGTAAGGTTTGACAAAAATTCTTGTGAAGTTCTTGATCATAATAACAAATGTCTTCTGACAGGTATAAGATCGTCTGATAACTGTTACTTGTTCAACAATACCCATTCTTGTCAAAAAGCAAGTCTTGATGTAACAGATCTTTGGCATCAGAAACTTGGTCACATGAGTTTTCGTAAGCTCGATGAGCTTGTGAGACATGATCTTGTTAAAGGATTGCCAAATTTGGAAAGGAATTATTCAAAGGTATGTGGCTCTTGCCAAAAAGGTAAACAAACCAAGGCTTCACATCTTCCCATAACACAATGCACCACATCTAGATGCCTAGAGATGATACACACTGACCTTATGGGTCCCATTGAGGTAGAGAGCCTAGGTAGAAAAAAATATACCTTTGTTTGTGTGGATGACTTCTCTAGATACACTTGGGTGATATTTTTAAGAGAGAAGTCTGAAACTTTTGAGGCTTTCAAAATTTGGTACACCCGTGTAATGAACTTGTATGATCTAAAACTTATTAGAATTAGATCAGATCATGGCACGGAATATGAAAACACATCCTTTTCTAATTATTGTGCCTCCAATGGTATTTCACATGAATTCTCTGCTCCCAAAACTCCACAACAAAATGGAGTGGCGGAGAGAAAGAACAGGACATTACAAGAAATGGCTAGGGTGATGTTAAACTCAAAAAATTTGGCTAAAAGATTTTGGGCTGAAGCATTAAATACTGCTTGTCACATTGGAAATAGAGTCTTCTTAAGACCAGGTAGCACAATGACCCCTTACGAAATTTTTCTTGGTAAAAAACCAACCTTGAAGTACTTTCATGTGTTTGGGTGCGTATGCTATCTTCTCAATGATAGAGACCAACTTTCCAAATTTGACTCTAAGAGTGATAAGTGTGTTTTCATGGGATATTCCACAAATAGTCGTGCTTATAGAGTTTTTAATCTACGAACTAAGACTATTATGGAATCCATGAACATTGTTTTTGATGATCTAACCGATCTTGGTCACAAAACTTCTGAAGAAGATGTTTCAGGGATTTTAGATTTTGGAGATTTTGACCGAAGTGAATCCGGCAATCCAGTGCATGATTCGGTGGTTCGGTGAAGAAATTCAGAGGATGTGTCACCCAATGTGCTTCGAATGCAGCAACATCGGAAGACACATTGAACAGAGAACTGGCAGAAGATGAAGCTGCTGGAACTGATTCAAATCAGGAAAATAGTCAGTCCAGGTCGACTGAACAGGAAATTGACATTCCAAGCAAGATCCAGAAGAACCATCCTCTCACTCAAATTATAGGTAATGTACAGGATGGTGTGTCAACAAGGAAGAAAGGTAAAGTGGATTACAAGAAACTTGCATGCATGTCCACACTTGAATTTGATGAAATACATGCTTCATGTTTTGTTTCCACCGTTGAACCTAAAAATGTGCAAGAGGCTCTCAAGGATGAAAATTTGGATAAATGCAATGCAAGAGGAACTAGATCAATTCACAAAAAATGATGTTTGGTATCTAGTTCCCAGACCCACTTCAATAAATGTTATTGGAACTAAATGGATTTTCAAAAACAAAACAAATGAAGTGGGAGAAATAATAAGAAATAAAGCTAGACTTGTAGCTCAAGGGTATACACAGGTTGAGGGGGTGGATTTTGATGAAACCTTTGCGCCTGTAGCCCGCATTGAGTCTATTCGTCTGCTTCTTGCAATTGCATGTTTTCTTGACATAACTCTTCAACAAATGGATGTGAAGAGTGCATTCTTAAATGGAATTCTTGAAGAAGAAGTTTTCGTTGAACAACCAAAAGGGTTTGAGCCCAATCATATGTTTAAATTGAAAAAGGCTTTGTATGGCCTCAAACAAGCTCCTAGAGCTTGGTATGGTAGGCTTACGATCACCTTTACAAAGTGGGTTTAGAAGGGGAGAGGTGGATAAAACACTGTTTATTCAAAAACAAGATAAACATATTTTGATTGCTCAAATTTATGTTGATGATATTGTGTTTGGATCCACCTCCAAATCCTTGGAAAAAGAGTTTGTAAATTGCATGACTTCCACATTTGAAATGAGCATGGTAGGGGAGTTGACCTATTTTTTAGGAATTCAGATCAAACAATCACATGAAGGGATGTTCATATCTCAAGCCAAGTATTCTCTGAACTTGGTGAAGAAATTCGATCTTGAGAATGGAAAACATAAGAAAACCCCTATGGGTACATCCAATAAACTTAATAGAGATGAAAAATCTGAAAGTGTTGACCCTACCTTATATAGAAGTATGATTGGAAGTTTGCTGTATTTAACTGCCACCCGTCCAGATATCATGTACAGTGTGTGTTTGTGTGCTAGGTATCAAGCAAACCCCAAAGTTTCTCACTTGAAAGCTGTAAAAAGAATAATTCGATATGTTGGTGAGACCTTTGGCATGGGTTTGTGGTATACTAAACACACAAACACTAATCTTGTTGGATTTAGTGATGCTGACTGGGCTGGCAGTGTTGATGACATGAGAAGTACATCTGGTGGATGTTTTTATCTAGGAAACAATCTGATTTCATGGTTTAGCAAGAAACAAAATTGTGTAGCCCTATCAACAATGAGTATATAGGCTGGCGGTAGTGGATGTACACAACTTTTGTGGATGAAACAAATGATCAAAGATTATGGTTTGCACGGTGATATCTTAACCATGTATTGTGACAACACAAGTGCGATAAGCATTGCTAAAAATCTGTTCAACACTCAAGAACAAAGCACATAGATATAAGACACCATTTTATTAGAGACTTAGTTGAACAAGGCATTGTTTGCATTGAACATGTGGGAACAGAAAACCAATTGGCTGATATTTTTACTAAGAGTCTAGATTTTGAGAGATTCATAAATCTTAGGAAATCTCTTGGTATGTGTGCAATGTAATCCCTCACTTGTATTTAAAAAAAAAAATTTTAGGCATATTGCATTGTTGTTTAGGGGGGCACACTAGTTTCACTCTGTATGTTTTAGTACCTTGTTTGATTGTCTTGGTGATACATTCAAAATATATTGTGATCTTATTGCTCAAATTCTTCTCACCATCTCCCAATGAAGTTGTACTAGAATTGAAAATTTTCTTTTAAACCACAAAGGAAAGAGCTACCTTTTGAAATTTTTAGGATGCTGCAATTTGTCAATGTACTATGAAGTTTAGACTTGCATGGGTTGATCTTGACTAAATTGACTCCTTTTAATTGACAAAGTGTGAAAGCTACCTAACGGAAAAGAGCTACCTATGAACAAGGTTGTGGCATCTTTCTTTTGGGACTATGAATTCTCGAATTTCATGGGTTGATCAATAAGTAAAGTTGCTACCCTTGGTAAATAGTGTGAAAGGTTCCTAGTGGTGTCTGTCAAATTAGCTTGAAATAAAGTAAAGCTATTCTCATAGGGAAATAAAGTACCTATGATGTTTATGGGAGTAATTGTGTTAATTTGGTGAAAGAAAAATGAGAATTTGGACATAAAATCACATTTTTTGGCGAATGTGTTTTCCATTGCAGCAACATTGGGAACTACATTCAGATGATCTAGACATATCACATGTGTGTGTTTGCATTCTTTCCTTTGATTGGTTCTTTTGCATACTTTAGGCATGTTTTCTAGGTCATATAGTTGTTGAATATCAGCCTCCTATGTTTCTGTCCTTCCAATCGATGCATGCTGTACTTCTTGTTCACAAAGCCATTATTTTATGTGGTTGTCTAAACTGTTGTGTTCTTCATGAGAATCTGATCTGGTTTTATTGTCTGTGTTTGGCAATCTTGTGTGGTTTCAATCTTGGTTAAGTATGATTTGTGTATTCTTAAAATACTTGATGAAATCAAAAATTTTTTTTGAAATCAGATTGTGATTTTATTCTCCACATATCTCTCATGTTCATAACAGCAGATTTTTATCTTATTTCTATTAGGCAGTTAGCATTTGATTTTTTATCCACATTTTGAAATTTGATTTTGTGATCTTGGGTCTCCTCACCTTCTCTCATTAATGACTCAACGGCTAATTTGAATTAGTGGAAGGATTAGTGTTAATTCTTGCAGAAACACAGCTCCTCAAGTCTCTCTCGATCATCATCCAAAATTCAATCTCTTCTTGTTCCCAAATTCAATCTCTTCTTGTTCCCTTCATCCATATTCCTCCTATCATCCTCAAATGGCTTCCTCGTCGTCGAACCCTAAATTCCCAAGATCTGATGTAGCAACAAACGAAGCTACAATCAGCCCTAATTCATCACCTGAAAATCCTACTACGGCAATGGTAGTTTTCAATCTTTCCCAGAACCTCTTACAGTGATTCTTCCGGGCGAAAAGGGAAAAGGGGAATGAAATTGGCGCCGATAATCCGGGGATTTATCGGGTTACCTAAAATCGGTAACCCTAGCACACGTCGATCGAAAAGACAACGAGGAATTAGGCCAACTATGAGAATCCATCTGTATCGGATGTTCAAGCGCAAAGAAAACAAGGTTGGGCGGGAATTTTTAAGGAATCTGTTGAAATTGAAAGCGATCCAGATGATGTGGATTTTGTTCCTCCAGTCGGCTCAATTCCCCCCGTACAAGAGCCATCTTCTCCACCAGCATCTCCTACACCTACTCATGTTCAGGATGACATTCAAGATGATGATTATCCTATTCCCTCGCCTCAGGTTGTGTTCCCGGCAGACTCATCTCCTCCACCGAGAAAAACACCTTTGTGGAAGTAAGTTTCCTCTCGCCTCAAGATGACATTACAATCTCGATGAAGATGTTGTTGCGCAAGAATTTAGTCAAACTGAAGAAGGCGTTTTCTTCTCCATCTGGTCCGTCTCAATCGCCTCTGCCAGAGGGTATGCCAAGCCGCCAGTTCTTCGAATTTGATGATAGTTCGATAAGAACTTCGAGGAAAAGAGGGTCTCCTCGAAGATAGCGAAGACTCGAAGAAATTCATGCGTGTCACAAGAGGCAGACTTGCCGGTTCAAATGTTGCACCCAATGTTGCAACATCCAAACTCGCAAAATCATTGGGTACCCCCTTCTCTTCAAAATTTATCTCCAAGGCTGCTTCTGCTAGATATAATATTTCTAAGAATATTATAGATGAAAGAAATGTTGTGTCCTCAATTTTACAAACATATAATCTCACATCTTTCTTTACTGATAGAGGACTCATGGACACCATTTCTTTAGCCGGACCATATTTTAGGGAATTGATCCATGAATTCTATGCTAACATTGAGAAGAAAATCTGTAATCCCTCTGATGCTAGCTTTGAGAAGGTATTTGTGAGAGGGAAGTGGTATAAATTTTCTCCCTCAATCATTAACTCAATCCTTCACACACCTGCTTCTGGCCCTTTTGATTTTTCCCTAGACCTGGACACTTGTGTAGTTGAAATGACAAGTGGAAAATTATCTAAGTGGCCTGTTAAAGGAAATTCACTTGGAACCTCACAGCTCTCTCATCACTGTATGCTTTTCTTCACAAAGTTTGTTGTGCCAATTGGTCCCCCTCCACAAATACCAATGTAATCACAGAAGAACATGCTAAGGTCCTGTATCTCATTGGAACTAAGGCACCATTTGACTTTGGGTATCATGTTTTTAGAAAAGTTTCCTCCATGGCTGAAACTGGTGGGGACAAAAGGTCTCTCATCTTTCCCTCCCTCATTTATAAAATACTTGTGTCCCAGGGCTACAAACCTCTCTCTTCCATACGCTTATCACCTCTTCTTGAACCCCTTCATTTCTCTGCCAAATTACTAAGGGGTGATAGAGTTGTTAATTTGCCCCTTCTTTCTCCACAAGTTCCTGCCTCTTCTGGACCTACCACCTCACACCCAACAGCCTCTCCCTCAGCTCAGATTCCTCCCTCTGCTTCCTCAACTGTTGGAACATCTATCCTGCTTGCTCATCCCACTGCCCCCATTTCTGTTGCCTTTGTCAAGGAACAGTTGCACATGGTTCAGGCTCAGTTAGCCATTCTCTCTGCCCAGTCTTCTGTTCTCTCCTCTTTGGCTGCTCAGTACACTACTTGGTTGGAACTTCATTCTGGTCAAATAGGGGGTGAAAGTGAAGCTGCTGCCTCTGCAAGAGTTCCTGAAGCTGCTCCTCCTGATGCAAGTGGTCATAATGTTGAAGCTGATCCTATGTAATCCTGGTGCTGGTATTGGTTGTTCTTATCCTGATGTTGGTTGTTCTCATGGGTTATTCTGAACATTTGTTTCTGTCATTATAGACATGTTCTGGAATACTCATTGGCCTGTAATAAGTAGTTATAAACATGTTCCTTATGGTTTATTCTGATATCATTTTCAGGGGGTGCTTGTCTTTTTTAACTCTTTGCAGGACATATTTGGATTTGACCAAGAATGATCAACAAAGGGGTGATTGTAAGGGTAAAATAGGCATAGCCTATTTTATCTTGTTTTCACCTTTCTTGGTCAAAGAAGAATTTTAATTTAGTCAAAGGTTATTTAGGTGTTAGAATACTTTTGGTAGATTGGTTTGTTGTTGGTAGGAAAATCTTTCAAAGGATCTCAACAATATAATTTTGGTAACTAAATTTCTGCAGGAAATTTAGTTATTCCAAGTATCATGGTTTTGTTAGGAAACATAATCTTGCTTGTTTAATTGCTAATCTCTTTCCTAGTAGGAAGTATGTCTCTTGTGGTGTGCTTAGGAGATGGTTGCCTATATATGGAGGCTGAAAGTCGTGGCTTTCTATTGCGGCGGAGGGTGAAGAGCTTGAAAAGAGAAGATCAAAAGCTATAAGCGAGAGCAATCTTCTTTGTAGTTACGAAGCAGTTCTTCCACTTGAACAGCAGACGTTTGAAGCTTCTGATGATGCAATATCGACAGCTTCATTGAACCCTGAAGAACTGTTTTTGTGTGCTTCTTTTTTCTGTTATCAGGAAGTCGAATCCGTTCTTTCTTCCCACATTTGGTTTAGTAGTTTATGTGAGATTTTTGGTTCTCCAAGATACTATATCTTGTGAGAATTTTTGTTAGTTATTAGTGGTAAAACATTATTGGTTTTAATAAAATTTGTGTGGCCTTGAGGCTAGATCTACAAGTACTAAACTTGTAGATTGTTTGTGGTTAAAACATGTTTACAAATTTGTGTTTGAAAGCTGTGTTTTACAAATCTTCCGCTGCTACTATTTGTTAATATTTGATGTTCTCATTGTGTCTGCCATTGTTGCAACAATCACTGCAACATTGGTATACACATTGACATTTATTGAGAATCTGTGTCATCACGTTCTTTCAATCTTGTCTCAGCAATTGAGGTACTTTCCATCTTTTTATATACAAGCGCCAAGCGGTATATGAAATTTGGGTAAATTGTGTGTTAGCTTTTTCACCTTGTTTATGATGTCAAAGTATATCAAATATGTCCCTCGGTTCCGGCGAATCTTTAGTTTAAATAATCACATATAGTAAATATCAGTCCAAAGTTAGGTCACATTGACCAAAAAATAAAAATCAAAGTTCAATTGGGACAGAAGAAGTATATAATTTGCTTGACATGGATTTTTGCAATTTTAACTTTCTTGCAATTGATGATAACCTACAATTAGTTTACAGCCAAAAGAATATTGTGGAGATCACTTTTCACCATGGAAATCAAGACATAAGAAGGCCAAGGACTGTTATAAAATAAAGCCATGTTTCGGTTTTTCTAAAGATTCCAAAGAATCAAGGAGGGCTACAGAAATTTAATAATGGAGCTTCGACCCAACCACCAGATAAAGCGCTACTGAATGGATGAAACACACATAGGAATATCATAAGTCTGGTGAAATAAAGACCAGATCAATCACTTTTCACCATGGAAATCAAGACATAAGAAGGCCAAGGGCTGTTATAAAATAAAGCCATATGCTTTACTAAAGGGAAGATCTTTTAATGGAAATTTCTTAAAACAACAGGTATGAATGGAAATTTCTTTGAATCCTAGAAATGTTTCACTTTCACACATGAACTTTGGGTGCGAAATGAAGGGAGTATTAGATTAGGGGGGGGGGGTGTTACTGGGTTGGGAATCCGGACTAAAAGATAATCCTAGACAAATGGTATAATATGAAGGATAATGGAGCAGTATCACTAACCCATGTAACAAGATTCTCCTGCCCAGATGGTTGTGACATATCCACAGGCCTCCTTCCAGTCAACAATTCAAGGAGTACAACCCCATAGCTGTAGACATCACTTTTGACCAGTAAATGGCCAGTCATAGCATATTCAGGTGCTACGTACCTGTAAGGCAGTTTCATTCCATATTATTCTCATGTTATATTTTGGAAAAAAAGGGGACAAATATGAGACCGATGATAATGGAACACGCTGAATATGTAGCCTAAAGAGGGTCAGACTGACCCAAATGTACCCATAACACGGGTTGACAAATAAGTTGCTCTGCCTTCAGGAGCCTGTTTAGCTAGCCCGAAATCAGCAACTTTAACGTTAAAGTTGTTCTCAAGTAAGATGTTAGATGCCTTAAAATCTCTGTGGATGACACAAGGTTGTGAATCCTCATCCAGGTACGCCAGCCCTCTAGCAGCGTCAAGCACAATCTTCATTCTGGTGTCCCAATCCTAGGGACAATTTAATCCCAGTGGACCTGCAGCAAGATTGTTAACATGGATTATCATTTATTCCTTTCATCACATTTGCACGTCCCTTTTCCAAAAGTCAACCATTTTAAGCAAAACATTATTTCCTTAGATGTTGTTTACGTAAAACATAGTCTCGCTTTAGTTTTCTAACAAGTTTCTTGAATAAATGAGGGTTAAAGTTAGACTGCCAGGCAGTGTAAACTTGAACCATAAAAGCGAATCCCAAAATAGCAAAGAGAAAAACCGAATGATTTCCCTTGACTTGCTAATTTAATTGCTGACAACTTACCATGGAGCCAGGCCTCCAAACTCCCATTTGGTACAAGCTCGTAACAAAGTAGGTTTTGTGAAGCGTCACGGTTTCTATAATAACCAACAACTTTCACAAGGTTGCGGTGATGCAACCTACTAAGCATCTCAACCTCTACTAAAAATTCTTTATCCCCTTGTTGGCCTCCAGTAGTAAGCCTCTTTATTGCTACTTGTGTTCCATCACTTAGCACACCCTTAAAAACTCTGCCAAAGCCACCTTCTCCAAGTACGCAAGCAGGCTCAAAGTTATTTGTTGCTTCTTTTAATTCTTCAAATGCGAGAAACCATGTACTGGTTGGATGCGGATGAGATCCTGCTGCTGGAACAGCATCCACTGTCCTTGGCTTAGCTACTGAGGAGAGGAAGAAGAAACAAAGCAGGTTAGAACTCAAATGAAACACATGCAGTTGTAAGAAGATATGGAGAGCATGTAAAACCATTGCACTACACTCAAGAGAAAGGAACAAAAAGAAACCAAATCAGTATGGCCGTTCATAGATGTAAAATACTCGTGCAATAGATCTCGCAGAACAGCATTCCACAGAACTGTAGCAAGCTAACTAAAGGGGAGCTTTATGATGCAGTTGGTCCAACAGTGAGATATCAAGCATTTGACTTATTAATGCTTATCAACTAGTTATTAAAAAAACACTTGAAATTACTTGTAAGGGTCAAGGAACTTAATCAAGTAATTATCAATCATATTACATACCAAGTTCTTTTAGTGATGGTTCTGGCTTTGAACGATGAGAAGCGCATGAACAAACTACAAGTACACAGATAATAGCAATAATTAGGATGCCCAGCACCAATCCCCACAATGAGAATCAAACTTAGATGTTTCCCTCCATTTGAAGAATTTGCGGATGCAGAGGTTGAAGGCATGTGAGGGGGTGCTTTCACTGGTGAAGTAGCAACAAGAGGAGCTGTACAACAAATGAGAACTGTTAAAAAAAGATGGTATGCAAAATGTTGCAAGAATGATAGCATGGCATTAGAACATCCAGCCATTTTTTATTTTCTTTTTGGCACATTGACAAACCTTTGCTGGGAGGGGAAGTTCGATATTAGACTGATCGAGACATAGACGAACTCGGACATGAATATAGGCACCAATGGTATGGGAATATTTCTATCGATCTCACAAGTGGATCTAACTTATTTCAATCACTAAACCTCCAATTTCTTCCGAATCCCATAACCGAACAAGAGAGAAATTCTATCACTGCTACTTTTCAACAATTATATGAAATTCTATCACTGCATCCAACAGTTTTCATACTGAAAACAGATTAATACTATTTTCACTGAGCCCTAGTGTCTAGTCTAGTAACAAAGCCTTGAGTCACATGCTTCCAATGATATCACTAGACAACAAATCTTTCATGACCCCAAGTTAGAGGAACTAACAATGAAGAACCAAAGAGGTAAAAGGTGCCCAATGTCAGCATTATATGGTGCACTGAAAGACAAGTACTATATCCATGTTCAAGTCATGATTTGTGAATTTTCACATTGTTTCTTGTTTACATGCATTTGGGAAAAGTAAACTTCTCCAAATCTGGGGCAAGAGGTTTAAAGTCAGTAAACCATTCACATAAATCAAATAAATAGATATGTCTACTATGAATTCACTGCTCGTGGCTTCAATATATATATATATATATATATATATATCATACTAAGTGGTATATTTCATTTTGGTATGTTACAAGGAGACAACACTAGGCCATTCAAAAAGTTGTAATCTAATGCAACGCTAATTACTGAATAAGGCAATCCAAATGTGTGATTACACAAAAGATCATACGAGAACTGCAGTGTAAGGTGAATATTACCTGGAGCATGGATCACAAGCTTGAACCAAGTTAAGTTAAGGAGTTCATAGTCACCCACTAGTTTGGGGTCTAGGTGAATCCTATGCATAGATAGTGAAGAGTTTATTCCAGAAGCTTCACTGGAAGAGAAACTGATTCCCGTATGAGGAGTAATGTCCATTGAAATATTAAGACCCGACAAACTGAGTATATAAAAGTTGATTAGCTCAATCTGTGAAACCCTCAGACGACCAAGCTGAGAAGCAAACTATTCTAAAAAAATATTCCAATTTGGGTTAGATGAGACATTCAAAAGGAGAATGTCAAGCTTAATCGGGTACACACAATGGCAACCCTCGCTCCCTCATTTCAGCACCATGTCTGGCCCACAACAGTTTGGCAGAGAGAAAAAAAGAAGTTGCATTAAATTGTGAACTATACAACATATTCTTAAAAATTGGAAGCTCAATTCAGTTCTATGATTCTATCTTAAACGTTAACTTGGAAAATATTGTTAATGCAGAGGATTCAGGTTTAACAAGTAGACGCCTAGAAGGTTTCCAATAGTTCAATAGAAAACTTATATGCAAAATCATTGAGCAAGAAATATAATCATATAAGTTAATATCTTATCGGCAGTGTGAGGAGATAGGTGACAGACGTTGATACAACAGCAAAAGAGAAACTTACAAAAATAAATTCATAAACCTGAGAAGAAGAAAGGGAACGACGAGTTTAGCCCCAATCACAGCAGAGTGGAGAAACCCATTGACCCCGCGAGCAGGGAAGGAGATGGGTGAGATTCGCCGGAGAAGACGGAGGGTCCGGCTGGGTTGTTGATGGGGGGTTTCGTTTGTGAGATCAAGAGGAGATGTAGGAGATCGCCAGTGGGTTATGGCTGGCGAGCAGGGAAGGAGATGAAGACGAAGCTTGAAAGGGATTTGAAAGCGATTCACAGAGCTGCTGAGAGAGAGTTTGGCCGGGATTGGGGATTTTGACTTTTGGGAAATTGTTTACCGCGCAATTGGTCTTTTAGCGGGATTCACAAAAATTAATCCGTAAAAAACCCTTGGTAAGCACAACGTTCGTGAAAAACAAACGTTGTAAAAATACAACGTTTTTCCAAAAAACGTTGTAAAATAGAGGGCTAGCACAGCGTTCCTCCCAAAAACCGTTGTATAATACTAATACACAACGTTTAATTGAAAAACGTTGTTTAAAATAAACTTTTAACAACGTTTATTTAAAAACGTTGTAAAAAACGTTGTAATTGCTCTTTTTTGTTGTAGTGCGTAACTTAACTTAATTTAACTTAACGTAACGAAACTTAACTTAACGTAACGTAATTTAACTTAAGTTAACATGAAAACACACTACGCCTATTGGCGAAATGTTATAATGGACTACGATAGACCATTATAACATGGAAACACGCTACGCCTATTGGCGAAATGTTATAATGAACTACGATGGACCATTATAACATGAAAACACGC
Source organism: Codonopsis lanceolata (assembly GCA_013146195.2). Lineage (NCBI taxonomy): Eukaryota > Viridiplantae > Streptophyta > Magnoliopsida > Asterales > Campanulaceae > Codonopsis > Codonopsis lanceolata. Next base: position 60,890,094 of record CM028381.1, read on the forward strand.
TACACCTATTGGCGAAATGTTATAATGGAGTACGATGGACCATTATAAGAAATACTTTAGTTTGGGAATATTTAATTAAAGCTACAATATTTTGGTAAAAAAAGTGGTATAATATTTTCGAAGTTATATAAAATATTCACTTAAAAATAATTTTGAATATTTTTTTTAATTTTTTACTTAAAAATAATTGTGGTAGTTAATCTGTTGATTTTGAAAATAAATTGTATTTGGTAATTTAATAATATTATATTATAAAATATAATAATATTTAACTAGCTTTACACCCGTGCGTAGAACGCACTCACACTTTTTTTAATTAAATTAAATTCAAGCAAAATAAAGACTATAAATTGAAAGTATAAATTTAGAAAATATTCAAATAAAATTGTTTTGTCTATGTAATAAAATAAATTCAAGTAAAACAAGTTTTCCCCAATATTTCATTCTCCCGCTCTCCTCTCCCGCCCTCATAGGTTTTCCCCCGATATATTAAATCCTCTCTCTCTTTCACGCCCAGGCCCCCTTACCCATCTCTTCTCTCATTCTCTCATCGCCCTTCATCTCTTAGTCGCCCTTCATCTACAAGACCCGGTGATTCCCTTCAAGCCACCGTCCGCCATCTCCAGTGCTCACTCTCATCACACGCCGCCGCTCAGTGAGTCTCCATCCTTCATCTCCTCTGCCCCGCCATCATCCTCCATCCCCGACGTCAACCTTCCCATCTCCGACCAGATAGTTCTCAACCCCCCTAATCGCATCTCCTCTCTCTCTCAAATCTGCGCATACTCCTCCAATCTACCTCATCGCCGCCGCCCTCGCCATCGATCTGGCAACATCTGACCAGCTCCCTCATCTCTCTCTTCGGCATCTACGACCAATCAAGATCCGATCATTCTAAACAAGGTTTAACAAATCTGTCGACCAACTTTTTTATTTTTATTTTGTTTTCTGGGTTTTGTTGTGGTTGTTACTTCTCTGATCTGCCACTCTATGGAATGTTTGGTTCAATTTTGTTTATGTTGGTAATTGGGCTTGCGGTCCGATTATTTAGTCCCGCCCACATGGAAATAATATTTATATTATTTATTGGTTAATTAGAATCCTAATCCAAGTGGGTTTAGGATTGACTTAACCTACAAGAAATAGGTTTCTTGTAATAATATAAATAGGGCAACTAAGTGGATAAAACCCTAATCACACTTTGGAGAACACGTCTCCAAGAAAGAAGCCGCCCTCCTCTCTCCCCTAAATTCTATCTCACCAAAATACTCCATTTAGCCTAACCATCAAGAGGCTTGGATTTGCGGTGTGAACCAGTATTGATATCCGTGCTCCGTGATATCAATCCGACGAGAGAGACTTGCAGTTTTGTGGATATTGGCATACGAAGATCGTAGCTCAAGCGAAATTCTTCCACTGCATACAAGGCTCCAGTTCGCATAAAGGTAATTCGTGATTACTGTTTTATTAGCGAACTTGTATGATATATATATATATATATATATATATATATATATGATATATCATTCATTGGTATCAGAGCCTTATTGCATGATTGCTCGTATCGTTATGCCATGAATCGCATGCTCTTGTTTTTGGGTTTGTTTAAAAGTTTTACCCGATAACGAAACAAATGGGTTTTATTATTTTATGTGTAAAACTTTGAAATTTTCGAGAAAAATTTATATGTCTGAGTTCCCTACGACGAGGCGAACAACATACTAAATTCTCGTTGAATTCCGTTGGGTATTTTTCAAAATATCACAAACCCAAGTTTTGTTGAAAAGTGATTTTTCCGAAACTTTGCATGCTTTTTTGACCTGTTTATCTTCTGTAAAATTGTGATTTTATGGACTGTACTTGTAGTACTCTGTGAGGGCTTTCCAACGACATATTATATGCTTAATTTGGACTTAAAATGAACGTTTTATGGCCTCGCGAAGTTAGCCCTTCGCGAATCGATTTTTTGGGTTAAAAATTTGACCAAGAACAACCCCCACTCTCGGCCTTGATACACGTGCCATTATGGTACTCCTTTCGAGGTAAAAAGTACACCACTAGGATGTAGTCAAGGAGACGAGTCCAACGCCACCAACTGTGCGGTCATCGGACCACTGGAAGGCGGCGCGTGAGCCTCAATCGCCGGCAAGGCGCGTGGATACGACTGGAGCCTGTCCAGTCAGCCTCTAACTGGTCAACGGTCAACCATTCACTGATGACGTGGCTGCCACGTCACCTGCCACGTCATCAGTGGGGCCCACTTCCAGAAAAATCCTCTGTGCTGACATCATCATGACACGCCGGCGCCACGTCGCCCCTAAAGCCCGATCCTTGCCACGCCTGGCCGGAAGGAAGCCCACACGCAGTGGCGCGTGGGGCGCGCGGCCCTCGTGCAACTCCGATGAACAAACGGCGCTGCCGGCTCGTTTTGGCCGTCGAGTCCATTGGTGGTCTCTGTTTTGATTAATTCACTTGTAAATATTTGTTTTGATTTTTCGAGTGTGTAAAACCTGTTTTCTGATTTTTAAAAATTACAAAAATAATATTCAGGGGTTGTTTTGTCATTCTGTGACTGTTTAGGGCTGTTTGGGACTGTTTTGGAATTTTTTAAAATTCTTTGTGAATTTTAGGCTATTTTTAAGTCATTTTTAGCATATTTAATTGTCGTTTTGGGCTCTAAAATTGCGATTGGGACTATACGAGACCCAATAAATTTATTTTCAGTAGTGAAAATATTTATGTACATGATATGTACTTGATGGATCTGTTCTATCATATTTCTTTTGTTTAAATTATCGATTTATGAATATTTTCATGTTGTGCATGTTTTGGTTGTGATTACGAGCCTCGCGGATTTTCCCTCCTTACATGTATGATGTGATTATATTTAGTAATTGATTTTTCGAAACAAAAGTGAATCAAAAAAAAAAAAATATATATATATATATATATATATATATATATATATATGCTTATGTCTTATTTTTTTGCAACAAATTGTAGTGAAATGGCTTCTCAGAATGTAATTGCTGACCTTAATAAGGGTGAGAAATTAGATGGCTCAAACTATGGTGTTTGGCAAAGGAAAATCACGTACTTGCTAAACGAGCAAGAGGTTCTGGACAACCTTGATAATGTGATGGTAGTAGAACCAGAGATGGGTAACTTGACCATCGCCCAGCATCGCCAGAAAATGCAGGAATTCCTTGACTGGAAAAAGAAAGATCGATGTGCACGCTTTACTATCTTTGAGTAGCATGCATAATGATCGATTGGCGAGTTTGAAGAGTGCTGACCGCTAAACATATGTGGGACCAAATTAAGCGCATTTATGGGAATATACGCTACAAAGTTAAGGACTTTGACCTACAAGTTTGAAAGCTATAAGATTGACGAGAAACGAAACATTCTTGAACAACTACTGAGATGTCGGAATGAGATTCGTGATCTTAAAGTAAGCTTCTTGGTTGTTTTATCGATGAACAGCAAGTTCAAAAAGCGGTGATTCGTTCCTTTACGATTCTTGGAGTGGTTTGGGGCGTATCTTGACTCATCTGAGACTCCATTCGGACTTTGCGGATGTATCTCGCCATGTTGAGCTTGAGGTGAGTGTCATGAAGCGAATCGCGCGATAAGTCTTTGCGACTCGTGATCTTGCTCTTGTTTCCCTTGAGGGTCAGCGCCAAGCCCAGACAGCATAAGAAACAAGCTAAAGGCAAGAAGACTCAGAATTTGGGCCCCAAAAGTGACAAGATTGCTAAGCGCCGTAGAGGCAAAAAGAATATTGCTAAGCGAGAAGTGCTACAAGCTGTGGTGCCTTGGGTCATTTGCTCGGACTTGTCTGAGCCCAGAAGGTATCACTTAATCCTATCTCCATGCAAAGTTGTGTTTGCTCTCATGTTTTATTAGTGACTCTCTCCTGTGTGGATTGTAGACTCGGGCTCAACCAAACATGTGACGAGGGATCGAGAATTGTTGATTGCGAAAAGTTCTGGCTGTACAAGAAGAATTTTCATGGGAAGCAGTTCGTGCATTGAAGTCAAAGGAGTTGGCTCATACCAACTTCAATTGCGAGAGTGGGCGCACATTGACTCTTCATGAAGTTCTTTATGCACACAGGTCGACATAATCTACTATCGTAGTACAATTGCTAGGACATGGATATTCTTTTAATTTTAGTAATGATCACTTGGATATTTGTTTTGGTGATGAGTTTTTGGGACATGGTTCTTTGTCGGATAATTTCTTTAAATTAGATTTGTTGGATTCCCATAATTCTTACATTAATTCTTCTTCTTGCATGGTTTATGATGATTCTAATTACGAGTTATGGCATGCTAGACTTGGACATATAGGAAAGATAGGATGACTAGATTGGCTAGAGAAGGCCTATTGGGGTCTCTCGGCAATGTCAACCTACCCTTGTGTGAATCTTGTTTGGCGAGAAAAAGCTTGCGAAAGCCTTTTGGTAAGGCAAAAGAGCCACACATCCATTAGAGTTAGTCCATTCGGACATTTGCGGACCAATGAATGTTAAGGCACGTCATGGAGCTTCCTATTTTCTCACTTTTATCGATGACTACACGCTATGGTTATGTTTACCTTATTTCTCACCGCGATGAAGCTCTCAAGTGTTTTGGCGCTTTCTCAGAGGTTGAGAATCAAAAGGATAAAAGCTTAAAAACTTTTAAAGGCAGGGGCCGTGAGTATTTATCGATCAATTTAAAGAATTGTGAGAAAAAGAATCATAAACCATTGACAATTCCTAGAACTCATAACAAAATGGTGTTGCGAGCGAAGGAATCGAACATTGTTGGAAATGGTTAGGTCGATGATGGCAGGCCAACCTCCCAATTTCGTTTTGGGGGATGCAATGTGCCGCCTACATACTTAGCAGAGTGCCTTCTAAGTCGGTTCCCAACCCTTATGAACTTTGGAAAGGTGAGAAGCCTAAATTGGGGCATCTTCATCCTTGGGGTTGTGCGGGTTATGTCCATAGTACTTCAATAAGTTTGGAAAACTAGGCCTAGAGGAAACAAGTGTGTTTCATAAGGTATTGAGATACCTCAAAGGGTTATGTTATGTGCGTTGGAAAACCTACGTGAAGGAATGACTGAATCAGAGTCGCGCAATGTTGATTTCATTGAGAATGATTTCCCACAGATAGGTGAAGTTAGGAAAGACTTTGAACTTTTTGAGATGGAAGAAGAACACATGACATCTTTTTGGCGAAGGTGAAATTGCCTCAACCTAATCCTATGGTACAACATGAGGTTGAACCTGGAAGTCGCCAATGAGAGTCAAGGTGATCTTCATCCAGTGGGATGCAGTTCTAGTGGGAGTCGATACTAGAGCGAAGAAGCGATGGAAATATACCTCGTCGTCGATTCGCGATCGAAGAGGAATCTTTCTAACTACTTCTTTCAATTCTAGTGAGCCTACATCGTTCAAAAGCCCTTTCTTTACCTACAAGCAGTGAATGGATGACTGCAATGGAAGATGAAATTTCCTCTATGAAAAAGAATCGGGTTTGGGAGTTAGTTGATCTTACGCAGGTCGCAAGACTATTGGAAACAAATGGGTTTTCAAAGTCAAGCGAAAGCGAGATGGATCAATTGACAAATATAAGGCACGTCTTGTGGCGAAAGGCTTTACCCAAAGAGAGGGTTTAGACTATGAGGAGACATTCTCCCCTGTGGTGAGATTTTCCTCTGTTCGCCTAATCCTAGCGATAGTAGCACACATGGATCTAGAACTTTATCAGATGGATGTTAAAACTGCATTTCTCAATGGAGAACTAGATGAAGAGATCTATATGACTCAACGGAGGGTTTGAAGTCAAGGGACAAGAGCGCAAAGTGTGCCGACTCAAGCGTTCCATCTATGGTCTCAAACAATCATCTAGGCAGGTGGTACATTCGCTTTCAAGCGATAACCTCAATTGGCTTTGTGATGATTGAGGAAGACCCTTTGTGTATGTTAAGCGATCCAAGAAAAGATCTTGATTATGTCATTATATGTTGATGACATCCTACTAGTTGGAATGATATGGAGATGATAAATGCCACTAAGAGTGGGCATCTGCGCTTTCGATATGACGGACTTGGGTGAAGCAAGCTATGTGCTTGGAGTAAAGTCATTAGAGATCGTTCGAAAAGATTTCTTGGTTTGTCTCAAAGACTTACATTAAGAAAGTTATCGAACGATTTGGCATGACTAACATAAAACCGTTGTCACTCAATGGAAAAGGATGTGTCCTTAGTACAAACCAATGCCCAAGAATGAAGAAGAGAAGAAGAATGTCTACGACTCCATATGAAATGCGGTAGGAAGCTTGATGTATGCTATGGTGTGTACTCGGCCGACCTATGCTTTGCGGTTGGGATGTTGAGTCGATTCCAAAGTAATCACGGACCTCAACACGGATGGCGATGAAAGAGGGTTCTGCGTTACTTGGTGGGAACCACAAATTTAACCCTTTGTTACCAAGGTGGGGATTTGAGCTTGAAAGGTTTCCTTGACGGATGGGCTGGAGATGTAGATGGTTATAAATCTACTTCGGGCTACGCTTTCCTCCTTGGTGGTGGAGCTATCTCTTGGAGTAGCAAGCGACAGACTAGCACCGCCCTATCTACGATGGAGTCAGAGTACATGGCTTGCTCAGCTGCGGTTCAAGAAGCTGTGTGGTTGAGGAGTTTTCTTCAACATCTTGATGTTACGACGCATGTGGATCGTCCTGTAGTCAT
>CM028381.1:60896939-60950952 GCA_013146195.2 Codonopsis lanceolata
TCTGTCCAAAGGTCTTGCTCGTCAGGCGAGCGCTTGCTTCGACGAGGTTCATCAATGTCTTCATCTTGATGAATACCTTGATCTGGCCATATGGACTATTGTTTGTGAGGTGTTATCTTGTTCGTCATTGACAAGGAAATGAGCGCTTTTCGTAAGTATCAACTTTTAGAGGAAAGATAGCTTCAAAAAACGTGGCATTTCTTGATTCCATAACGGTATTCACCTCGATTTTCGGATTATCGATTTATGGACTAAGAACCGATAGGCGCGTTGCTATGGGTTGTATAACCAATAAAGTACAATCCACGGTTTGGAACCGATTTTAACCTTTTAGGTGGTGGGGACAACTACTTTAGTTAGGCACCCCCACTCCTGAGGTATTTAGGATGGTTTTCACCATGCCATAATTCATAGGCGCTTTTGTCCAATTTCTTGTGGGGAAGCTTGTTTAACAAGTAATTGCCGGTGGCGAGCACCGCCTCCCCCACATTTCGTCGGGTAGACCGGATTGAAGCAATAATGCTTCATCATTTCTTTCTTTAAGGTTCGATTTTTTCTTCGGCGGCAATCCCATTGATTGTGGGCTATATGGGGTGTAACTTTGTGAATAATCCCGTGGTCGCATGTGAGAAGTCTTTGAAGGAAAACATATTCGCCTCCTCGATCGGACTTAAGAATTTTTATCTTCTTTGAAAGTTGATTCTCGACTTCGCTTTTTGTAATGTTTAAAAGCTTCAAAGGCTTCAACTTTACGTTTTTTTGAGATAGAGATGACAAAACCGGGTACAATCATCAATAAAGGTGATTGAAGTATTTGTTTCCCGCCATAAGATTCTATGGATTTTAAGTCACATAGATCACTATGAACCAAATCTAATGGTGCCGTGTCACGCTTTCGATTGTCTTAAACGACGCTCTTGTTTGCTTAGCTTCAACGCAAGTATGTCATTTGTTATTTTATTAATGCGACTTGGAGGAATTAATTCCATTTTCATTAATCGCCTCATAGAGTCATAGCTAACATGACCTAATCGATAATGCCAAAGATTAAAATGCTCAAGCAAGTAAGAAGAAGATGGTGTGTAGCACTTTTATTATCAACTTTGTATGCGGTGTTAACCGTCATTACATTATATTTAAAAAAAGGCCCTCATCGAGGTAACCTTTACCAATAAATACCCCACTCTTACTTAGATAAACTTGTCCGACTCAAAAAGCCAACTTAAACCCATGTTTAACCAAAAGAGAACCGGAGATCAAATTTTTACGAATGTCGGGAACATGAAGGACATTAGTTAGCACCAACTCCCGCCCACTCGTCATTTTCGTGGTCACTTGGCCTTGCCTTCCACTCTCAAGTAGATGAATTGCCCATGAAAAGCTTCTCCCTGACGTCACCTTGTTGTAAGTCGAGAACATCTTGGCATCGCTTGGCAGAGATAAGTATGAGCTGTCAGCCCATCCACGAACCACTACGCGGCCGTGCCAACCATGTTTGTCTCTGAGACGACACATATCATGCCGATCTCCTCATCAACCATGTTTGCTTCACGCTTGACCTTCTTCGCGGCACTCAGCGGCTTTGTGGCCAACCTTATCGCAGCTTCAAACACTTTCCTTTGAACTTGTAGTTCTTGTGTTGTTTGGGCTCTTCAAATTGAGGATTGCTTGTGCTTCTTGAACTTTCTATGCGGCGCTGCTTAAGGCACCTGTTGCCCCTCGGGTCTTGCTTTCAATTCACGTCAGGCGCCCGTCCATAGTGCGATTGTTCCTTTTATCCGCCACTTTGTTGTCTTGTTCAATCCGCAGCCTTAGGATCAAGTCTTCGAGACATATCTTTCGCTTGTGCTTGAGGTAGTTTTGAAGTCCTTCCAACCGGGAGGGAGCTTCTCGATTACCGCAGCAACCTGGAAAGGTTCGGGGAGTTGCATACCCTCGGCTTCCAACTCATGCAACAATACCTGAAGCTGCTGAACTTGAGAGACAACAGGCTTAGTATCGACCATGGCAAAGTCAAGAAAACGAGCAACCACAAATTTCTTATGGACCAAGGCCCTCGGTTTTGTACTTTTCTCTAAGGACTCCAGGTTCCTTAGCACTCTTAAATGGACTATCAATTTTATACAAGGAATTAAGAAGTCCATTTAGAATGTAATTGCGACATAAGAAATCTGAGTGCTTCCATCGACTCGGTGGCAGCCATCGTGGTCCCGTCCGCCTTAGGGTCTAGGACGGGTCAAGTTTCTTTCAAGCATTTGATGATTCAAGGTGGTCAAGTAAAAGAGCATTTGTCGTTGCCATCTCTTGAATTGTTCGCAGATTGAACTTAGGTTCGGTCGCCGCCATGTAGTGGCATGAACTCACTGCGGTAGGCGGGAGTTGCAAACAACAATGTCGTTCGACTACAACAACAGTTTCCTTTGCTTTTTCAGAAGTAGTCATTGCTGTTTTTAGTGTAAACAGAAACATGTATGAGTGTGTTTGTTTAAGCAGGAAACAAATTAAATCTGTAAGATAAACAGATTATGATAGCAGAAACAGGTATGAATCTGTTTGCATAAACAAGTTATATGCAGTTTCTGTGTAGGCTGAATGTATACTTCATACAACAAACTGATGCAGAATCAGATTAATGCGTAATAATGAAGAATCAGGTTTGCACACTTAATGAAAACTGAAACAAAACAAGCAGATTTCTTAATTTCTGTTAATTTGAAGCGTAAATGTAAATCAAAATCTGTAATAACAACTGCAATCGATCGGCTGATCGAAACACAAGCAAAGATGAAAATCTTTGTCAGAATGTATAGATTAAAATGCACTAAACAAAGTAAATTATAATGGACAGTTTATTGTAGTTTTCTGAACAAATTAAAAGCAACTTGACAACAAAGAACAAGAAGCTCCGAATCATGTATAGAATCTGTAACTTAAAAACAGTTATTGTTACAAGTAATGCGTAAATTTACTTATGAACTTGCGAAATCGTTAATGCAGTAACAAATAATGCAAAGAGCGTTGTTGTTCGTAAGCGAGTTAATGCAAAGAAACAAAATTCAGATCAATATAGTTACATTCAGATGAATGTAGTAACATTCAGATTGATGCTGATAACTGCGTAATCGTAAATTCCTGATCCCAATGGTCGCGTAAAAGCATATAATATGAAGCAGAACATGTCTTTGCTTATGGTTGTATAATCTGTAACATAAATAGATCACAAGCTGATGCAGATTACAGGTTATGTGTTCTGATTCTGTATGTGTAAACAGGTTTATATACAGTTTCAGAAGTACAATTTTATTGGGCTAAAAGTGTCCAGAAACAGGTTTTGTTGCAAAAATTTATGTTTACAGTCCATAAGTTCTATGAGTCTGTTAACAGACTAAACACAGCATGCAGAAACAGGTTTATACTAACATGTAATAATGCAGTAAGTATGTTCAAGTAATAGCATGCACAATGTTAAACAAGGTATGTTCCGTAATATGCGTAATCAGACCATCAGAATGAACAAAGTTCTCAGAAAACGTATTGAGTAATCTGTATAGACTAAAACATGCTGCATCGAATCGTATGTAAACCCGACAAAGCGTAATCTATAACACAGATTCAAATATGTTAATTTTAACAAGCGTATTGAAATCAAGTTTAATCTCAGAATACGCTTTTAATCTGTGAATGCTAACAATCGCCCGAATGTAAACAGACCAGAATGCATCGATTAATGCAAAAACTGATTATAATGGCATGCAAATTCTGTCCTCTGCTGGAAACGAAAACCAAGACTAAAAGGTATTTTTGTCTTAAGATTGTTATAAGCCCGGCAATGAAGATTCCCTGCAGTAAATATCAGTGATAATAAAATAGTTTTTGTATTAAGATCAACGAGATTGGATCTCTGTCCTTAAGACAAAAACTGGAAACCGTGATAGATCTATATGGTGTGAATCCAGTAAGTCTCCCAGGATATTGATCTTACGTGATTGAATGTTTGGCAGATCTTCAAAGCTCAATCACCAACGAATGAAAACCGTTGCTGTAATCTCTGTAGGGCAGAAGGGAGAGTATAGAAAAGAGTAGAATTTTCTTTACAAAAAATCTGGTTGAAGGCAACATTTAAATGGCAGTTGGGGATGACGGTTGGGGGCGATTGGCTGTCTGAAAATGACACAACCGCTCAAATGTATCAGCCACAATTGTTCGCATGTAACTGTCTCCTGGGCTGAACTTCAACTCGCTCAAAAGGTTCACGCTGAAAGGGTCACACGCCAAATGAACCGGTAGCAAAAAGATAGGTTCAGGCAAGCAGGCCGACCAACCAACCAACCGAGCCGAGCTGCCTGTCGGGATCAGGCGGCGCGGCTGTGTTTGGACCTACACCTAGGTAGGTCTTCCTCCTACACAAAGTGTAGTGGCCCAAGGGCCCGAAAAAGCCTCAAAGCTCTACCTTATAAGGTAGAGCTTGTTTCATTTTGTTCCCAATGTGGGATTCCCACATTATACACTTACATAACTCCCTTATTCAAGCTATTATGGAAACAAGTTTCCAACAATAATAATCTATGTCGAGAGAAAGAGAAAGAAACAAAGGAAAGGAAAAAAAGAAAATTGAAAGCGCACATTATTTGATGTCAAAGCGTATGCAAGTTGTTGCAGTTATATGTTAAATTGAACCTCAAATTATACCTGTGACTCATTCTTATAGGTGGGTAGATATAATTATGATCTTGCTGCTAGCTACGTTGTTCATCTGCCTGATTTTTCTACTCCTTCTCCTCCATTTTCATAGGTAAGTGTATCTCTTTGTCTTGAGAATGGTACGCATCATTCAAACTCATTAATTATGCCGTTTAAATTTAGATTGTTATGGTGTAGCCAGGGGAAATAGAATTTTTGGTAGGTAACTACGTATACATTACACTTGAAGTGTTTCTACATGCTAATGTTGCCTGTTCAAAAAGATCTTTATTTTCCTTGGCCTTAGGTTGATTTATTATGCTTCTGATGGTTATAAATGTTCAAAGCAAACAAATTTAGTTATCATCTTAGGATTACATATGTTCTATGACTTGGGGACACTGCAAATATGTAAAATAGCCATGTCAGTTATGCGTGTCACCATGTGTGGACTCACAAAATTAGGATATCTAGAATGAGACTAGGATTTCGTGTCATGAATGATCAAGTATTTTCCAAACACTTGAAAGTTTTATTTATTTATATTAAATCAACACATTTAGGGAAGATAGTATGAAATTATCATTGAAGCTATTATCTATATATATTTGTATTCATCTATGTTTTAGATATCTATTTGGGTATTTGTGGGTCGCCAGATCGGCCGCGCCCGCGCCTCTTGGATAGGTGCTGTGACGCAGGATGTAGGACACCACGCTCTCATTCCATCCTCCCTTGTTTAGGGAAAACAAATTAAAAGTGCGAGAGGAGTGTCTAAAATAGCGCGTTGAATGCGCCTCGTTGACTTTTAGTGGATTTTTATCCAATATGGGAACTTTGAGTTTTCCGCATCAAGTTATCTATGGATTTTATGAAAATAGCCTTATGGCCTATTTTCACTATGGTGCTTTGGGGCATCAAGTTACCGATATGGATAGAATGCATCACCCTTTCATTCTCATTCTCCTTTTTTTATGGGAAAACGGAAAAGTGCAAGAAAGGAGTGTTGCGACGCCCCACTGGATCCCAAAATGTTTTATAGAGTCGCCATCTTTATTTTAAGGCAAAAAATAAAGCAAAACCAAAAAAGAAAAAACCAGAGATTGCAAAACGGATTTGGAGGCTAAGTTACGAGTTGGGAAGGTGCTAGGCACTTAACTCGCTCTTTCGGTCTCAAAAGCGGTTTTTGGCTAAAGTATGTTTTTTGTTATATTTATTTAGCAAATAAATAAAGCATTAACTACCTACAAATACATACATATTTACATTATTTACAAACTTGCAGGTGTCTCCTTCCAATAATTTACAAATACATTTAAAAATATTTGGCCATAATAATGGCTCTTTTAAATATTATTTTCTAAAATAATCCGGGCAGAACAACGGCTTATATTTTTTACATTGGACTGGATGGAAAATAGCATTTTAGTAAATAAACTTTTAAAGGCTTACCTTTAAGAGCGTTGGTGTGCTCGCTCTGTCCTTCAGGAAGAGGGAGTCTTTTTGCTGTTGCTGTGGTTACTGCGGTGCGGGCAGAGTAACGGCTTGCAAGAGTTGCTTTTGGGACCCGTGAAACGGGCGGAGCAACTGCTTGCCTTTTGACACTTGCTTGCTTGTTGCTGGTGGAATTTGGGCAGAACAAGGGCTTATTTCTGGTGGTTTTGGCCTTTTTATTCGGGCAGAGCAACGACTCTTTCCGAGGTTTTTGGATCGGGGAAATATGGTGGATACCTAACTAGAGGGCTAGGGATCACTTTAACCGGTTGGTTTTACGTTTGGCGGAGGTTTGGCAGAGTTTCGAGGCTTTATAAGAGAGGGGGGTCATTCTCGCCATCGACGCTCACGCGTTAAAAATACGCAGAAGTTTCTTCTAAGCTTCAAGCCTTCGCCGAAATGTGTCCCAAAAGCGAGTTTGACACCGTATTTATAGTTGGATTTGTGCTTCATCGGCTTGTACCGCTTGATAATTTGCACAATGCATTAACTCTTCGGCACTGTTTGGGAGCTTGGCGCGGCCAAAAGGGAATTTGGGCACGGCGCCAACTGCTGAAATTTCTCCAATTTTCGACACTTTCCCCCCTGCAGTTCACTATTCGATCATGCATCCTACTTTTTCCTTTTGCATTTTCAACCATGTAACTTGACATTTTGTTAAGTTTAAACAGTTATTGATATCACATGTCAAAGTTACATATCAGGGGTACGAAATTGGGGTGTCTACAGAGCCCCTCAACGATGGAGTCTACGGGTAACCCGCAGCTTACTGAGTAGACGAACATCATTGATAAACAATAGACTCTCCAATTTCGTGCAATTATAAATGGGGAGAGATGCAACAGGTAGTAGTTATAATGCAATAGTTTATAACGCAAACCAAACCTCACATATCCTAGACATATTTAGTCGGTTATAGCTGGTCATCGTAGTTTTTAAGCAAATATAAAAATTAAATGCTCTAATGGTCGGACCTACTAGTGTAGGCTGCCTACATATCCCTTAATAAAGGAAATCAGACCAGACATAGTTCGGGCCTAGCCAGAACAAGCATGCTGCAATGGTAACAAACAAGTGCTGCGATGGTCGTGCCTACCGAAATATGCCTACGTATCCTTATCCAAGGAATTAGACCAAACGTAGTTCACCTCTGCTGGGGATCAAGTGCTGCGATGCTAACAAACAAGTGCTACGCGGAAAGATAGTTCTAATATCCATTACAACCTAGTGAAAATAACGCACATCAAAATGCAATACCCACTTCATCGCAACACTAAACGCAATATCCATTGCGTTGCCACAAACCTAATGCAATATCCATTGCATTATCGCAGAAAACAGATGCAATATCCATTGCATCGCAACACCAAACGCAATATCCATTGCGTTGACACAAACTTAATGCAATATCTATTGCATTAACGTGGAAAACAGATGCAATATCCATTGCATCGCAACACAAAACGCAATATCCATTGCATTGACACAAACTTAATGCAATATCCATTGCATTAATGCAGAAAACAGATGCAATATCTATTGAATCGCAACACAAAATGCAATATCCATTGCGTTGACACAAACTTAATGCAATATCCATTGCATTAACGCGGAAAATAGATGCAATATCCATTGCATCGCAACACAAAACGCAATATCCATTGCGTTGACACAAACTTAATGCAATATCCATTGCATTAACGCGGAAAACAAATGCAATATCCATTGCATCGCAACACAAAACGCAATATCCATTGCGTTGACACAAACTTAATGCAATATCCATTGCATTAACGTGGAAAACAGATGCAATATCCATTGCATCGCAACGCTAGATGCGATATCCATCGCATTACCGACAAGACGGATGCAATATCCGTTGCATTAACGCAGAAAACATATGCAATATCTATTGAATCGCAACACAAAATGCAATATCCATTGCAAACTTAATGCAATATCCATTGCATTAACGCTGAAAATAGATGCAATATCCATTGCATAACACAAAACGCAATATCCATTGCGTTGACACAAACTTAATGCAATATCCATTGCATTAATGCGAAAACAAATGCAATATCCATTGCATCGCAACACAAGCAATATCCATTGCGTTGACACAAACTTAATGCAATATCCATTGCATTAACGTGGAAAACAGATGCAATATCCATTGCATCACAACGCTAGATGCGATATCCATCGCATTACCGACAAGACGGATGCAATATCCATTGCATCATAACTCTAGATGCGATATCCATCGTATTACCGACAAGACGGATGCAATATCCATTGCATCGCAATGCTAGATGCGATATCCATCGCATTACTAAAAGACGGATGCTGCGATGCATGTGTTGTGATGCTAAATGAACAAGTGCTGCAAGGCTTATCAAACGAGTGCTGCAAAGGTAATTATCAAGTGCTGCGATGGTCGTGTCTACCGAAATAGACAGCCTACGTATCCTTAGCCAAGGAATCAGACCAATCGTAGTTCGTCTCTACTGCTGCTGGGCGGAATATAATGTATCCTCAAGAACGCTGCCTTCGTTGGAGAACAAAACATTTCCCTCTGATTCGGGGTTGCGTGCCCCTTAAGGGAAAGTTCCCAAGTACCAACACAAATGCACAGAAAAGGGGTAAAATACTTACCTTTTCTTACCTTTGTTTTGCCTTTGTGACCATCTATCGCTGCTGCTGCTTTTGCGACCTTGCTTTTTGCGACCTCATGCCGCTCATCGCTCACTTGCTTTGCGACCTCCGTCGTTGTCGCTTGCTACTTTATCTTTGCTCTTTCTTTGCTCGGCGCACTTGCTGAGGATTTTTCTTTTGTTGCAGTTCCGGATTTTGCTAAAAATCTTTTTCCCTTTTGCTGCTGCAATTTCTGGCCTTGGAAATTTTCTTCCTTGCTGCTGCATTTTAGCTGGAAAATTTTCTTTTGCCGCTATTTCCGGTCTTCGCTGGAAATTTCTTCTTTTACTGCTGCATTTTCCGGCTTCAGTTGGAAAATTTTCTTTTGCTGCTATTTCTGGCCTTGGCTGGAAATTTCTTCTTTTTATACTTTGTATTTTTTTTTTCACATGCTTTGCATTTTTTTTGCATACTTTGCATTTTTTTTTTTTTTGCATGTTTTGCATTTTTTTTTCTTTTGCATGCTTTGCATTTTCTTTCTTTTGCATGTTTTGCATGCTTACCTTTGCTGATGACTTTTCTGGCTTTTCTACCCATTTGGCGGCTGCCCTGCTGGGGATATAGACTTTACTCTATTGTTAACATGTGTTTTCCCCAACATAGGGAAGGTGATACAAACTTTTTTAAAGGTGCTCATCCCAGCCTAGGAGAAGCGATGCTTATGAAGTGTTGTGGTAGAATGTTGTCGATGATTGGCTTATGCAATTTTTGATGATGCTGCTAAGGATCTTTGGGAGGTGATCCTTGGCGAGATGCTCACAGAACATTTATAGGCTGATGCGGCGGAAGACCTGAGGAGATGTAGTAGAAAAATGCAAACAAAGGATGCAAGCTTGCGAATGAAATTTTCCTTTTCTCTTTTTTTTTAAAAAAAGACTTTTGAATGTGCATGTGTATTATTTGTTTCTTAAACATGTTAAGACAAGATAAGGTAAGGGGATGCAGTTGTGATAAAAGAGGTCATGATGCGGCTTTCGGCTTTGGAGGGCTATGAGTAGTTAATGGTGATATTTGGAATGAAGGTGAATGGAGTGTTCGATCAGTTTTCATTCTTTTGACTAGTGCATCATAAAAAAGGGAATTCGATCAGGATTAGTGAGCTCTACTAATCGATGTCTCGGAGGGACCACTTTTTTTTCTTTCTTTTTTCTTGTTCTCTTTTTTTCTTTGTTGTTTCTTTGTTTTGCTTTCGTCTTTCGATGCATGCGAAGGTAAGCTGTTTATTCTTGAGGGATCATGATCTTGTAGCTTCTTTGTTCCTTCAGGCAGAGATGGAAATGATAGCTGCTTCTGGAGATGATGAGCCTTTATGTATCCAATGAGTTCAACGGGAGAAGCCCCAGGATGACTCAATGAGTCCTATTTTGTAAGATGAAACGGGCATGTTTCTGAAGAGATTAGTTGGGGACAGCCCCAGAAAGACTCGATTGAGAGAGACTTTTGTGGGAGACATAAATGAGTATGCTTGGAGAAAGTGGGACGACTCTATTGGACAAAAAGAAGAGTCATGATCCAGAGTTTATCGCCGAGTATCATGAGTTTCATCATGGACCCTTTTTAATGTTTATATTTTGATAATTTTATGTGTTTTTAGCAAGGAGTTCATCTTTGACTCAAATCACATTATGACGGATTGAAGCAGAGCTGTTGATTGCGACTGGTTCAGGGTGAATTGTTTTAATGGTCTAAGCTTTTTTCATGGATGTGGTTTCTGTTTAAAACGCGATCAATAATTTGATCGTTGGTTGGCTTTTCAGGTTTTGGATTCTAGATGGATAGTTGGCTTTTGGTTTTGAGTACGGTAGGCCTTTTGGCTCTGACGCCTGGGTATGGCTTTGGCTTTGGGTATAGCTGGCCCCCCTTTTTTTCGATCCATATCTAATAAGTGTATATATTGATTTTCCCGAGAAGCCCCAAGCTATTTTTGGGTAAGAGGGAGATGGACAAATGATGGACTATCTCTAGAGAGATTTTTTTTTCTTTTTCTCTCTCTCTCTCTCTTTTCTTCTTCTTTTTTTTTTCTTCTCTTTTTTTTTCGAAACCCCATCGTAGCAGTCAAGAAATGTCATCTCTCCTTTTTGGGACAACGAGATAACCATTCTTGGTGGATAGAGAAGCTAACACAGCCCCAGTTTTGGGAAGCTAGATCATGGGGATAGTTTGGCTGGGGATGTTGGAAAGTCTTATTTTCGACAGGGTTTTTTTGGCATAGAGTGGACTTTTAAAAAGGGTTTCAAGCTTTCGGAGGGATTTTGGTGTATAGTGGAAAGCCCTAGTGTGCTACTAACAGCTCGGCCGCAATGGGTCGAAGGTGATTCCGGTCAAGGCGACTTGCCTGCTATGGATTTCAGGTGTTCTTAAAAGTTTTTGGGTCCATATCTTCTTGATGACTCATCATCAACTCGTGTAGATTTATCATGTTTTTACGTGAGTTGATTCGTCATTTTCATTTTTTTAACAGATATTGCGGCGATAGATAGTGCTCAAAGATCAAAAAGAAGACTCGATAAGCTAGTAAGAATTTATCGGATTTGAATATAGATAAAATACCTTCAGAAAGCTTGACTTGATGACTTGGTTGGACCTTTTGAGATAACGGGGACCAAATGGATTTGTGAGCATACTCTGCAAGGATGGGCTGTAGGCATCAATATGGGCTAAAAAGATACCTCTGGGGTTTGAAAGCCCCTAATCCTGAATTGTTGCGTATGATCCTTGAGTTGCTTGACCTTTCTGGATGTCCCAGCTTTCCAGACTTTTCTGACTCCCTATCGGTCCTTCTTTTTTTTTTGTTTTTTTTTTTGAAGTGGTAGCCCCTGACATCTCGAAGTAGGATTTACTGTTTCTTTTTTTTTTAGAGCGAGGGCAACCGATGCCCTAATCAACTAGTGATGCATTTATGAAAGGTTAAAAGGGCAGATGCATTTGGAGATGGTAATTGAGAATAGTGGGGATGGGGGAATTTCCTGTCTTTACATGTTTTGGGAAACAAAAGACAACACATAGAAAAACCTCTCTTTTGTTTTGTTTTGTGTTTTTTTTTTGAAGACTCTTTTTTTTTTGAAATAATCATTTTTTTTCTTGAAATGAGATGTAATGATTACGTACCTCTGGATAATTCTCTCAAGAGAGTAAATGATGGTAGTCAATTTTTCTTATTTTTCAGCCCCTGCAAAATTGTTAGTGGTACGAGAAAATAACAAGGATCCCAATATGTATAAACACAACACATGATTTAAAGGAAATAAAACTTTTTGTTTTGTTTTGTTTTTGTTTATTTTTGTTTTGTTTTGTTTTGTTTTTGATTTTTTTTAAAAGAGATGAATTTTTTTTTAGATTTTAGATATAAAGCAGTACATAAACATATATGATCTGTATTGCTGTTATTTGTGGATTTTCTCGGCTCTTTTAGTTTGAGCGTGAGCAAGCAACCAATCAGATTAAGAAATAGAAAGAAAAGTGGGGAATCTATCTATTCCTATCAATTACAAATTTGTCTTAATCCCCAAAAGAAAATGACAGAATGAAATAGAATATGTACAAATTTTGCGTGATAAAATAAAGCAAAACGGAATAATAATATAGAGCCGAAAATAAAGCAATGATAAAATAAAGCCCTGGCCCTTTTGTTATGCTGCCAGGAAATTTATTGCATTTTTTTTTGATTTTTTTGATTTTTTTTTTGGTTTTTCTTTGAAAAACATATATTTTTAAATATATTTGTAACAGTTACTGGAACGAAACTGCTGCAAGATGGAGGATCATATCCACAAATATAAACACGTATGTATAGGAACGCAGTATTCAAATGCTTAAATAAATATAACAAGCATACTTTAGCCAGAAACAAAGAAAAACAAAAAGTTTTTTTTTAATGAGTCTAGCCCTCCATTTTTATTTAAAATAAAAACGATCTCCCCAGCAGAGTCGCCACTGTGGGTCGCCCGTGACTGCGCCCGCGCCTTGGATAGGGGTGCGCGTACGTGCGGATGCGGGACACCACTACTCTCATTCCATCCTCCCTTGTTTAGGGGAAAACAAAATTAAAAGTGCGAGAGGAGTGCTGTCTAAAATAGTGCGTTGGAATACGTCTCAGTTGACTTTAGTTGATTTTTGATCCAATATGGGAACTTTGGGTTTCCCGCATCAAGTTATCCCTTGTTTAGGGAGATACCAGGATATGAGAATACATCATCCTTTCATTCTCATTCTCCCTTTTTTAGGGGAAAACGAAAAAGTGCAAAAAAGGATGTTGCGACGCCCCCCCCCACTATGGACTTTATGAAAATAGCCTTATGGCATATTTCGGATCACTATGGGTGCTTTGAGTTTCCCGCGTCAAGTTATCTCTTGTTTAGGGGATACCAGGATATAGGAATGCATCACCCTTTCATTCTCATTCTCCCTTTTTTAGGGAAAAACGGAAAAGTGCAAGAAAGGAGTGTTGCGACGTCCCCACTGGATCCACAAAATAAATCAAAACCAAAAAAGAAAAAACCAGAGATTGCAAAACGGGTTTGGAGGCTAAGTTACGAGTTGGGAAGGTGCTAGGCACCCAACTCGCCCTTTCGGTCTCAAAAGCGGTTTTTGGCTAAAGTATGCTTTTTGTTATATTTATTTAGCAAATAAATAAAACATTAACTACCTAGAAATACATAACAGCTCTTTTAAATGCTATTTTCTAAAATAATCCGGGCAGCACAACGGCTTATATTTTTTTACATTGGACCGAATGGAAAATAGCTTTTTAGTAAATAAACTCTTAAAGGCTTACCTTTAAGAGCGTTGGTGTGCTCGCTCTGTCCTTCAGGGAGAGGGAGTCTTTTTGCTGCTGCTGTGGTTGCTGCGGTGCGGGCAAAGTAACGGCTTGCAATAGTTGCTTTTGGGACCCGTAAAACGGGCGGAGCAACTGCTTGCCTTTTGACACTTGCTTGCTTGTTGCTGGTGGAATTTGGGCAGAACAAGGGCTTATTTCTGGTAGTTTTGGCCTTTTTATTCGGGCAGAGCAACGGCTCTTTCCGAGGTTTTTGGATCGGGGAAATAGGGTGGATACCTAACTAGAGGGCTAGGGATCACTTTAACCGGTTGGTTTTAGGTTTGACAGAGTTTCGAGGCTTTATAAGACAGGGGGGGTCACTCTCGCTCACTGATCGCTCACTGCGTTAAAAATACGCAGAGTTTCTTCGGGCTTCAAGCCTTCGTCGAAATGTGTCCCAAAAGCTAAGCCGGGCACCTGTATTTATAGTTGGATTTGTGCTTCATCGGCTTGTACCGCGCGTTTGATAATTTGCACAATGCGTTAACTCTTCGGCACTGTTTGGGAGCTTGGCGCAGCCAAAAGGGAATTTAGGCGATGCGCCAACTGGTGAAATTTCTCCAATTTTCAACACTTTCCCCCCTGCAATTCACTATTCATGCATCCTACTTTTTCCTTTTGCATTTTCATCCCTGTAACTTGACATTTTGTTAAGGTTAAACAATTCTTGATATCACATGTCAGAGTTACATATCAGGGGTACGAAATTGGGGTGTCTACAGTATTATGTATATAGGGCAGTGTCCTTGTGTCTAGGATTTTGAAGGTCGTGTGTCCGTTACACTTACACACAACGTCTTTCTTGACACTCGACACTCGTGTCCATGTGCATTGATAGTACCATATGTTCAGTAGAAATTGAAGAATCAAGCAGTAACAGAAGATAATTATTTATTGCAACCTTCCACTAAGGAAGGTTAAAAGATGGATAAATTCTGGGATAGCCACGATGGTTAATGGATGGAGTGAAAAAAGATACTTAGATGTGTTGAGCTCACTGTTCTTTTGAGGTACGATCCAGGGTTGAAGGCATGCTAGAGGAACATTCTGTTTGGGTTTGAAGTTAGGGAGATAAACGAATACCTTTAATCTACATGTGCAAGTCATTGGGCATGGGTAAAGATAACATCTCATTGATAAACGAATACCCTTAACGTGCATGCGCAATTCTTTGGGCTTGGGTAAAGATAATATCTTAATGTGTTTTGTGATTGGAGCACCATGTAGGTCACAATTGGTGAGAGTTGATTGTTGAGAACAACTTGATATATAGAATCTAGCTGATTTTTCTCTTTTGAGCGTGTATTAATAATATGAATTAGGGAATTTCAGTATCCTAGGCTCAGGATGGGAAGATGTGTGAAATGTTGCAGGGCATGCAATGGATACTGGAGTCATTAATATGTAATACAATTGATACCGGAGTCTTTAGTACGTAGGCCACATGTAGATTGTGCAGATGTGGCCATTCCTTTGGGAGGATTAGCAGGACTCGTGTTACGGCTATGACTGTTCTATGGAGCAATGCATGTTCTTTAGTCGAAAAGGAGCGTTGGGGGCCGGTGGTTCATATCAGTCTTGGTCTAGATTCTTCTAATTACAATAGACAGGGGCTTGAGAATTGAACCATAGTATTCTAGTAGCAATGTATTTCACGAATCTATATCCTCAAGAGTTTAACTTGTTTGGTCTGTTTGCACAAAGAAAAGGTTATCACCAAAAAATTATGTTATGTGTTGTAGCTAGTTGGTTGCATAGTTTGAATTTTTTGTTGTTTTCTGATGTTAAAGATTTTGAAGAATGCACAAATGTGAATAATTTTTTAATTAAAGGCTTTTCCATATCTGTTTATCTGAGAAGGGTGTACGAATATATGCACACATGTATAAGTAAATGTTACTGTCTATGTGTCTGGTTTTATTATTGTCTATTTCAACTTTCAACGCAAACCTTAATCTCTGTTTCTTTTTCTTTATCTGCCCGTCAAATAGTTATCTCGTTATGACAAGTCAAACAACCTACGAGCTAGTTAAACAATTACGCATGCCATGTTTTTGTTTCTCTTGAGCATACACATATATTAATTACATGTGTTTTATTTTGTTAGGATGAATATGCAAATAAATTACGCGAAAAACATGAATTAGCCCCTGATGAAAGCGTGACTGGAATTGAGGATCCTGGTTTAGAGATTTGGCAGGAATGTGTTGAGGGTGTGATGAGGGGTAGGCTCATTGGACGACCTGGTGAAAGGTGGAGTAAAACAGGTGTCTCAAAAGACTATGACACACACATTGCATCTCAAGAGCATTCGAAGAAACTTGAGAGGTTGGAGAAAGACAAAGCGAAATTGTACAAAATTGTGAATAGTCAGAGTAGTTATATTTCAGAGATGTCTCGATATATGCAAGGCATTTCTGAGAAGTTCGGCATACCAGCTCCTCCTCATTTCACTATTCGTCCCCCTCCTATGCCTCCTACAAATGATGGTGCTTCAGCTGATGCTGCTTCAGGTGTTCCAGATGGTCCTTTGTCTTCTCGTGGTTGTGATGATTTTGACACTGAAGATAATGGTGATAACGATGATGAATCCGAGTCTAATGATGATTGATTTTTTTGAGTTATTTCTCTTCATTAAATCATGTACTACTTGATGCGTAAAGTTGGATTTAAGCAAACTTTTTTTAGATTATTAAGGGTAGTTACGAGTACTTTGATGTTGACTTATTGAACAACATATTTTGCTAGATGAGGTTATATGACATAATTCTTTAATATGAAATATTATGAGTCGCTTGATTTGAAATATTTTGTATGTTTTTATTATATACATGTGGTACAAATTTATGAAAATGATTGATATCGAGCTAGGTAGGGAAAAATCAATTATGTTAAAGTGATGGTGAATGCTATCACATTTTATAGGGTATTAGATTGCAAAAGCCATCGCTTAATAGGAGCTAATGCGATGGCAATAACAATTACGTATAAGGCGATTATAAAACCAATCGCGCATATGGAGATATAACGATGATCAATGCAATCGTGTAACCTCAGATAAAACGATGGTTAAAGAAATCGTGTATTCCTAAATAATGTGATGGCCAAAACAATCACTTATGGCTAACTATAGAGATGATTAAAACAATCACATATTTTAAGATAACGTGATGGAAATACCAATCGCCTAACGTCCTCTAAAGTGATTAAATAAGCCATCATCTATTGTGAAGATGATTGCTTTTGCAATCACTTATTTAGTACTAAGGTGATGGTTTAAAAATCGTCTTTTCATAGATTATGCGATGACTTTGTATTTTTATGAATTAAAAAAATAAATATTATTTTTCATGTTAGGTGATTGTTTATGTCATCACCTAAAATCTATGAGATAATGTAACAACTTTTACCATCACTTAAAGTTTCAACGACAAGGCTTTATGCGATGAAACTGGTGATTGTTTTGACCATCGCATATAGTCTAAGGCGATGGTTTTTTAGTATTGGCAATTGCTTTCGGTCATCACGTAAAAACAATTTTCTTGTAGTGAAACGACTATAGCACAACAAACCAGAATACACAAATAAAAATAAAATAAACTGTTTTGAAATGATTTGGTCAATGAAGGTTACAATGAGGAGTTCATTGAAGACTTCATTAAGATATCTATGCAGCGGAAATAAAAAATAAAAAGCAAAACTGTTGAAGAACGAAAACTGAACACAAGAGATTAACCTTTGATCAATAAGTAAATCACTTATTGATCGTGCCTCATGGAAAAAAAATATTTCACTAGTAAAATATATGTTTAAGCTCATTACAACTCGAAAGACTAACAAAGTGGAATTTAAGAAAAGCTCTCTAGATAGCAGATATAGCATTTAAGAATCACAACACGCAACCTAACAAACTGATGTAAACTATGTATTTAAAACATGGAAGCGTTGGGTGAAAACAACAAGAACTGTGTTGGACTGAGATGAATGAAGTCTCCGATGAAAGCACATCTGACAGTTCATTCACCATTTAGCAGCAACCTTCTTAATCTCTCTTTCTCTCTGAAAATTCTGTGTAAGTGAACGTCTTAGCCTCTAGGGCTATGTCCTCTCTTATTTATACTTGCACCCGTGACTTAGAAACCTTGTAGAATAAGAAAACCACTTACCATAAAAGATTAGTAGGTTAATGCAATAAAGAAGGACACGATCTTATCAAATATAGACTTACCAAATAAGAAGGATTCCTTAACAAATAAGGACTCCTTACCAAATAGAAGTAGGTCAACTGTGTCTTAATGTACAAGACAACTGGCTCACACAACTTGTGTTATCAAGAACACACAATCCTAATAGATTAATAATTCATATAAACCCTAAAAACCATTTAAAAATTAATCTCCAAAATAACGTTTCTATAAAATCTGTAACAATAATAATTAATCAAAGTAAATACCAAGAAAGGTAAAAACAAATAATTAATTAAAATAAAACATTTAAATAACTCAATAACTCAATTAATTAATACCTAACAGAACAAAAGTCATTAGCGAAACTACATACAATCCTTAAATGCCTCGAACCAACCTCAAACATCCTTGGGTGTTTCCTCACTCAAAATGAGTCTGGAACGCGCCCGAATGACGCTTGAATTGACTCTAACGAAGGTCGAAATGAAGCACAAGAAACCAACGATCAAAGAAGGGGATCAAACAAGTATGCACATATGTTTTAAAGCATGTTAAAGGCCTAATGAATGGAATCGAAAACATGCCCAAAGTTAAACCACAACTAAGGACTTCGAAATTCCAAAAGACGAAATGTTTATGAAACTCGAAATTGTGAATCATTATGAAGATAAAGGTTACAAGCCGATGTATACAACTTGTTGAGTGGTTCATCTACAAACATTACAAACCAAGAATGCTACCCCAAAAGAATTACAACCTACTGCTCACACCTGCCTCCCTATCTGGCTGTGATCTAAGGAAAACAAATAATAAACGGTGAGTCAAAACTCAGTAGGTTACTTTCAACTATACTTATGCATGAATGCATCATAAGAGTGTCATGATCTTAATACATGTTATTTCATAGTTATGGCAGGTAACAAGATATCATATTGTTCATATAGGGCCTAGGTAAATACAAGTAGTATATAAGGGTCAAGAATCATTTCCGACCTACCGCTTCCATCCAACACCACTTTGATTGTTGATCCTCATAGCTTCTAGATTTGGTTGAGTCATCCATTTAATTCTATTGTACAGTGGCTAAAAGGTCTATGTACTGGATTGCATGGCAACTGTCTTAGAATCAAGGTTTGTAATAGAATATGTTTAGGGTTAGTCTCTCTAGGGCGCGAACCAGCTGTCTTCAACAACAGATCTTGAAATCTTCCTTCACCAGTAGTCATCCAAGTCTACTCTAGTGTAACATGAAGATTGTTCAAACACGTGGAGTTCAGGTCATATATTATTAATCTAGATATTCCAATATCTAGTTAATAATGTTCAAATTTTATCTTCATCAGATTTTCCTCCAAAAGGAAAACAAGGATGCATTGATTGGCTCACTACAAATAGCTATACAACTGTCTCTCTGATATGAAGTTCAAACAAGTCTGAAGCCATTACCTTATTCAGCTATGCAACCTGACCGTCCCTCTGTTTGTTCTGTCTGTTTCTGAAACATTGCATCTCTGATACTTGTCCGTTGGACAAAACCTTTATAGCGCTTAATGCATTTAATTCATATTATCGTGGAGACATCTTCCTCATCTGAATCCAACGGTTCTCAAGATCTCCCTTAGTATATATTCCAACATTGAAGACTTGAAGAAAACACTATTGAACATTCAATACGCAGGCCATTAATCTCCAACCTTCAAGCATTCAAGAGATCTACAAAGACAAGAACTAACACTCTACCAAACTTACTGAAGCTGCGACCCTTGTCTTCAGAATTCATTACAACTTCTTTAGTTTGCATTTACTGTTCTATTACTTAGCACTTGAGAGAATACATCTTCATTAATTATTCGTCTCATCAATATACACTCGGTTAAAAATCTTTTGTACACGATCCATTAGTGATCTAAGGGTAATCACTTTAGTGGATAAATAAGTGCACCTTTCAAAATCCAAGGCTAACCACTTTGGTAGTGGACGTAGTACTGTATAGTACGAATCACTTCTAATTCCTGTGTACTGTCTTAATTTTATTTTCTTTCTGATTTGTCCATTGCACTCAACATTACTCTAAGAAGACTATTGCTATACTTCATTATAGCCAGCAACCCTTCTAACTACTTCTTTTTCTCTCATTATTCCGCTGCCCTAACTTAATTAATAAGGTGGTTGTTTTTAAAGAGAAGAAATGCTTGTGATAAATTTTAAATTGTCACTAGGCTATTCAACCCCGCCCCCCCTTCTAGCCTAGTTTGAGCCCTTTTGGAACCAATAAATGGTATCAGAGCTAAATTCTTGGAAAATTAGTTTTCCAAGATTAACCTCTTGAGAATAGATCGTATGGCTCACTATATGCTGCCTACTTCGAATACTAGCCACGTCCCAATATTGGACGAAGGTCATTTTGATGTATGGAAGGACAAGATCATGAGATACATGAATTCTATTGATAATCATTTAAGGTGATGTGTTCAAACATGTCCTCATGTCCCAATGAAACCAAACCTACTTTTTGTAGTATGAGGTGGACCTATAGAAGTGCCCAAGTCCATAGACGAATGGACCGATGAAGAAAGGAAACTAGTAGAACTCGACAGCAAAGCCATTCACATCATATCCAGCTTTGTTAACACAAACACCTACCAGCAAATCATGAGATGCAAAACTGCTAAGGAAATGTGGGAAGCACTTGTGGAATACCTGGAAGGAGATCTACCCACAAGAGACAACATGAAGTATAACTGCATCCAATAGTTCGATTCTTTCAGTAAAGATTCCAAGGAGACACTACGACAAGCCTATGATAGATTCTGTGAGGTAGTTAATAGTTGCTATTCCTTAGGAAAAGAATATAGTGTTAAAGAAGTCAATATGAGATTTCTAGCCTCCTTAGGTAGTCTATGGCATGTGAAAACCACTGCAATGAAATAGTCCAAAGACTTAAACTCCATACACCTTCGCAGTTTGTATACTAGTTTAACTGTGTATGAGCAGGAAGTTCTTAAAGTTCAAGAGTAGGACAAACATTTTAAACTTCCTACTTTTTCTGCTATATCTCTAGAACCCCCTTTGCCTGAATCCAAACCATCCACTTCTTCAAATGAAAATGAAATCTTATCTGACGAACAATATGCTATGTTCGTAAAGAAATTTCAACGTTTCTCAAAGAACAAGAAGAAATATACAAACCAGTAGCCTTTCAGAAAGACTGCTGATAGTTGACATAATAATGAGCTAGTTTGTTACAATTGTAGAAAGCCTGGTCATTTTTCTTCTAAATGTCCTAACCTAAAATTTGAAGCCTATAAGAAGCAACCCTCTAAACTTTTTCAAAACAAAGGGGTCTGTTGGCTGAGGACTTAGAAGAAAATCAAATATCCACATGGTTTGAAACAGATTCTGGTGAGGATGATGATGACTCTTCTGAGCAGGCTCATATTTGCCTTGTTGCTCTAGAGTCAACTCCCACCTATGACTCAGAAAATGAAGTTAAATATTCTCCTAGCCAAGCTAACATAGAATTCAGTGAAGAGCCCTCTAATGAGGAATTACTTAAGGAGGCTGAAGACATGCTTTAGGAATTCAATGATTTTAGAAAGGTTTATGTCAAGTTAGCTAAAAGTCATGAGAAACTGGGTATTGAGAAATCTAAGCTGGAATCCGAGCTAAAAGCTCTTAATGGAGTCCAGTAGGAGAGTATCAAGTTAAAAGAAGAGAACAAATTTCTAAATGAAAAGGTTGACTGCCTTAGTGATCATGCTAAAGGACTGTCTGCTGAGAAAGATGAGTTTCAAAAGACCATCGACTCATGGAACAATTCCAAGGATGTCTTTGATCAGATTCTTGGTGATCGGAAGCCTACTGAGGATAAAACGGGGTTAGGCTTGACTAAGAATACCTTTGGCACAACCCCTGAAAGAAAGAAAGAAAACTCTTCGATACAAGTTGGTGATATTCCGATAATTCATCAGCAGCCCAAAAACAAGGGTAAACAAGGAATTGGATATACTTTTGTTCCTTATTAATACCCTAAGATTCAAGTAGTAAAGATTAGTGATGCTTCTAAACCAAAGCACACGCCTACTGGAGAAAAGCCTGCCAATGTTTGTATAGAATCCTAAAGGCGTTCTACCAGCACCTCTGCTAAAGCAAAGGCTGATGTTTCTCAGCTTACAAAGACTCTGCTCAAACCAATCAAGTTTATCAAAAGCACAACAAATGGTGTTGCTATTCCCAAGCTTGTTGATACTAAGCTTAAAGGCAAACTTCCTGAGGTTTCTAAATCTCCTGCCAGCAGATCTGCTAAGGCAAAGACTGCTAACACTAGATTTAAGAAAGCTCATGCAAAGCCCTCTAAGCTCACTAACAACAAGTCTGTTGAATCAAAGGTTGTTGCTGAAAAGAAAGATAGTCAAAAGCCTGTCAAAAACCAATATGATCAAGATGACACCTGTAATTTCCATCGTTGTCATTTTTGCTAATGTTTAGGCCATTTGGTCCATGAATGTCTGCTGAAATCCATACTAAAGCCCGTTGGGTTCTCTCTCCCAAATGTTAGGCAAGTATGGATTCCTAAAGGCTGCTAACCACCTAGACCCAAAAGGAAAATAAAGGGGACCGTGATTATATCACTTTTTTAATTTTAGGTTTTCTTCATGGTTGCTACAAGCTCAGAAAAGAAACACATGTGGTACCTAGACAGTGGTTGCTCTAGACAAATGATTGGGAACTCAAGTCTTCTTTCAAACATTATTGAAGTAGAAGGTCCTCATGTTATTTTCGATGACAATGCAAAGGGAAGCACAGTCGACTATGGATCCATCATTCGAGGAAACCTATCTATCGGGAAAGTATCTCTCGTGGAAGGTTTTTTTTTTTTTTTTTAAGGAAATATGGGCGGCACCCTGCTAGATTTTATTAATAAAGGAAAAAATACAAACTTGAGGGGGACAACCAGCCTTGCCCTTATAAATGGGAGGACAGAGGAGCCTTACCTCGAAAAAGAAATACAGATCTGAATCGAATAAATTAAGAAATTCTAACATAGGGAGTTCTGCTAGCATCTAAACTAATGAGACCCTTTATAGAGCGAGGAATACAAGCAGACATAAAAAACTGGAAGTTGTCTTGAGAATCACAAGCCAAGTTAGCTAGACTGTCGGCAACTTTGTTGGCTTCACGGAAACAGTGATGAAACGAATGCTGACCAGATTGTTGAAGCCGAAGAATATCTCTGAAAATGTAAACATACTTCCAAGAAATATTGAAATTTTCAGAGAGAGTATCAACAATAATTTTTGAGTCCATTTCAATGATGACATTATGATATCCTTGCACATGAAGCCACATGAGTCCAGAATGAAGAGCTTTCAGCTCAGCCATCATATTAGAACATTCACCATAAAATTCTGAAAAAGCATAAATACATTCACCTTGAGAATTTCGAAGAATGCCACCGCCTCCACTTAAGCCCGGATTGCCTCGACTAGCTCCATCAGAGTTAAATTTAAAAGAACCTGAAGGAGGGAGGTCCCAAAAAACAGCCTGAACTTTAATTTGCTTGAAGAGACCAAAGGAGATTGCTGAACTATCATGGAGATCTGATATGAAATAATTGGAAGCTTGGAGGATGGCCTTGAGGTCTGATTTTATATTAAAAAAGGGAATTGATTGAGAGATGCTTGCCATAAAAAATAGCTTGATTTCTGAATTTCCATAAATGCCAAAGAATTAGAGAGGGGATAATGATGAAGGGGAGAGACCGACGATAAAACCACCAGGCAATGCAGCGCTGTTGGATGTCACACAGGCTGAAAGGAACATCGAAGATATAGTGAAAGTGACGCCAGATATCTGTAGCCAAACTGCTGGATAAGAAAACATGATCGAAAGTTTCAATGTGACCTGATGCACAACATTGGCACTTTGAGGCTAGCTGAAATCCTTTGCCACTAAGACCCTCATCAATAGGAAGACGACGAAGGAAAAGTCGCCAAATAAAGATACTTATTCTCTTCGGCAGAGAATTGTGCCAGATAAAGGTTGCAGACATCATTCTAGGATGAGCAAAAGAAATCTCGGAGATGGCTGAACCAAGGGAAAATTTGCCGGATGGAGACAAAGTCCAGCATGCTCGATCATCTTCATCTGCGAGAGAAATAAAATTTGGGCTCGATCTTTGTCTTTAACTGAGGAAGAAAGAGATATATGGCTGCCATCATTTTATTTGGACACAGGCGAGAAAATCACGAGCTGTAGAGATATTATAGTCAATAGGTAAGGCCTCATTGAGATCACGAATCCAGTGATCATGCCAAGGGGAACAGTTTCCTCGACCCAGAATCCAGAAGATACGGGGGTCTGCGATCGAGCGGGCCTTAAGCATTCGGCTCCAAGAATGAGAACCTTTGGATTGAGCAATGCTGGGATGGTGCCGAGAGCAATATCTAGCCTTCAGATAGGAAGTCCAAAGGTTGGAAACAGTGCGGAATCGCCACCACAACTTCAGCCCATAGGCCTTACATAAATCTGCCATAGAGAAAATTCCTAGACCACCTTCAGCAACAGGTCTACAGCAAGTAGACCAAGAAATCCAGTGACTCTTTTGTCTCCCTTCCAAGCGCCCCAGAAAAATTAGAGCACATCCTATCAATCATTTTCACAACATATTTTGGAGGGTCTATTGATGCAATTTGATAACTTGTGATAGAATAAAGAACATGTTTGATAAGAGTTATTCTGCCAGCCTTGTCAAGAAAAGGACCCAACCAAGAGCTTATACGGTTTTGAAGTTTGAGAAGAAGAGAATCGAAATAAGATTTCTTTTTGCGACCATAGTAAAGAGGACAACCCAGATAAGTAATTGGAAGGGAACCCTTCTGGAAATTCAAGACAGATTGGAGAAGAATCTGTGGAGGGAGCAACATAGAATGAACTCTTAGCTCGGTTAATCAACTGGCCAGAAGCAGCTTCATAAGACTGAATAAGGTGTTTGAGCTGAGAAAGAGATGCCTTGCTTCCATTACAAAAGATAATAATGTCATCAGCAAAGGCAAGGTGGGAAATAATTGGACACCCGCTAACAGTCGAGTAGATATAGGATGAAGATTGGGAATGAAGACGATTAATGCTACGGCTTAAGACTTCCGCAGCTATGATGAAGAGACTCGGAGAGAGAGGGTCCCCTTGGCGAAGGCCCCGCGATGAAGGAAAGAAACCAGCTGGGTCGCCATTAATTAGAACAGAAAACCAGTTGTCTGATATAAGGCGCCAAACCAGGTCGATAAATACCTCATGAAAACCAAACTTGCGAAGGACACTGGTAAGGAAAACCCAAGAAACCCTATCAAAGGCTTTGGCCATGTCCAGTTTAATCACAACATTGGACCCCGCAATCTTTTTCCCCAGATGGCACATCATTTCCTGAGCAAGAAGGATATTATCCTGAATAATTCGACCTTTGGTGAAGGCGCTCTGATTTTCAGAAATAATGTGAGGCAAGATGACAGCTAGCCTTGTCGAAAGAATTTTAGATATGACCTTGGAACAGAAGTTACACAGGCTTATAGGTCTAATATCCTTAAAAGAGAGAGGAACATCAACCTTAGGAATAGTGGCAATTAACGTGCTCGACCATGATCGGGGAAGAGAAAACCCCGAAAAAAACTCCAAAATAGCTTGGTGAAAATCATCACCAATAATGTCCCAACAAAATGAGTAAAATAGCCCAGTGAATCCATCAGGACCTGAAGCACTATCCCCATTAAGACCAGAAACAGCTGACTTAACCTCAGACAAAGAAGGAGGAGCGATAAGAGATTCATTCCAATCTGGCGTGATCAAAGAGGGGATCATATCCAGATTATAAAGAGAAGAGCCTTCATCTTTAAGCTGGGAACTAAAATAAGTAACAGCAGCCTGTTTAATATCCTTATCCGTAGAGAGTAGATTGCCATCTTCATCATGGATAGAATGGATGTGGAGGCGACGTTGAGTCAGTTTGACAGAAGCATGGAAAAGCCTCGAGTTTCCTTGACCTTTTTGCAACCATTTGATTTTAGTTTTCTGACGCCAATATTCTTCCTCCTGTAACAAGAACCGGCATTGAGAAGCCTGGGCGTTCATTAGATTCTCGCGGTTCAAAGGAGAATTATTGATTTCATAAATCAGTTCCATTTCTGCCACCTCATCTTCTGCAGCTTTAAGATTATCAAATATATTGCCGAAAACAGATTTATTCCAAACTTTGAGAGCCGCCTTGACATTTCGGAGTTTACTAGAAAAACAAACCATCGGCCTACCCACAACAGACTGATTCCAAGCTTGCTGAACTGTATCTTTGAAAGAAGCGTGAGAAGTCCAAATATTGAGGAATCTAAAAGGAACTGAGTGGCGAGTGACTTGACGAGCGATAGTTGTGAGTAATGGAGAGTGATCAGAACAGTTCCTGTTAAGATGTTGAACAGAATTTAACTAAAATGTGTCCAGCCAAGAAGCGTTACACAGCACTCTATCAATTCGCTGATGGATGGTGGCTGTTCCAGCACGCTTATTCCACCAGGTAAAATTGCTTCCGGAAAAGCCCAGGTCTATTAAGCCCGCAGCAGACAAGCAGGCATGGAAATCCATTGCACTAGTGCGATCCCATCCAACTCCCCCACTTTTTTCCTCAGGATGAAGAATTATGTTGAAGTCCCCTCCAATTATCCAAGGGGTTTGAGTAAAATTCAAGCTAGTGTTGATCATATCATCCCAGAGATCTTGTCGGTCACGCGAGTCGCACCTCGCATATACACAAGAAAAAAGAACATTACTAGGCCAAGAAAAATGCTTAAGATGAAGAGTGACATGTTGAGAAGTCTCTTGAACAAGTCTACAAGTAAAGATGGATTTAATGAAAACCCATATGGAGCTGGCAGAATTAGAGAAAGAAAATCGAAAATTTAATCGACGAGTAATGAGAGCAATTTTGGAAGGATCTAACATCGGCTCAAAAATGGCAATGACAGATAATTTGTGAAGCTTAACAAGCTGCTTAAGACGGCTTACCGTTGGTTCGTTACCGTGGAAGGTTTGAAGCACAATCTGCTAAGCATATCTCAGATTTGTGACAAAGCTCTGATATGCCAATTTTCTGCAAACAAATGTGACATCAAGGATCCTGAGTCTTGCTCAACGTTGGTGTCTGGACAAAGACATTGAAATGTCTACGTAGTAGACTTAAACGCCTTTGGGAGAGCTACTAATTTATGTCTCGTAGAAAATTTTGCTCAAGATAAAAGTTGGTTGTGGCATAAGCGTCTCAGCCACTTGAACTTCCAAAATTTATCAAAGCTCTCCAGAGAAGGCCTAGTGAGAGGACTGCCCAATGTATCAACACATCATGATCATGTCTGCAAAGCATGTAAACTGGGCAAGTGTGAGTGCCCCGGGAAATTTTCCCCCCGGATCGCGCGCTCGTTTTTTTAGGGGAACACGCGGCTCGGAGAGGACATCATGTTTTCCATTCCATCCTCCCTTGTTTAGGGGAAGACGAAATTAAAAATGCAGAAAGAGTGTTGTCAAAAAGCGCGTTGAATATGTCTCGGTCACCGAGTGAGCTTTGGTCCATTATGAGAGCTTTGGATTTTTCCGTATCTCACCCTCCCTTTTTTAAGGGAAAATAAAATACAGAAAACACATCACCATTTTCATTACCATCGTCCCTTATTTAGGGGAAAACGAAAAAGTGCAAAAAATGATGTTGTGAAGGCACGTGGGAACACGCCCTGCCTCACTGTGGACTTGTGTCCATTTTGGGTCACTATGAGTGCTTTGGGTTTTCCGTGTCTCATCCTCCCTTGTTTAGGGGAAAACAAGATACATAAAATGCATCACCCTTTTCATTCTCATCGTCCCTTGTTTAGGGGAAAACGGAAAATGTAAAAAAAGGATGTTGCGGGCCTCACTGTGATCCAAAATGCTGTAACAGAGTTGCCATCTTTATTTTAAAGAGAAATAAAGAAAAACCAAAAATAACCAGAGTTTTGTAAAAAGGGGTTCGGAGGCTAAGTTACGAGTTGGGAAGGTGTTAGGCACCCAACTCGCCCTTTCGGTCTCAAAAATAGTTTTTAGCTAAATATATGTTTTTATTATATTTATTCAGCAAATAAAATTAAGCATTAAAGCAGATATATGTGTGTCTACATTATTTACAGACTTGCAGCCGCTTCCTTCCAGTAATTACAAATATATTTACAAATATTTGGCCATAATAATGGCTCTTTTTAGTGCTATTTTCTATGAAAATCCGGGCAGCATAACTGCTTATATTTTTTTACATCAGGTCAGCTGAAAATAGCACTTTTTTTATAAAACATCTTAAAGACTTACCTTTAAAAGTGTAGGTTGTGCTCGCTCTGTCCTTCCGAGAGAGGGAGTCTTTTGTTGTTGTGGAGATTCGGACAGAGTAACGCTTCCGAAAGCTGCTTTCTGGCATCGTGAAATGGGCAGAGCAACTGCTTGTATTTTTGCTGTTGTTTGCTTGCTTCTGGGGGAAATCGGGCAGAGCAACTGCTTGCTTCTGGCGGATTTGGCCTCTGGATTCGGACAGGGCAACTGCTCTTTTTGGGATATTTGGACCAGGGAAATAGGGTGGAATCCTAGCGGGGAGGCTAAGGTTCACTTTGACCGGTTCGTTTTGTGTTTGGGAGAGATTTGACGGAGCTTTGAAGCTTTTTGGAGGAGGGGAACTCTCAGCGATCGCTCTTTGCGTAAAGTGAACGCGGTGTGTGAACTGTGTGAAATTTCTCCGTGTTCATTTCTGAAGCCGGGCACCTATATATATAGGTTGGAGGAGGGACTCCTTCGTCATTAAGTTTTCTTCTTCTGTGCTTCATCGGCTTGTACCGCGCGCTTGAGAGATTTACTGGAGGCCAAAAGCTACAGTGCATTAAGCATTATTGGGCACCACCCCCATAGGAAGTGGGCGCCGCACCAGAAGGGCTTGTGGGTGGCGCCAGAAGCTTTTTTTCTTTCAACTTTTTTGCACTTTGGCCCTTGCAATTTACTGTTCATGCATCCTTTCATTTCTTTTGCACTTTTTGCATTCTAAACCCTGTAACTTGACATTCGTTAGTCCTTTTAACAGTTCTTGATATTTTATGTCATGTTACATACGAGGGGTACGAAATTGGGGTGTCTACAAAGCCCCTCAACGATGGAGTTTACGGGTAACCCGAAGCTTACTGAGTAAACGAACATCGTTAATAAGAAATAGACTCCAAATTTCGTGCAATTATAATGGGAAGATATGCAAATGCGGCAGTTTATAGATGCAACAGTTTATAATGTAGTAGCTCAAATCTCACATACCCTAGACATATTTAGTCGGTTATAACAAGTTATCGTAGTTTTTAAGCAGATATGCAATAAGATGCTCTAATGGTCGGACCTACCGAAGTAGGCTGCCTACGTATCCCTTAATAAAAGGAATCAGACCAAACGTAGTTCGGCCTCAAGCAAACAAACAACAATAAGCACTGGGTGGGATAGATGGTGCCTTTTGACCAGCATAGGCAAAACTGGCGGGACCTTTACAAAACGCGCTTTCCCCAGCATAGGGAAAGTGATGCAACTTTAAAACGCGTTTTCCACAGCATAGGGAAAACGATGTTGCCTTTTTTTAAAAAAGAGCTTTCCCCATCATAGGGAAAGCGATGCAACTTTTCAAAACACGTTTTCCCTAGCATAGGGAAAGCGATGCAACTTTTTAAAACGGGCTTTCCCCAGCATAGGGAAAGCGATGCGACTTTTTAAAACACGCTTTCCCCAGCATAGGGAAAGCGATGCAACTTTTCAAAACACGCTTTCCCCAACATAGGAAAAGTGATGCAACTTTTTTAAAACGGGCTTTCCCCAGCATAGGGAAAGCGATGCTGCTTTTACAAAACGGGCTTTCCCCAGCATAGGGAAAGCGATACAACTTTTTAAAACGGGCTTTCCCCAACATAGGGAAAGCGATGCCTCTTTTTAAAATGCGCTTTCCCCAGCATAGGGAAAACGATGCTGTTGTTTGAAAACGGGCTTTCCCCAGCATAGGGAAAGTGATGCCACTTTTTAAAACGCGTTTTCCCCAGCATAATGAAAGCGGTGCTACTTTTTAAAACGTGTTCCCCAGCATAGTGAAAGCGGTGCGACTTTTCAAAACGTGTTTTCCCCAGCATAGGGAAAACGATGTAATCTTTTAAAACGAGCTTTCCCCAGTATAGTGAAAGCGGTGCTACTTTTTAAAACGTGCTTTCCCATTATAGTGAAAGCGATGTTATTTTTAAAACGTGCTTTCCCCAGCCTAGGGAAATCGATGTTGTTTTTGAAAACGGGCTTTCCCCAGCATAGGGAAAATGATGCAATCTTTTAAAATGACCTTTCCCCAGCATAGTGAAAGCGGTGCTACTTTTTAAAACGTGCTTTCGCCAGCATAGTGAAAGTGATGTTATTTTTGAAAACGGGCTTTCCCCAGCATAGGGAAAGTTATGTTGTTTTTGAAAATGGGCTTTCCCCAGCATAGGGAAAGCGATGCTGCTTTTGAAAACGGGTTTTTTTTTTTGGGGAAGCAGGGACGGCACCCTGCATAATTTTATTAATATAGGAAAAAACAATACAAACTAGAGGGGGACAACCAGCCTTGCCCTTATAAGAGGGAGGACGGAGGAGCCTGACCTCGAAAAGAAATTACAAACAATTAATCTTTCCTACGGAAAGTAAAAAGACCTAGAGCATCATACTGAAGAGCACGTCGAACCTCCCCTGGAAGCTGATTAACCATAGAAAAATTCTTATCACTCCTTGTCCCATGGGGAAAAGCAGCTAGACGATCAGCAACAGAATTCCCTTCACGAAACACATGATGAAGCACATTAGTACCCAGAAGCTTTAAACAACACCGCAATTCATAGGTAAAGGTCCATGGACAATTACTTTGACCTTTAATGGCTGATGCTACAACCATAGAGTCCACTTCTACCACAACTCTATCAAAATGCAAGTCAGAACACATTACCAAGCCATCACGAAGCGCTTGAAATTCTGCATTAGTATTAGTTCCATTGCCATAGTACCTAGAAAAACCAAAGAGGAAAAAGCCATTAGAGTCCCGAATGACACCACCACCAGTAGCAATACCCGCTATGGAAGAACCATCAGTGTTCAATTTAACGTAATTAGGAGCAGGAGGTTGCCAACGAATCCAAGACCCTCTGAACAGATTAGCCTTTTTAATCGGCAGACCCAAACATTGTAAGCTTCGAAGACCAACAGCATTACTAACAGATTTCGAGCTAAACATCCATAAAATGTCTTTAAGACCATTCAAAACCTGACTGTAAAGATTATCCACTGAAATTTGCACATCTTCAAAAATCGCAAGACATCTAGCTTTCCAAATAGTCCAACACCCATAGAGAAGAATTCTGACTTGAACCGCGCCAAATTGGGTACGAACCGAAACCCCCTCAAGCCATATACGAAATAAATGAGGGATCGAAGCATAGCAATTGATCTTGTTGAAGGGACGAGCCAACTTACACCATAACTCACGAGCAACTTCAGATTGCAAAAACAAGTGTTCAACAGATTCTTGGGCTGGATTTGTACGACAGCAAATGCATCTGGAAACAACAGGAACATGTTTAGAATGGAGCCTTAGATCAACCGGAATAGCAGCATAGAAAAGTTTCCAAGCAAAAGCACTTATTTTCTTAGGAATCCAAGGTTGCCAAATTCTTCTGGCCCAATAAAAAGTAGGCTCATGTCTTCGATACAGATTCCAGTAAGTTTTAGTGTCAAAATCTCCATTGGTTGTTTCACAAAACATTAGACTATCAAGTTCATTATCAACCAGCTGTATAGTCAAGATGGCTGCATGAGACAAGGCTGGAATGAGAGGCAGCAGCTGATCAATGACAGACATAGCGTGCTTAATTGTGAGAGTAATATCCATTGGCCGAGGACCTTCCAACCTGTCACCAGTCCAATTATCATTCCAAAATGATACATTACCTTGACCAAGTAACCACCTACTATGCTGTAGAAGAAAGTCCATATGAGCATGGATTGCCCGCCACACATGGGAAGCAGTAGCTGGAGCCACAAAACCGTCTGCCCGCTTGTATTTGATAACCACGAAACGAGCCCACAAGCTGTTACCCTTCAGCACATTCCATGCAAATTTAGCATGCATCGAATCCCGGACTTGAACCAAAGATCGAATCCCCAAACCACCTTTAGTCACCGGTCTACAAATCTTAGACCAAAAAACCCAATGAATTCTATGACCATCCGAACTGCCCCATAAAAAAATTGCCATAGCCCGTTCAATACGCCGAAGAACACCCATGGGAACCTTGATGACGGCTAAAGCATACACAGGAATACTACTAAGCACCGATTTGAGCAAAGTTATTTTACCACCAAAAGAGAGGAGATGCGATTTCCAACCTTCAATTTTTTTTTGAATACGAGCTTCCAAGTTTTCAAAATACTGTAGTTTCACTCTACCAAAGAATAAAGGGAGGCCCAGATAAGTCATCTGAAAGGTGCGAGCACACTGCACTGCATCAAGAAGAAATGCGCTGAGCCTTATGTCTAGAGCAATGACTTGAAGTATAAAAACGACTTTTTTGTAAATTAATAAGCTGACCTTAAGATTGCTCATACTGCTATAAAATAGCCCGGAGAGCTAAAATCGTTTTCTTGCCCGCATTACTGAATATGATCATATCGTCTGCATACAGAAGATGAGAAATAACCATGTTCCCCCGACCATGTCTATAAGGCACCATGAGACCAGTATCAAATCCTTTTTTAATAGCAGTCAAAAGAATTTCTTGGGCAATGATAAACAACAGAGGAGATAGGGGATCCCCTTGCCGCACACCCCTCGAAGATTTAAAGAAGCCATAATTATCACCATTAATCCTAACAGAATACCAGATATTGTTTATGAGGTTTCCAATTAAGTTGCAGACCTGAGAATTAAAACCAAAAATCTCTAAAGCCTTCAAAAGAAAAGGCCACTCCAGACGATCATATGCCTTCGACATGTCCAGCTTAAAAGCAACGTTCCCTCCATAAACCTTACTATTAATTTTACTGATAAGCTCATGAGCCAATGCGATGTTATCCTGAATAGCTCGTCCCTTGACGAAACCTGATTGTTCCATCGATATGATCTTAGGTAAAATATCAGCCAATCTGTTAGCCATTATTTTGGAAATAATCTTACAAGTAAAGTTACATAGGCTAATTGGGCGCAGATCACCAAAGTTACTAGGATTAGCAATTTTAGGAATGAGAACCATCATCGTAGACGATATACCTCTATGAAGGATAGCACCATAAAAGAAGTCCTGAATTGCTGCAATAACATCTCCTTTAATAATTTCCCAGCATGCATGAAAGAAATGCCCTGTAAAACCATCAGGACCAGGAGCACTATCAGCCTTTAATCCCTTTACTGCTTCCCAAATTTCCGAAACCGAGGGGCTCGCGCTCATAGCAAAATTATCTTCCGCTTCAATCCTATTGTTAACTGAAGAAAACAAATCATCATTAATTATAGGATTAGAAGTAGAGAACAATTCAGTATAAAAAGATACAGCCATATCCCCCAGAGTAGGCCCATCTGAACACCAAGAACCATCCGGCAATTTAATTTTTATGACATTCCTCGCAGCTCGATCACGAAGAGAGGCATGAAAAAAACGAGTATTACGATCTCCATCCTGAAGCCAGTTGATGCGAGCCTTCTGTTGTAACATTTCATCATCCCATTTAAGAAGTTGGTCCAGCTCTTCTTGTGTTTGATTTAGCAAATCTGCCGTAGAAGTGTCCCAGCCTTGTTGAAGCTGGTGTTCGTACCTCAAAATCGCATCCTGACAAGCTGCAATTTTTTCTGAACATGCCCAAAAACCAACCAATTCCAATCCTTTAAAGCCTTGCGTAGATGCATGAGTTTCCTATGAAGAATATCCATTGGTGTCCCATAGCAATCCCTACACCATATAGACTGAACAAACTTCAAAAAATATGGATGATCAATCCAGATTCATTGGAATCTGAAGCAACCTTTAGCCTTGGGGAGCAACTGAAAGTCTATTAACAAAGGCACATGATCATACTGAACTCTACAAAGGTGAGAGATTCGAAGAGAAGGATATATTTCCTTATACATGCCATTCACAAGAACTCTATCAATGCGCTCCCATATGCGACTATTCCCTTTCTGATTATTACACCAGGTGTAAATGGAGCCTTCATATCCAGCATCAATAACACCTGCCTGGGCCATAAAAGCATTAAAGTCATCCATACTACCATAATCAAAACCATTACCTCCAAGTTTTTCGCCTGGCAATGAAACAGTATTGAAGTCACCTCCTATAATCCATGGCTCACTAATACTGCAAGCAATATCCAGTAACTCTTGCCATAAAACTTGGCGATCCCCCAAATTACATTTCGCATAAACAATTGTAACCAAGCTACAAAGATTATTAGGGCCAGTAACTTTCACCGTAACATGCTGGGCAGAAACTCTATAAACATCAACGTTAACAGTTTTATCCCAAAGCAGCCATATATGTGTATTGGTAGGACTATAATGCATATAGTTAGCCATCTGAAGCTTACGAGTAGTTTTGAAAATGCGACCACCATCAAGTTTGGGCTCTAAAAGAACTAGCAAAAAAGGCTTATGCTGCGAAGATATCTTTTTTAAATACGAAATTGTATCCTTATTACCCACACCACGAGCGTTCCATATTATGATCGTCATAAAAAAATCAAGAAGATGATGTTACCTGAGCCTTAGTTCTGGCCCTAGTTTGACGTTTGGTCTGAGCTGCCTTACTTTTTTTCTTCTTCTTACCTTTAACTTGCTCTCTACAATGTTGTTGAAAGGCTTTAATGGATGAAGAAGAGTGTGGAAAGTCCCGTAAGTGATCCAACGAAGCAGATCGAGTAAGTTTGGTAGACTTTTTATGCCCAA
This sequence comes from Codonopsis lanceolata, assembly GCA_013146195.2. Classification (NCBI taxonomy): domain Eukaryota; kingdom Viridiplantae; phylum Streptophyta; class Magnoliopsida; order Asterales; family Campanulaceae; genus Codonopsis; species Codonopsis lanceolata. The sequence goes on from CM028381.1 coordinate 60,931,840, forward strand.
CATGATCCAGAGATGTTGGAGAATCCAGTCCCCTAACTCCATTTATTCCATCTAGATCAGAGAAGGAAGGAAATTTATTAAGATGACAAGCAGCCTGTTTGCTATTATTGTCATTCTCCTTATCGGCTCCCCTATCATCGAACCGTATTTACCTTTCCCGCCGATTCAGGACCATTATCATGCGTCCCTCGATCATTAGCCTCTTCCTCAGTTAAATCAACCAAAGCTGCAAAGGGGTTATTGTGTTCCACACATTCCTCCACAGAAATATTCTCAACAGATTTTTCCTGTGTAGTAGTTTCAACAGAAACATTCTCAGTAGGTGTATCCTGAATCTTATCGTCAACTTGATTTGTCCCTTTCACCCCAATATCCTTCAAACACTCCTCCCCAACCTTTAATTGTGAAGCCGAAGCAGGTTTAGGATTTTTAAGAATTTTAACTGGAGTCCATCTTTTCTGACTTGGTAGATTATCTGTAGTGGGAAGCACCTTTTCCTTTCCCTTTCCATTCAGAGTATCCTTCGAAATATTCTGCCCATCCTGTGCACTGCTATTCCCCATATTACCAGCTTGTAAATCTTGCATAGGAATTTTGGATGTACAAGCTTCATCATCCTTTGCAATGGGAACCTGTGTACGTTTCTGCCCTTTGCGACATCGATCTTTGGTATGTCCCAACAAACCACATCCAACACAATACAAAATATTGCCCTCATATTCCAATGGTTGCCAAAAACCATAATCTTTGCTAGTACCAATCCAGCAGCGTGATGGTAACGATTCTGAAACATCAATTTCTATGCATATTCGAGCAAAAGCTGGACACGATAATGCAAGCGTCTTCTCGTCAGCCCTTAAAAATCGTCCTAATGAATTACCAATACATTGCAAAAAAGATGGATTATAGTAGGTCAATGGTAACTGATGGAGACGAACCCATACGGCCACCTTCGTGCTATCCTTCTTGAAGGCAAAATCTGGAGACCACCTAAAAGATCGATACATGCTAGATTGAATCATATGAGATTCCTTAGACAAAGCAAGAATCATGTCTTCTGCCGACGATAATCTAACCATAACATGTCTAGGATCCAATAGACCTACCACAAAAGGCTCCGTAAGCTTCCACAACCGTGCTATCTCTTCCTGAATAGCATAAACTGAAGGCCGACCAGCCGAAAATTTAAGCACGATAGTGTTAACAAACTGTTTGTCAGCAGTTTCAAGCTCGATAGGGGTGAGTAGGCATCCAGGCTTGCCATTAATAGTCGTAGGTTGTCTTGGTGCAAGAGGGATCGCGCTCAAAACTGGAGCGTTGTTACAAACAAAAGATTTTGGTTGCGCAGTGATTGTCGCATAAGTCTTAGGCATCGATACACTTGTGGGATCCAACGTAGGCTGAGCCGTAGGCATGGTAGAGACACCTACGGGTATGGAATGGGTAGCAGGAGGTTGAGCCTCCAGGCCATCCGGCGTGGCCATGAAGGTGAAACCCTAATTAGGGTTAGGGTTAGTGACGTGAGAAACAGCCAGAGAGAATTTTTTAGAGAGAGATTTCGGAGGTTAGATTATTTATGCTGAGCCGTAGGCATGGTAGATTTTTTTTTTTTTGAAAACGGGTTTTCCCCAGCATAGAGAAAACGATGTTGCTTTTGAAAATGGGCTTTCCCCAACATAGGGAAAGAGATGTTGCTGTTTGAAAATGGGCTTTCCCCAGTATAGGGAAAGTGATGCTGCTTTTGAAAATGGGCTTTCCCCAGCATAGGGAAAGCGATGCTGCTTTTGAAAACGGGCTTTCCCCAAAGATGGAAAGCGATGTCGCTTTGAAAATGGGCTTTCCCCAGCATATGGAAAGAGATGCTGTTGTTTGAAAATGAACTTTCCCTAGCATATGGAAAGAGATGCTGTTGTTTGAAAATGGGTTTTCTCCAGCATAGGGAAAGCGATGCTGTTGTTGAAAACAGGCTTTCCCCAGCATAGGGAAAACGATGTTGTTGTTAAAAACGAGCTTTCCCCAGCATAGGGAAAGCGATGTTGTTGTTGAAAACGAGCTTTCCCGGCTTAGGAAGCGATGTTGTTGGCGGCTTTCCCAAAGATAGGGAAGCGATCGTTGTTGAAAACGGATTTTCCCCAGTATAGGGAAAGTGATGCTGCTTTTTGAAAATGGGCTTTCCCTAGCACAGGGAAAGTGATGCTGCTTTTTAAAACGGGGTTTCCCCAGCATAGGAAAAGCGATGAGATTTTTTTTATATGTGCTTATCTCAGCATAGGAGAAGTGATGCAAGTTTTTAAAGTGTGCTTATCCCAGCATAGGAGAAGTGATGAAAGGTTTTTAAAAAAAAATTGCTTATCCCATCATAGGAGAAGCGATGATTATGAAGTGTTGTGGCGGAATGTTGTCGATGATCGGTTTGTGTAGCTTTTGATGATGCTACTGAGGATCTTTGGGAGGTGGTCCTTGGCGAGATGCTGGTAGAACATTTATATTTTTCCAAGGGCCCATGCGACAGAAGACCTTATAAGATGCGGTAAAATGATGAAAACAAAAGATGCAAGCATGCGAATGAAACTTTTTTTTTCTTAAAAAAAGGACTTTTGAATGTGCATGTCTATCATCCGTTTCATAAACATGTTAAGACAAGATAAGGCAAGGTGATGGAAATGTAATATAAGAGCTTGAGATATAACTTCTGGTCGGCTTTGAACGGTTATGACCATAGGAATTGATGGTGATATTTGAAATGGAGGTGGGTGAAGTTTAGGGTTACCTTTCAGTTTTTTGACTAGTGCATCATTCAAGAAAGGAATTCATTCAGAAGATCAGTAAATCCTACTAATCGACGCCTCTGAGTGATCACTTTTTTTTTTCTGTGCTCTAACTTTTGCCTAGGCCGCCCTTTCGGCTTTTCAACCTAGCAAGCCTTTACCTCATAGGGAGTCGGTCTTTCAATGCATGCTAAAATAAGCCGCTTATTTTTTTAGGGATCACGTCTTTGTAGCTTCTTCGTTTCTTCAGACGGAGATGGAAATGATAGTTGTTTCTGGAGATGATGAGCTTTTATGTATCCAATGAGTTTGTGGAAGAAGCCTCAGGGTGACTCGATGAACCAAATTTTATAAAATGGAACGAGCAAGTTTCTGAAGAGATTAACTAGGGACAACCCCAGAAAGATTCGATTTGGAGAGACTTTTTGTGGGAGACAGAAATGAGTATGCTCAAAGAAAAAGGATGACTCTAATGGATAAAAGAAAAGTCATGATCCAGAGTTTATTGCTGAGTATCACAAGTTTCATGGACCCTACTTACCATTTATCTTTTGATAGTTTTATGTCTTTAGCAAGAAGTTCTGTCCTGGACACAGATCACGTTATAACCGATTGAAACAGAGCTATAGGTGGCAACTATGTTAGGGTATAGTGTTTAAGTATTTGGGATGGATTAGCTTTAGGGTTGAGGATTTGATTGACCTCTTGCTCAAAGGCATTTTGGGTTATGGACTCGGTTATTTTTGGAAAAGCGATCGCAAAGCGATCATTGGCTAGCCTTTTTAGCTATGGGTTTGGATGAGAATTTGGTTTCTGGACTTGGTTGTAGGTATGGTTGGGAGAGCGGCTTTTGGCCTTGATTATGGGTTATGGGGTTGTCCAAGAGTGATTGATATTTTTTTTTTGCGAGAGAAAGATTTTGAGGGAATTGCTCAGGAGGCTTCTTTTTTTTTTTCTCTCTTTTTTTAATGCATAGGTCTTTTTTTCGCACTTTTTTCTTTTTTCCTTCTTTTTTTTTTTTGTTGACCTCTTAGAGCAATTTGGGAGAGTGCTTGAAGAGATATCTCACTTAGGATAAAAAGGTGGTCACTCTTGATGGATGTATATATAAGGGTGAAGTAGCCCCAGTTTTGGGAAGCTGGATCTTAGAGATGGTTAGGCTTTTGGTATATGTTTTTTTTTAGGTATTTGGAAAGACTTTGGTGTATGGTCAGGGTTAGAAGCCCCTAGTGTGCCATTTAATAGCTCGGTCGCAATGGGTCGAAGATAACCTTTTACCAAGACAGCAGGTTGCTTTATCGAACTTATATTTTTAATGGTTTGTGGGTCCATATTGCGAAATGACTCATTATCAACCCGTGTAGTTTTATCATGTTTTTACATGAGTCAACTCGTCATTTTTTTTTTATAACAGATATTTCGGCGATAGATGGTGCTCAGAGATCAAGAATAAGACTCGACAAGCTAGTAAGAATTTATCAGATTTGAATATAGATAAATACCTTTTGGAAAGCTTGATTTGATGACTTGGTTGGACTTTCGAAATAACGGAGACCAAATGGATTCATGAGCATACTTTGCAAGGATGGGCTGTAGGCATCAATATGGGCAAAAGAGACACCCCTAGGGTTTGAAAACCCCTAGTCCTGAATTATTGTGTATCATCCTTGAGTTGCCTGGCTTTTCTCGATTTCCTGGCTTTCTAGACTTTTTTGCTTTCTTGGCTTATTGACTTTCCGAGCTTTCCTTTCTTCCTTGGCTCCCTATCAGTCTTTTTTTATTCATTTTTTTTATTTTCCTTTTTTTAAAGAAGTGGTAGACCTTCGCATCTCGAAGTAGGACTTACTTTTTTTTTTTTTAAAATCGAGAGTGAACGATGCACTTATCAAGTAGTGATGCATTTATGAGACGTTATGAAGGAAGATGAATTTGGAGATTAAAAATAATAGTGAATGGGTTTTGTCTTGCCTTTACATGTTTTTGGAAACAAAAGAAAATACATAGAAATTTTTTTTTAAGAGTAAATCAAAGCATTTAACCGAACCCGGTCGCTTACGTTCCTCATTTCGAGGCTCAGATCATCGTAGTTCAACTCTAACAGAGAAAATTTTCATTCTGCTAATCTTTTTTTTTTTTTTGAATTTGAAAGAATAGAGTTTTTATTTTTTTTTTGCTCGGAGAGAACAAAATCATATATATATATATATTTAAATGATCATTTTTATTTTTATTTTTTTGCAAAAATAAACGATTTTTTTTAAAAGGAAAGGAGAACTAAGTATTACACACATTTTTTTATTAGAAAACTCTTTTTTTTTTGCGATCCTTGTAATGAGATGTAACGATTACGTACCTCCGGACAATCCTCTCAGGAGAGTAAATGATAAATAACCAATTTTTTTTATTTTTCAGCCCCTGCAAAATTGTTAGTGGTACCAAAGAAAAACAACAAAGATCTCAATATGTATAAACATAACACAAGATTTAAACAAAAAAAAAACTTGTGTTTTTGATGATTTTTTTTTGAAAGGTGAAGTAACAGGAAAAATGAGTGCATCAAACAGTAAAAATTGGCGACCCGACGGATAAAATGGACCCAACATCAAATAAAATTGTTCAAAATGAAAAACGAGCCACGCAGAAAGAGGCTGGGCGCCGCCCATAGTCACTTTGGGCGCTACGCCCAAGTGAATGTTCACATTCCACATTTCCTTTTTTGTGCACTTTGATATTTAACCTTTTCCCTTTAACACTTAGGCCCTCTCTTGTTTCCTTCTTGTCATTTATCGCCATTTAACCCTTTTAAGTTTGTTTGTTTTTTTTTTTGAAAGATAAAACTATGCCTTTTTTTTTAATAACTTTGAAAATAATTTCTTTTGGAAAACACCATTTTTTGTTTTTTTTTTTGAATAAAACTTTCTCCTTTCTTTGTTTTTTGTTTTGGACCACATATTTTTTTTTGAAAACGAATTTTTTTTTATTTGAGAAAATGAGTTTCTTTTTACCTTTTTTTTAAAGAGATGAATTCTCTTCTTTTTTAAAAAAAATAGAAAACAAATTTCTCTTCTTTTTTTTTTCTGAAAACTCTTTCTTTTGATTTTTTTTTTATTTCGGAAAACAATTTTTTTTCTTTTTTTTAATTTTGGAAAACAATTTTTTTCTTTTTTTTAAACGAATTTTATTTTAGAATTGAAAATCATATACACACACAAAAAGCCAAATAACTATAAAAGAGAAAATAAAAAAAACATATTGTTATTAAAGGAAAAAAGATTTTTTTTTATTAAAAAAATGCAAACATTTATGGATGTACAAATAATATGACCGAATAAAAGAATATTTACATTTTTTTGCGACATAAATAAAGCAAACAGACATATATAACAAAATAAAGCAATAATAAAATAAAGCCCCAGCCCATTTGTTATACTGCCCGGAAATCTATTTTTTATTTATTTGTATTTATTTTTTATTTTTATTTTTGATATACCTGTAACGGTAACTGGAACGAAAATGCTGCAAGAGGATGGTCATATCCACAAATATATACACATGTATATAAGAATGCGATATTTAAAATGCCAAATAAATATAATGAACATATTTTAGCCAGAAACCAAATAAAACTATTTTTTTCTTTTTTTTGTGAAAATGAGTCTAGCCCTCCATTTTTTTAAAAAAAAAATAAAAACGACGTCCCCAGCAAAGTCGCCACTGTGATTGCCCCGGGAAATTTTTCCCTCGGATCGCGCGCTCCCTTTTTTAGGGGAACACGCAACTCGGGGAGGACATCACGCTTTCCATTTCATCCTTCCTTGTTTAGGGGAAGTCGAAATTAAAAATGTAGAAAGAGTGTTGTCAAAAAGCGCGTTGAATACGCCTCGGTCACCGAGTGAGCTTTGATCCATTATGAGAGCTTTGGATTTTTCAACGCGGATCGTTATGAGTGCGTTGGGCTTCCCCTTATCTCATCATTCCTTGTTTAGGGGAAAACAAGATACATGAAATGTATCACTCTTTTCATTCTCATCCTTCCTTGTTTAAGAGAAAATAGAAAAGTGCAAAAAAAAGTTGTTGCGGGCCTCATTGTGATCCAAAATGTTTAAAATAGAGTCGCCATCTTCATTTTAAGGAGAAATAAAGAAAAACAAAAAATAATCAGAGTTTGTAAAAAGAGGTTTGGAGACTAAGTTACGAGGTGGGAAGGTGTTAGGCACCCAACTCTCCCTTTCGTTCTCAAAAATAGTTTTTGGCTAAAATACGTTTTTATTATATTTATCTAGCAAATGAAATAAAGCATTAAAAGCAGATATATCCGTATTTACATTATTTACAGACTTGCAGCCGCCTCGTTCCAATAATTACAAATACATTTAAAAATATTTGGCCATAATAATGGCTCTTTTTAATGCTATTTTCTATAGAAATCCGGGTAGCATAACTACTTATATTCTTACATCGGGCCAACTTGAAAGTAGCACTTTTATATAAAACCTCTTAAAGACTTACTTTTAAGAGTATAGGTTGTGCTCGCTCTGTCCTTCCGGGAGAGGGAGTCTTTTGTTGTTATGGAGATTCGAGCAGAGTAACTGCTTCTGAAAGCTGCTTTCTGGCACTGTGAAATGGGCGGAGCAACTGCTTATATTTTTTATGTTGTTTGCTTGCTGTTGGTGGAAATCGGGTAGATCAACTACTTGCTTCTGGTGGATTTGGCCTTTGGATACGGACAGGGCAACTGTTCTTTTTGGACTTTTTTCGACCGAGGGAATAGGGTGGAATCCTAGCTGGAAGGCTAAGGTTCACTTTGGCCGGTTGGTTTTGTGTTTGGGGGAGATTTGACGGAGTTTCAAGACTTATAGGAGGAGGGGACTCTCTCTATCTCACGATCGCTCTCTACTGCGTAAAACAAACACTGAACAGTATGAGTGAGAATTTCTCGGCCCTTAATTATGAAGACGGGCACTTGTATTTATAAGCTGAAGAAGGGACTCCTTCGGCATTTGCAATTTTCTTCTATGCTTCATTAGCTTGTACCGCGCACTTGAGAGCTTGTACTAATTCTCAAATCGTAAAGCACTATTTGGCTTTGGGCGCTGACCCCATGAGATCTGGGCGCCGCGCCTGGTTGTCTTGGTGGTGGCGCCTGGAGCCTTTTTTAGCCTCCTTTTTGACACTTGACCCCTGCATTTCAATGTTTTACGCATCCTGCTTTGTCTTTTGCATTTTTAAACCCTGTAACATGACATTTGTATAAGTTTCAACAGGTCTTGATATCGCATGTCATGTTACATACCAGGGGATACGAAATTTGGGTGTCTACAGAGCCCCTCAACGATGGAGTTTACGGGTAACCCGCAGCTTACCAAGTAAACGAACACCGTTGATAAGAAATAGACTCTTTAATTTCGTGGAAATTATAATGGGGAGTGATGCAACAGGTAGCAGTTATAATGCAGCAGTTTATAATGCATATCAAATCTCACATATCCTAGACATATTTAGTCGGTTATAATATGTTATCGTAGTTTTTAAGCAGATATGCAAATTAAGTGCTCTGATGGTCGGACCTACCGAAGTAGGCTACTACGTATCCCTTAATAAAAGGAACCAGACCAAACGTAGTTCGGCCTCATGCAAACAAACAACAGCCACTGGGTGGGATAGATGGTGTGTTTTGCCTAGCATAGGCAAAACTGGTGGGATTTTGCGTAGGAAAAGCGATGCGACTTTTTAAAACGGGCTTTCCCCAATATAGGAAAATCGATGCGGCTTTTTAAAACGGGCTTTCCCCAATATAGGCAAAGCGGTGCTGTTGTTTGAAAACAGGCTTTCTTCAGCATAGGGAAAGCGATGCTGCTTTTGAAAACATGTTTTCCCCAACATAGGGAAAGCGATGCTTTTGTTGAAAACGGGTTTTCCCCAACATTGGGAAAACGATGCTGTTGTTGAAAACGAGTTTTCCCCAGTATAGGAAAAGCGATGCTGTTGTTGAAAACGGGCTTTCCCCAGCATAGGGAAAGCGATGCGACTTTTTTAAAACGGACTTTCCCCAGCATAGGAAAACGATGTGGCTTTTTAAAATGGGCTTTCCCCAAATGCTAGCATTACAAATAATTTTATAATTTATCTTACAACTAAGCTTTGAAAAAAAGGCAAAAGTGTCTTTGTTCAAAACAACTTTGCGCTTCTTCAAAGCTTAGTTGTAAGAAAAGTAAATAATTAATATTAAGGATAACATTTTATTTATAATTTACAATTCCCCCTCAAAGTATCCACCAAATCACATAGTGCACCCCAACCTAAGGTTTGTCCCATAATGGTATCTAACATTATATTTTTTTTCTTATTTTCCACCCTAGTCGCACCAGTTATTAGAAAAATCACGTTAAATAACATGTGGGCTTCCACATGTGGGGATTTTGACATTTCCTAGGCGTGAACTCGAGGGAAATATTAGGAATTTGGTGTAAACTTTGGGTTCCTAAATGTATTTTGCCTATCAAAATTATGAAATAACATATAATTTTCTAAAAAATTATTTAAATGTATGTGAAAAGTTAAAATGTTAGAAAAAATGGAGTGGGTCCACCTTTCCATTTTTTCTCGGAAAAAAATCTAGATAAACTAAATGAAATATATGAAATACTCTTACCCGTAGTTACCCATCTTCATCACCAATTTCTATATGAAATTGGATTCAACCACCTTCTCATATAAAACCCAACCACCATCAAAATCAATCAATTTTTCAACCCCCCTTTCATCCTTCTAAATGACTTTACATTTACTTTCTTTCTCCTAATTATTTAAATAATCCAACCTGACCGCCATGGAAGCTGAGCTCGAAATCATCTAGAGTTATAGCTTCTTCGGCATCTTCTCAATTATGATACTTTGCTTTAAGTCATATGCATGCCGACTGTATTCCCAATTTTTAGATCCTTCACAAAATTGACGTCTTTTTAATAAAACCCCTTACCATTTAAAAATATGGCATGATCATGACTATGAAATTACCATTCCTTCCCTTCCACCCAAAGAGTTCACATTTGAAAAATCTAATTATTAAGAGGATATATTAATGTTATTAGAGCTTTGTCATAAGTACAAAAATATTTAAAACACAAACAATGTGTTTTCAACACAGACGGGGGTTAAAAATAAAATATTATAAAAATTGTAAGCGTAATATTTTTAAGTGAGTTGTTAAAATAAAACATCTTATATAGTATATAGTATGAGTAATTAATAGGAAAAATTACCCATTTCGTCCCTGTAGCATCCAAATCTCAATGCGTTGCCAAAGAACGGCTACAATTTCCATGCTATCTTCTAAGGCAAAAACTTGTATAGGACGGTCTTACGGATTTAGGATCCGTAAGACGGAGCCCCATTTAAAAATTCGCGGGTTAATAACAAAAACCTGCTAATATAAATCACAAATATTTGTTGGATAAGTTGGTAAAGTGGCGGCCCATAAGCCTTTAAGGCGCGCGCTGGTCTAGGGTTCAACTCCCTCCAGCAACGAATTTTGTTTTTAATGCTCATTTCCTCTATTTGCTTGGTGCCCCTCCACTTTCAATGTTTGTTAGCTCCGTTAGCATCAATGCCCCTCCACTTTCAATGTTTGTTAGCTCCGTTAGTATCAATTGCCTTGGGATACTTGACAGATCCTAACGAACTTTGACGAAATGCTAAATAACACATTTAAAATCAAACGTGACACATTAAAAACACAAAAAGTGACACATTTTAATTTTAAAAGTGACACTATAAATGAAAATTTATTATAATTTTTATTAAAATACAAAGTAACACTCTTAAAACTAAAAAGTGACACATTTAATACTAAAAAGTGACACTCTTAATACTAAAAAGTGACACTCTTAATACTAAAAAGTGACACTCTTAAAACTAAAAAGTGACACATTTAATACTAAAAAGTGACACTCTTGATACTAAAAAGTGACATTATTAATACTAAAAAGTGACACTCTTAATACTAAAAAGTGACACTCTTCCTTAAAGAATTTACCGAACCAAAATGAATCATATCGTGTTTCAAGTTAATCTTCTACATGCCTAGATCATGCTCGCTCTGTTACGAAGGGAAAGAGAAAAAGAATTAAGGGAAGTATTGAAAAGGGCAAGAAAAAGACTACTGATTTTTCTGATTTCCATCAAGCCAAGGAATTTGGTTCCAAGACTCCTAATGCTCGGTTATTTTATACATATTTTCAGTAAATTTAGTATGTTTGAGTAAGAAACATATACTTTACCTTGAAAAAGTTATGGTTTTGGGTTTTTAACGATTGACACTTGGGATTATATACATTTCTATGAATGAGAAGATATGTTTCAGTAGTGTTCAATTGGTTATTGCTGTTAAAATCACTAGCTCAAAAGTGACACACTTTAGTCCTAAAAATAACACACTCCAACCCTAAAAGTGACACTCTTATTGATACAAATTGTATGATTATAAAAATAAGTTGCTTTTTACCAAAAGTGACACACCTAATGCCTAAAAGTGACACAATTAATACATAAAAGTGACATACTAAACGTGACACTTATGAATAAAAATTTAAAGATGAAAAGTGATTTTTTTTGCCAAAAGTGACACACGTAAAACTTAAAAGTAACACATTATATGTTTAAAAGTGACACTCTGATTTAAAGTAACTAAGTAAAACTTAATCAGACCTAAGACAACAATTATCCAAAAGTGACACACTTTTGTTCTCAAAGTGACACACGCCAAGCCTAAAAGTAACACTCTTATTGATCATAAATGTAAACAATGTCAAAATGACACATCTTGCTAATAAAACTTAAAAAAAAATCCTAAGAGGTTTCGAACAAATTGATTTTTATGATTTTTTGTAACATATTATTAATTTATTATGACCTGAAAATTTATTCTCATTAAGAAGAATTAAAACCAAAAGTGCGTAGGTAAGAGGCTTCGAACCGCCAACCTCTGGCCGACCAAACCTTAATGCATCACGTCTGTCCAACTTGCCAAACATGTTATTATGATTTTTGTTAACATATTTAGTTATTAACCCGCGAATTCTTAAATGGGCTCCGTCTTACGGATAAGGATCCGTAAGACCGTCTTACAGGAGACCACCCCATCTTCTAATTGCAACCTTCAATCGTCAATTGGGGAGACATTACAAAAAGAAGGCACTATTTTCAACTCTAAATTTAAAATTTCCATTATTTGTCTTAAATCAAAGGAACTTTTGCAACTTTTGCAGAAGGAACTTTTGCAAAGGAAATTTCCATTATTTGTCTTAGTGCCTTAAATCAAAGGAACTTTTGCAACTTTTTGGTTTCCCACTTAAATAAATCACAAACACACCTCCAAAGTCAAATAATTCTTTTTGAGTTATTAAACAGATATGCATCATGACTCATGAGCATGGCCATCAACCATGTGCATAGTATAAAAAAATATATTATATTTGTAATATATTATAATTATCTTTAGTTTATTATTTTCTAATTTATTTATATTTATGTTTCCTAATTCCTTTTGCATTTAAACTCTATAAGTTAAACTTGTGTACCAAGTATTGTAATCTTATATATATGCTTACCATATTAATGAAAAGACTATACCAACTACATAGCTTGGAAACTTCAAGTTGAGGCAACTATAATCGCTACAAATTCGTAGATGGTTCACACCCATGTTCGTCCCCCGCCGTCCTCGCCAAGGATGTTCAAACATCCAAGAATGTTCTCACCCCCAACCAGCAATATCAACCCTGGATTCAGGAGGACAAGCCTTGTTTGGTGCCCTTGTCGGCTTCCTGTCTGCTCCCATGTCCCCATGATCCAACAGACCGCCACCACCTGCAAGGCATGGGAAACTCTGACTCATACCCATCTTCCAACAACCTAACTTCCGCTGAATTAAACCTTCTTCCCCCACACAGTCACCGCCAATCTATCTTCCGCCTCCATATCTGGCCAAACACCCTCTGATCGCCTCCCAACAAAGTGTCATCTCTTACCAAATTGCCGTCTCTAGTCATACACCTCAGATCCGTCATTTTCCATCTTTGTAAATCCATCAGCCGCGCCACTAACCCAGATCTAAACAACAACCCCAAACTTAGATCCAAAAACACACCACAAGCCTCGCTCTTAAAACCTAAAACCACCAAACTTCCGCAACCCTAAACTTCCTCCCACAACAGCCACTGTCGTGAAAAGGAACCAATCCAAAGTTTGATCTCTCCTTGATGTGTGCAAAACGCAACTAAGGCAAGAATATCTGCTTGAATCAAGTAATAAAGTATACCTAAGTACGGATATTGATCTCATAGAGAATGTACGTAATTCTCACTCCAACTAAATACCAAATTAGGCTAACTAATTATATTTGAGCGAAAATAAAATGAATTAAAATCTAAAAATAAAAAAAATTCTAAGAACGCAATTAAATCTAAATTAACGCGAAGGTGGTTTGGCAACAACAAATCAAAATAAAAAGATAGGAGTGCAATATTTCTAGTTTAGCTAGTGTTTAATTTAATCATTTTTTTAATTTTCTTTAACTCAAGTTTTGGTAGTCGGGCACACTATTTTATTCACTAATGGTTCTTACAACGTATAACAAATCTAGCTACAACTCCTAGCTACAGGCCCTCGCGTCTTATAACATAGGAGAAAATAGCCACATGTCAAAGCAAACATCCAATGACTATCTACGCACGATCTCATTTCGGTCTCACGTAACGCAAACAATTATTGTGATTTTTGGAATTAATAGGACGGGCTCTCGCATATTATCCTATAATTCTAGTGATCATCTAATGGCTCGCTACGCCATTAAATGCATGAAGAACACGCAATAATAACCAAGCACATGAGTATTGCTTCTCAAAACGAAATTCTCTATATTTTTTACAAATCATGTCGGTAGTCGAGACAACAAAATTAGTTAACTACGGGCTCTCGCATCTTACGGTCAACCCTAATTTCCCCGATCTCGCGAATGGTTAAGGTGGTTCGATCGTGTGTCAAACCGAGTCTTACAATGGCTATCGATGTGTGTTACAAAAACATCAACTATTAAATTGATTAGTCTGAAATATAAAGGTAGCTCTCGCGGATCCTAAATATTTTTAAAATCATTTAATTAATGACAAATTAATTAAAAGCATTAAACCCACAAAATAATAACCAAACATGAATATATATTAAATAAATAGATAGAATAAATTAAATTACTACATTTGATATAGAAAAATAATTGCATTCCAAAAATAAATTAAGCATAAACCAATTCCACAATATACAAGATTAATCAATCTAAGAAATTACAACAATTATCTCAAAAGATAGGTTGAAAGAATTAAACCAAATGAAGAATGAATTCCGAGTTGAAATCTCTTGTAAATAATTAGTTGGCTCTTGATTTGAAATTTCAAATCTTCAATGGTGATCAATCTAAGAAATTATACCAATTGGATCGAGGTCGTTGCTGAGGAAGAAGAAGAGACCGCTAATGATGTGTCTGTTTGGTAGTAAATTTCACATAGTCCTTTATTTTGATGATATGTTACAACCCCCCTCCCCTCATTTGAAGTTAAACCTTTTATTTTTTATAAATTAATTAGGATATTTATATTTTTTTGAACATCTTCATCGAATCTAATTAACTGAAATGACTCTCGGTCACCTAATTAACCGAAATGGCTTTTCCTCATTTTATATCGAACCAATGAAAAAGAGAAAGGTTAAGATAAAATCATTGAGTTTCCGACAACACGAGGTGGCCCAATATATTTATTAGATAGGAAAGCAATCGACAATTAATCATTGATTTCCACAAGTGGAAACTACTCCATTTCATCACTATAACTATTAACTAACACAAATGGAAACTACTCCATTTTGATACATCCACCAAAGAATAGTACTATACCTACTACTTACACACTACCTTTACAATGATGTATATATTAAAAAAATAATCTACGTGAATCAACATTTGACAAATGCATAGTTACAAGGTAGTAGTAAAAATAATGATAAGAATATCATTATTCTAGACAAAATAATTTATTTCTGAATGATGAGTTCATTTTTTTATTCTGAAATATTTTATTTAAATAATTCATTAAATCATCTTAATTTTTCTTTAACATTTTCGTAATTATGTTCAACTTTAATGATGTTTATATTCTCTCACCCCTCTAAATTTATTTTGCTTTTTTTTTTGTTCGTCCTAAAAACTATTTTGCTAAATAACTTTCCTTTTTACAAGACAATGTTTTCACCATTTTATTCTTAATTTTTATTCATACTTTAAATATGAGTCACATACACATACACATACACATAAACATTACACATTATATCAATATTAATAATCAAGTTGATTATTTTTCCTTCATCCATAGGTCGAGTCTGACATTGACATAACAATAATTTTAGAACAGACTTACTCCCTTTATTTCTAACAAAAAATTCCACTATTTTATTTTACGATGTTTGTCTTAAACAGTCCAATATCTTCATGGTGACGATTCTTGCGATGTTCGACTCCATCTATCAATCTATCATCCAGTTTGCTTTCGTCTCGTCTCTCTCTCTCTCTCTCTCTCTCTCTCTATATATATATATATATATATATATATATATATATATATATATATATCTCACCTCTCTCCCAAACACACATGCGATGTTGGGCCGGTCTTTACATAAGGCCAAGGTCTCGGGCCCCCAAAAATTCCCAACATTTTAGTGTCCCCTCAAATCCCCAAAACACACCTACTATCTTTTATTTAATTTTGGTAAAATTATGGTCGGTCTATTTTTAAAGTTTATAACCCCTTTAGTCCAATTTTTTAAATCGAAAAAACACTTTTGAATGTGAAATAACCGCGATACCCTTAATGAGCCTGAGACGCGCTACGTTTTTGTATCGATGTTAAAAAATATCGGGTTAAATTTATGAACCGCGATTCAAAAATAAACTAGGAAATTAAACTTTGAACCGCTGTGCAAAAATTAATGCGATGAAATTTATGAACCGCGATTCAAAAATAGGCTTGTAAATTAAACTTTGAACCACGGTGCAAAAATTAATGGAATGAAATTTATGAACCGCGATTCAAAAATAGACTAGGAAATTAAACTTTGAACCGCATAGACTAGGAAATTAAACTTTAAACTGCGGTGCAAAAATATTATATAATTTATTTTTGCACCACGATACAAAAGAATAAATAACCAGTTTATGTCCTTCACCTTCTTCTTCCATCTCCTCTATCGTAAGTCTTCTTCTTCCTCATCCTTCTCCGCCTTCGCCCCAATTGAAAAATCCTTTAACCCAGCACAGATCCATTATAGTTTCGTATTTCATCAATCAAAACATGAAACACATTATGTGCTTATTTAGAACCAATAATCCTCTCAAGTACATCATCTTCAACTGCATTGAAAATATAATCGACTGCTTCAGCAAACTTGATTTTCTCCCCTTCAGTTGCATTCTCAGCATGTTTCTTATCTACATTTTTTTTTGAATCACAGACCACCATTGAAGGTTTGAAATTTCAAATCAAGAGGCAACGAATTATTTACAAGAGATTTCAACCCGAAATTCGTTCTTCATTTGGTTTAATTATTTCAACATATCTTTTGAGATAATTATTGTAATTTCTTTGATTGATTAATCTTGTATATTGTGGAATTGGTTTATACTTAATTTATTTATGGAATGCAATTATTTTTCTATGTCAAATGTAGTAATTTAATTTATTCTATCTCTTTATTTAATATATATTTATGTTTGGTTATTATTTTGTGGGTTTAATGCTTTTAATTAATTTGTCATTAATTAAATGATTTCAGAAATATTTAGTATCCGCGATAGCTACCTTTATATTTCAGACCAATCAATTTAATAGTTGATATTTTTGTGACACACATCGATAGCCATTGTAAGACTCGGTTTGACACACGATCGAACCACCTTAACCATTCGCAAGATCGGGGAAATTAAGGTTGACCGTAAGATGCGAGAGCCCGTAGTTAACCAATTTTGTTGTCTCGACTACCGACATGATTTGTAAAAAATTATAGAGAATTTTGTTTTGCGAAGCATTACTCATATGCTTGGTTATTATTGTGTGTTCTTAATGTTTTTAATGGCGTAGCGAACCATTAGATGATCACTAGAATTATAGGATAAGATGCGAGAGCCCGTCCTATTAATTCCAAAAATCACAATAATTGTTTGCGTTACGTGAGACCGAGATGAGATCGTGCGTAGATAGTCATTGGGTTCTTACTTTGACATGTGACTATTTTCTCCTATGTTATAAGACGCGAGGGTCCGTAGCTAGGAGTTGTAGCTAGATTTGTTATACGCTATGAGAACCCTTAGTGAATAAAATTGTGTGCCCGACTACCAAGACTTGAGTTTTAAAAAATGATTAAATTAAACACTGGCTAAACTAGAAATATTGCACTCCTATTTTTTTTATTTTGATTTGTTGTTGCCAAATCACCTTCGCGTTAATTTAGATTTAATTGCGTTCTTAGATTTTTTTTTTAATTTTTAGATTTTAATTCATTTCTTTTCGCTCAAATATAATTAGTTAGCCTAATTTGGTATTTAGTTCGAGTGAGAATTACGTACGTTCTCTGTGGGATCGATATCCGTACTTAGGTATACTTTATTACTTGACACCGACCGGTATTCTTATATGAGTTTCGTTTTGCACACATCAAGGATATATTCAACTCGATTGGTTCCTTTTCACGACGTTGCTGTTGTGGGAGGAAGTTTAGGGTTGCGGAAGTTTGGTGGTTTTAGGTTTTAAAAGCGAGGCTTGTGGTGTGTTTTTGGATCTGAGATTGGGGTTGTTGTTTAGATCTGGGTTAGTGGCGCGGCTGATGGATTTACAAGGATAGAAGATGATGGATCTAAGGTGTGTGACTAGAGGCGGCAATTTGGTAAGAGGTGACGT
Source organism: Codonopsis lanceolata (assembly GCA_013146195.2). Taxonomy (NCBI): domain Eukaryota; kingdom Viridiplantae; phylum Streptophyta; class Magnoliopsida; order Asterales; family Campanulaceae; genus Codonopsis; species Codonopsis lanceolata. Next base: position 60,949,613 of record CM028381.1, read on the forward strand.
TTTGTTGAGAGGCGATCAGAGGGTGTTTGGCCTAATATGGAGGTGAAAGATAGGTTGGCGGCGACTGTGTGGGGGAGGAAGGTTTAATTCAGCGGAAGTTAGGTTGTTGGAAGATCGGTATGAGTCAGAGCTTCCCATGCCTTGCAGGTGGTGGCGGCCTGTTGGATCTTGGGGACCAGGGGAGCAGACAGGAGGCCGATAAGGGCACCAAACAAGGCTTGTCCTCCGAATCCGGGGTTGGTATTGCGGGTTGGGGGTGGGAAAACATTCTTGGATGTTTGAGCATTTTTGGCGAGGACGGTGGGGGACGAACATGGGTGTGAACCATCCACAATTTGTAGAGGTCATAATTGCCTCAACTTGGAGTTTCCAAGCTATGTAGTTGGTATAGTTCTTTCATTAATATGGTAAACATATATATAGGAATACAATACTTGGTACACAAGTTTAACCTATAGAATTTAAATGCAAAAGGAATTAGGAAATATAAATACAAATAAATTAGAAAATAATAAACTAAAGATAATTATAATATATTACAAATATAATATATTTTTTTATACTATGCACATGGTTGATGGCCATGCTCATGAGTCATGATGCATATTTGTTTAATAACTCAAAAAGAATTGTTCGACTTTGGAGGTGTGTTTGTGATTTATTTAAGTGGGAAACCAAAAGTTGCAAAAGTTCCTTTGATTTAAGGCACTAAGACAAATAATGGAAATTTCCTTTGCAAAAGTTGCAAAAGTTCCTTTGATTTAAGACAAATAATGGAAAACACATTGTTTGTGTTTTAAATATTTTTGTACTTATAACAAGCTCCAATAATATTAATATATTCTCTTAATAATTAAAATTTTTTAAATGTGAACTCTTTGGGTGGAGCGGAGGGAGTGAATTTCATAGTCATGATCATGCCATATTTTTAAATGGATTGATATATCAGCAAACTTTTCTATGTTTCTTTTTTGCTCCAAATCATATGTTTTGAAATATGTTAATTTTAACATTTAACGATTTGATTTGATCATAATCGTGAACTCCACTAGTAAGTTTAGAGGTTTCGTATCTATAAACTTGGTTATATTGAGTTTGTAGAAGTTTGAGACATTGTACTTGGGTATGGATTTAATGTTTTATATGAAATTGAAATTGAAAAATGTTAATACAAAATAAGGTATATTGTAGCTTTTTAGCCAATTCTCTTTACAATATTTAAATTATATTCAACGAATGAGTGTTAATGATTGAATGAGTATGATTCAGTAAGATAAAATGAATTATAGTAATTAATTAAAAAATTATTAAGGTAATATATATTTCCTTCTTCTTTTTAA
>CM028381.1:60951052-60988375 GCA_013146195.2 Codonopsis lanceolata
ACGCAGTAGCTTTGTGGAATTTCCTTATTCTAGTTTTTATAGTTGTTGGTTGACCCCGGTATGCTTTAGCCGTTGGGTAATTGTTATATCAGGTTGGTTCTTTGTTGAAACGCCGGCCTGAGTGCGATGGTTTGATTAGCGTGCGCAATGCCAGGCACGCTAGTTTTGTTTTTCCTCCTTTGAGAGATAATGTCTCTCTTGGTTTCATTGTCGTTTGTTTCGAGCTTCATAGCTTGGGACTTCTTTCTTATATTGCTTCCGCTGATTCGATTTTTGAAATACCGTATTTTAGTGCGGTGTTATGTTCATGTTTAGAGCGAGTTTGCTCGACTGTTTGACTAGCACTACTGTTTATCAAGTGCTTGTCCTCTTCTTAAGTTAGTTCCAGCGGAACGACCTTGGGATTTCGTGTTGGAATCCAGGTTGGGTCGTTACATTTTTCGCCTGGCAACGAAACAGTATTGAAGTCACCTCCTATAATCCATGGCTCACTAATACTGCAAGCAATATCCGGTAACTCTTGCCATAAAACTTGGCGATCCCAATTACATTTCGCATAAACAATTGTAACCAAGCTACAAAGATTATTAGGGCGAGTAACTTTCAAGTAACTTTATCTTTGGGCGAAACTCTATAAACATCAACGTTAACAGTTTTATCCCAAAGCAGCCATATATGTGTATTGGTAGGACTATAATGCATACAGTTAGCCATCTGAAGCTTACGAGTAGTTTTGAAAATGCGACCACCATCAAGTTTGGGCTCTAAAAGAACTAGCAAAAAAGGCTTATGCTGCGAAGATATCTTTTTTAAATACGAAATTGTATCCTTATTACCCACACCACGAGCGTTCCATATTATGATCGTCATAAAAAAAATCAAGAAGATGATGTTACTCGAGCCTTAGTTCGGCCTAGTTTGACGTTTGAGTGCAGTTGCCTTACTTTTTTCTTCTTCTTACCTTTAACTTGCTCTCTACAATGTTGTTGAAAGGCTTTAATGGATGAAGAAGAGTGTGGAAAGTCCCGTAAGTGATCCAACGAAGCAGATCGAGTAAGTTTGGTAGACTTTTTATGCCCAACATGATCCAGAGATGTTGGAGAATCCAGTCCCCTAACTCCATTTATTCCATCTAGATCAGAGAAGGAAGGAAATTTATTAAGATGACAAGCAGCCTGTTTGCTATTATTGTCATTCTCCTTATCGGCTCCCCTATCATCTGAAACTGTATTTACCTTTCCCGCCGATTCAGGACCATTATCATGCGTCCCTCGATCATTAGCCTCTTCCTCAGTTAAATCAACCAAAGCTGCAAAGGGGTTATTGTGTTCAACACATTCCTCCATAGAAATATTCTCAACAGATTTTTCCTGTGTACTAGTTTCAACAGAAACATTCTCAGTAGGTGTATCCTGAATATTATCGTCAACTTGATTTGTCCCTTTCACCCCAATATCCTTCAAACACTCCTCCCCAACCTTTAATTGTGAAGCCGAAGCAGGTTTAGGATTTTTAAGAATTTTAACTGGAGTCCATCTTTTCTGACTTGGTAGATTATCTGTAGTGGGAAGCACCTTTTCCTTTCCCTTTCCATTCAGAGTATCCTTCGAAATATTCTGCCCATCCTGTGCACTGCTATTCCCCATATTACCAGCTTGTAAATCTTGCATAGGAATTTTGGATGTACAAGCTTCATCATCCTTTGCAATGGGAACCTGTGTACGTTTCTGCCCTTTGCGACATCGATCTTTGGTATGTCCCAACAAACCACATCCAACACAATACAAAATATTGCCCTCAAATTCCAATGGTTGCCAAAAACCATAATCTTTGCTAGTACGAATCCAGCAGCGTGATGGTAACGATTCTGAAACATCAATTTCTATGCATATTCGATCAAAAGCTGGACGCGATAATGCAAGCGTCTTCTCGTCAGCCCTTAAAAACCGTCCTAATGAATTACCAATACATTGCAAAAAAGATGGATTATAGTAGGTCAATGGTAACTGATGGAGACGAACCCATACGGCCACCTTCGTGCTATCCTTCTTGAAGGCAAAATCTGGAGACCACCTAAAAGATCGATACATGCTAGATTGAATCATATGAGATTCCTTAGACAAAGCAAGAATCATGTCTTCTGCCGACGATAATCTAACCATAACATGTCTAGGATCCAATAGACCTACCACAAAAGGCTCCGTAAGCTTCCACGACCGTGCTATCTCTTCCTGAATAGCATAAACTGAAGGCCGACCAGCCGAAAATTTAAGCACGATAGTGTTAACAAACTGTTTGTCAGCAGTTTCAAGCTCGATAGGGGTGAATAGGCATCCAGGCTCGCCATTAATAGTCGTAGGTTGTCTTGGTGCAAGAGGGATCGCGCTCAAAACTGGAGCGTTGTTACAAACAAAAGATTTTGGTTGCGCAGTGATTGTCGCATAAGTCTTAGGCATCGATACACTTGTGGGATCCAACGTAGGCTGAGCCGTAGGCATGGTAGAGACACCTACGGGTATGGAATGGGTAGCAGGAGGTTGAGCCTCCAGGCCATCCGGCGCGGCCATGAAGGTGAAACCCTAATTAGGGTTAGGGTTAGTGACGTGAGAAACAGCCAGAGAGAATTTTTTAGAGAGAGATTTCGGAGGTTAGATTATTTATGCTGAGCCGTAGGCATGGTAGATTTTTTTTTTTGAAAACGGGTTTTCCCCAGCATAGGGAAAACGATGTTGCTTTTGAAAATGGGCTTTCCCCAACATAGGGAAAGAGATGTTGCTGTTTGAAAATGGGCTTTCCCCAGCATAGGGAAAGTGATGCTGCTTTTGAAAATGGGCTTTCCCCAGCATAGGGAAAGCGATGCTGCTTTTGAAAACGGGCTTTCCCCAGCATAGGGAAAGCGATGCTGCTTTTGAAAATGGGCTTTCCCCAGCATATGGAAAGAGATGTTGTTGTTTGAAAATGAACTTTCCCTAGCATATGGAAAGAGATGCTGTTGTTTGAAAATGGGTTTTCTCCAAAGGCGTAGGAAAGCGATGTCGTTGTTGAAAAGTGTGCTTTCCCAAAGGAAAGCGATGTTGTTGTTAAAAAAACGAGCTTTCCCCAAAGGGAAAGCGATGTTGTTGTTGAAAAACGAGCTTTCCCGAACTTAGGGAAAGCGATCTTTGTTGAAAAAGCGATGTCGTTGTTGAAAACGGATTTTCCCCAAGATATAGGAAAATGATCTTTGCTTTTTGAAAATGGGCTTTCCTAGGCAGGAAAGTGATGTCTTGCTTAAAACGGGGTTTCCCCAGCATAGGAAAAGCGATGAGATTTTTTTATATGTGCTTATCTCAGCATAGGAGAAGTGATGCAAGTTTTTAAAGTGTGCTTATCCCAGCATAGGAGAAGTGATGAAAGGTTTTTTTAAAAAAATTGCTTATCCCATCATAGGAGAAGCGATGATTATGAAGTGTTGTGGCGGAATGTTGTCGATGATCGGTTTGTGTAGCTTTTGATGATGCTACTGAGGATCTTTGGGAGGTGGTCCTTGGCGAGATGCTGGTAGAACATTTATATTTTTCCAAGGGCCCATGCGACAGAAGACCTTATAAGATGCGGTAAAATGATGAAAACAAAAGATGCAAGCATGCGAATGAAACTTTTTTTTTTTCTTAAAAAAAGGACTTTTGAATGTGCATGTCTATCATCCGTTTCATAAACATGTTAAGACAAGATAAGGCAAGGTGATGGAAATGTAATATAAGAGCTTGAGATATAACTTCTGGTCGGCTTTGAAGGGTTATGACCATAGGAATTGATGGTGATATTTGAAATGGAGGTGGGTGAAGTTTAGGGTTACCTTTCAGTTTTTTGACTAGTGCATCATTCAAGAAAGGAATTCATTCAGAAGATCAGTAAATCCTACTAATCGACGCCTCTGAGTGATCACTTTTTTTTTTCTTTTTTTTTTCTGTGCTCTAACTTTTGCCTAGGCCGCCCTTTCGGCTTTTCAACCTAGCAAGCCTTTACCTCATAGGGAGTCGGTCTTTCAATGCATGCTAAAATAAGCCGCTTATTTTTTAGGGATCACGTCTTTGTAGCTTCTTCGTTTCTTCAGGCGAAGATGGAAATGATAGCTGTTTCTGGAGATGATGAGCTTTTATGTATCCAATGAGTATGTGGAAGAAGCCTCAGGGTGACTCGATGAACCAAATTTTATAAAATGGAGCGAGCAAGTTTCTGAAGAGATTAACTAGGGACAGCCCCAGAAAGATTCGATTTGGAGAGACTTTTTGTGGGAGACAGAAATGAGTATGCTCAAAGAAAAAGGATGACTCTAATGGATAAAAGAAAAGTCATGATCCAGAGTTTATTGCTGAGTATCACAAGTTTCATGGACCCTACTTACCATTTATCTTTTGATAGTTTTATGTCTTTAGCAAGAAGTTCTGTCCTGGACATAGATCACGTTATAACCGATTGAAACAGAGCTATAGGTGGCAACTATGTTAGGGTATAGTGTTTAAGTATTTGGGATGGATTAGCTTTAGGGTTGAGGATTTGATTGACCTCTTGCTCAAAGGCATTTTGGGTTATGGACTCGGTTATTTTTGGAAAAGCGATCGCAAAGCGATCATTGGCTAGCCTTTTTAGCTATGGGTTTAGATGAGAATTTGGTTTCTGGACTTGGTTGTAGGTATGGTTGGGAGAGCGGCTTTTGGCCTTGGTTATGGGTTATGGGGTTGTCCAAGAGTGATTGATATTTTTTTTTGCGAGAGAAAGATTTTGAGGGAATTGCTCAGGAGGCTTCTTTTTTTTTTTCTCTTTTTTTAATGCATAGGTCTTTTTTTTCGCACTTTTTTCTTTTTTCCTTCTTTTTTTTTTGTTGACCTCTTAGAGCAATTTGGGAGAGTGCTTGAAGAGATATCTCGCTTAGGATAAAAAGGTGGTCACTCTTGATGGATGTATATATAAGGGTGAAGTAGCCCCAGTTTTGGGAAGCTGGATCTTAGAGATGGTTAGGCTTTTGGTATATGTTTTTTTAGGTATATTTGGAAAGAGTTTGGTGTATGGTCAGGGTTGGAAGCCCCTAGTGTGCCATTTAATAGCTCGGTCGCAATGGGTCGAAGATAACCTTTTACCAAGACAGCAGGTTGCTTTATCGAACTTATATTTTTAATGGTTTGTGGGTCCATATTGCGAAATGACTCATTATCAACCCGTGTAGTTTTATCATGTTTTTACATGAGTCAACTCGTCATTTTTTTTTTATAACAGATATTTCGGCGATAGATGGTGCTCAGAGATCAAGAATAAGACTCGACAAGCTAGTAAGAATTTATCAGATTTGAATATAGATAAATACCTTTTGGAAAGCTTGATTTGATGACTTGGTTGGACTTTCGAAATAACGGAGACCAAATGGATTCATGAGCATACTCTGCAAGGATGGGCTGTAGGCATCAATATGGGCAAAAGAGACACCCCTAGGGTTTGAAAACCCCTAGTCCTGAATTGTGTGTATCATCCTTGAGTTGCCTGGCTTTTCTCGATTTCCTGGCTTTCTAGACTTTTCTGCTTTCTTGGCTTATTGACTTTCCGAGCTTTCCTTTCTTCCTTGGCTCCCTATCAGTCTTTTTTTATTCATTTTTTTTTATTTTCCTTTTTTTAAAGAAGTGGTAGACCTTCGCATCTCGAAGTAGGGCTTACTTTCTTTTTTTTGAAATCGAGAGTGAACGATGCACTTATCAAGTAGTGATGCATTTATGAGATGTTATGAAGGAAGATGAATTTGGAGATTAAAAATAATAGTGAATGGGTTTTGTCTTGCCTTTACATGTTTTTGGAAACAAAAGAAAACACATAGAAATTTTTTTTTAAAGAGTAAATCAAAGCATTTAACCGAACCCGAAGGCTGCCTACGTTCCTCATTTCGAGGCTCAGATCATCGTAGTTCAACTCTAACAGAGAAAATTTTCATTCTGCTAATCTTTTTTTTTTTTTTGAATTTGAAAGAATAGAGTTTTTTTTTTTTTGCTCGGAGAGAACGAAATCATATATATATATATATATATATAAATGATCATTTTTATTTTTATTTTTTTGCAAAAAGAAACGATTTTTTTAAAAGGAAAGGAGAACTAAGTATTACACATATTTTTTTATTAGAAAACTCTTTTTTTTTTTTTTTTTGCGATCCTTGTAATGAGATGTAACGATTACGTACCTCCGGACAATCCTCTCAGGAAAGTAAATGATAAATAACCAATTTTTTTTATTTTTCAGCCCCTGCAAAATTGTTAGTGGTACCAAAGAAAAACAACAAAGATCTCAATATGTATAAACACAACACAAGATTTAAACAAAAAAAAAACTTGTGTTTTTGATGATTTTTTTTTGAAAGGTGAAGTATCAGGAAAAATGAGTGCATCAAACAGTAAAAATTGGCGACCCGACGGATAAAATGGACCCAACATCAAATAAAATTGTTCAAAATGAAAAACGAGCCACGCAGAATGTGAGAACCCAAACCCCATTTCATGTTTGTCATCATTATAACATGTTTATAATATGTCTTTACATATTTGAGACTTCATTTCATTCATATCATGTTGGCATTGAATTGGTTAAGATCATAATAGAGTAATGGTCTTCCATGCGTTGCATGCCTTGTTGTTGTTGTTTTGGGTGTTCGTATTAACGTGTTAGCACCTTAATAAGTTTCATGAGAGTCTTAATACCTTGCATACAAGATTTACAATGTTCATCTTAGTTGTTTCATGCTTGGTTGGGAGTTTAGAAGCTTCGTTGCTTCGTTTGTGTTTTAGGTTGTACATCATTGCTTGTATTGCCTTCATTTCGTCTCGAGAGAAGTTCGGTTGAGTTCTTGGCCTTGAATACAATCCATAACCATGATTAAACAAACCTAATACATGTTCATTCTATCCTAGATTAAGTTGGGATTGATTCGTGTTTGATTCGTTGGCCAATTGTCGAGTGGTTCCAGCCATGTTTTAGCTTGATTCGGAGGTGTTTCGGGTGTGTTTCCGACTTGTTTTTGGCTTGGTTACACCTTAGGTTTGTTTCCTTTGAGTTTGGACATGTTTAGGACATGTTTAGGACAAGTTTTGGGTCAGAACCTCGCGGTCGCATTGGTTTTTGGAGGCTGGCTCGCGTTGAGATGCTGAGAGCTAGTCAAAAAGTGCAGAAGGCTGGAAGGGACCCCTTGCGGTCGCATGGTAGGGGCATGATGCGACCGCATCATGCCAGTTTCAGCCTATATTGAGTTTTTGAGTGTTTTTGGTTGAAGACCCTTGTGCCCTTGCCCTTGGCCGACCTTGGGCACTCTCAGCCACCTTTGTTGACTCTTCTAGGACTCTTGTGAACCCTTGGATCATTGCTTATCCATGGCTCACATTCCTTGACCAATTAGAAGCCTTATAACATCCATCACTTGGATTGGGGTCTTCTAGGGAGTTATATAAACACAAAATCAGACCTTCAGCCATTGTTGTTGATCTAAAACCAGAGAATCAGAGGTTGAGCTTCAAATTTCGTCCATGGAGGAGACCCTAGGTTGAAGGACCATTTCCCGGAGATCCGGTGGTCCGATTGTCGAACCGAGACCGCCAAATCGAAGCTCTTGATCATCTCTACACCAATCCTCTCTTTAATCAACCTTTCCTCCATTAATCATAGGACTAAGGTGAGTGACAATTCCCTGAGATTTTCATGTTAAATAAAATAGCATGACCCCTTCATTATAGTTGTTTTAATGTTGATTGTGAACATCTTTTGTGAAGACACAACCTTCAATTCAACATATAAAATGTGAGTATGATTTTATGAAATCTCTATGAAGTTATGATTTTGACATTTATTAAAGCATGAATGTTGTTTGTATTAAGCTTGGGAATAACTCTTGTGAAAGAATTCGGTTCAATTCAAGGTTTAACAAAATCACCGAAACTAGGGTTTGAAACTCGGGATTGTGTTTAAGGCTAGTTCGAGAACATGAACGGCTTAGTTATAGAGTTCTAAATGAACGGAGAACATAGAAAAGGGCAATGTGATACATATATTATCAATGCTCTTCTTGGTTGAATTTTAGTAAAACTCACCGGAGTTGAAATTAGGGAGCTATGAACAATAACAGCTCCACATTCAATCCCTACGTCGAATGTAGTTCGTTAGACTAATGAATTAGCTTACGATACTTTGAGATGGATTGATGAGTATTGCCTTGATGTTCGTGTGCTTGTAAGACTCAATCGAGTTCTTATGTGGTTTGTGTGATTATGTTAAGTAAATGCATGATCGAGAGCATGTTAGAGAATGATATATCTATTTAATATGATGAATTTAGTGCGTTAGACTAATGAATTAGCTTACGTGACTTTGGGATGGATTGAAGGGCATATTTGATATGTGTGCTTATAAGACTCAATCGAGTTCTTATGTGGTTTGTGTGATCGTGTGAAATAAATGCATGATTGAGAGCATGTTGTAGAATAATGTATCTATTTGACATGTTGAATTCGCTCTTGTCGAATTCTTGTGTGATTCCTTAAGTGAATAAACAACTACTTGTTGAATAAGTTCGCTCTTGTCGAACTTATTCCTTATTTGAGATTTCATGACCAAAACATCTACTTGGCATTGCATGAGTCCACCGTGGCATATTTGATTGAGTCGTTGGTGTGACAATGCATCGCCGAGTTATGGGGCTCGTGATAGTGATGGGTTTTATACCGGGTTTTTATCACACACGCCTCCTTTGTTGGCCACAGTGGGGAAGTAGCACCTTTGCTGTAACCAAGAGAGCACATTGGAAAGTCTAAGTACCAAGGAGAGAGCTTGGTACCGAGTAGAACTTCGGTACTCGAGTAGAGAACTTCGATACTTTGATACACTCATCACGGGTATCATTGGCACGAATGTTAACGTGTATTGCAGGAGCTACGTAGCGGCATTGGTTTCATATCCTATCCTCCTTATATGTGGTTTACCTTTATAGCACTTATGTGAAACAATGTGCTACCATGGATATGTGTTTTAAGTGTTTATTAAATGAGCGCTTTGATTGACTTGATATTAAAAATGATATCTTGATATGTATGCTGCATGATGCCATGACATGCATAATTGTTAACTCACAAAGTCTTTATGACTTACCCCCTCCCTTTTACTGCTTTAGATCCGAGCCGTTCAGGTACCGCTCGTTGAGGTGTTGCAGGATTTGCGCTTGTCCGTGATCGCACGCGACGAGGTTGTGTTTTTAGATGTCCTTCTGTTGAACTCTTTTGTAAGGACGTTGGGATTAGCAAGTCATTTAGACTTTGCTTTGGGAATTTGGTTTTGTTGTATTTATGTCTATACTTGTATTCTATTTTGAGTGCCGGCGCATGTACGCCGAGCCTTGTATAGATGTAGTATGGTTCACGTGATTTATCTTCATTGGGCATTACTTTAGCTCTTATTTATTTATGTTGTTCTCCGGCATGTTGTAGCCGTCGAGGTATATCTGCATGAAGCTGTAGTTGGGTTCCGTAGTAAAGTCGCCGATGATTTGGTATAATTGTCTTAATTGTTATATCAGGTGTAAATAAAAGTTTTAAATTATTCCGGCCTTTTGGTGCCGAGTCGCGCTTCATCTGAAATGTTGCGTCACGTCGTTTTCCAAAACTGAGTCTTTGCATGTATTGTTGTCCTATTTGGATGACTTGACTTGTGATTCCATCTCGGGGTCCGGGTCGGGTCGTCACAGTTGGTATCAGAGCTTTATAGGTTAGCTATCGGCCAGGATAGGTTCCATGGCCTAGGTGGGTTGGTTCCTTGTGTGAATCTTGACGTTGAGTGTTCTGTATCATGCCTTATTGGCAGATTCTTCGAGAATGAATACGACTTGGAGTACTAAGTTCGTTTGTTCTAGATTGCCGTGAGTGAAGGTTTGTGTCTAGGAGTATTATATTTCTCCTATACTGCTAATGAGTTGCAGTTATACCAAGAGTGATCGTCGTGTTAATCATTATGGCAAAAGTTTGTTGTGATGTGTTTGAGAGCGGAGTGGTTAAACCACCCGTGGTACCTATTAGTATTTCATAGATTACTATACAGGTGTAGATAGTTATGGTAGTAATTAACCACCAGTTCTTGTATTACTGGTGCTGGGAATTTGAGAACTCTTTCCCGATGTTTGTGTTTGGGTATTTGGGGGGACTACCTTGATCAAGGTGAAATTTCCCCATGATATTTTGGAACTTGGAGATTGGCCAGCAGGTGGTCACGTGATGATTGGTTGTCGACCCGTATACGGATTGACTTATAAGGATTGGTCGTATACTAGTTAGTAAGAATATGCTACCTAGTGACGCGTGAAATGTTGTATTGTCTCTTGATTAGTCTAATACATTGATAGTGTACTAGCCTTGTATAATGTGTTTTATCTACCATTGATAGGTAGTTAATGGTATGAATATTCCATAATCTTGTTTACATACATAGTAAATTAAAATACTATGTTGCATGATGTTGATGCCATGCCTATATGTGCTTATGATTTGTATTCTTGAGACCGATATAAAGGATGTTTTTATGTGATTCACGAACACCCCACATCCTTCTGACGGCAGCTTTGAAGTCACTTCAGAGGGCCCCTGACTTGATTATCAAGAGGTCTTCGTCGGAGAACTAGAATGGTATAAATTAGATTTGAAATTGACCAAACCAATTACCAAAAAGGTAGGGAACAGTAAATGGTGTATTGCTATAAAGGTGCAAATATTATGCACCGTATTTTATTGAAATTTATGTGTATTACTGCTTGCTGATTGCCTTATGTGCTTGAGGTGTCTACACCGTTGGGTGATTGTATGCTTGCATCTGAGGTTTAAAGGGGTTGTGATGTACTTGTTTGTGATCGGGTTTTGCATGCGGGTTTGGTAGTATTGCCTATCCGGGATTTCGATGTGATATTGGGAATGGATTGGCTATGTGTTTACCATGCTTTAGTAGATTGCCGTCAAGAGGGTTACTTTTGCCATGCCAGGAATTCGAGTTTGTGTTTATTGGCGATCATGCTATGAGAGGTATACATGTTATTTCTGCTTTACGGGCTAGAAAACTTCTATCTCAGGGGTGTACTGGGTGTATTGCTTGTGTGCTTGATACTAGCATGCCTTTTGTTAGTATAGAGGATGTACCGGTAGTTAATGAATTTTCGGATGTCTTTTCGACTGATTATGCATTACCTCCCGACCGAGAGTTAGAGTTTTGCATTGAGCTATAGCCCGGTACTTCACCTATCTCTAGAGCACCTTATAGGATGGCTCAGTGAGTTGAGAGAGTTGAAGGAGCGATTCTGGGGGCTGCTTGATAGAAGTTTTTAAACCAGAGTGTGTCTCAGTGGGGTTCATCGGTTTTGTTTGTGAAGAAGAAGGATGGTAGTTTGCGGTTATGCATTGACTATCGTCTGTTGAACCAGGTTACTATAAAGAATAAGTACCCTTTACCTCACATTGATGATCTCTTTGATCAGCTTCAGGGGTCTGTTGTGTTTTCCAAGTTAGACTTGAGGAGTGGGATCATGTGCAAGTTGGAGATGGATCAATTATTGCGGTGGGAGGACGAACTCGTGCAGCAGAAATCGAGAGAACAGTGGCTTCGAGATGGTGATCGAAATACGTCTTTCTTTCATGCATCAATCAAGGAGCGGTCAGCTCATAATAAGGTCCGTATTAAACTTCAAGATGGCTCTTGGTGCACTGACAATAATCATTTGGGTGATCTTGCTACATCATATTTCTCGAATCTCTTCTCTACCTCTTCACCAACTGTACAGGATCATTTATTTGATGGTATAGCGGGTTGCATTGATACTCAGGACAATCATATGTTGGCTATGGTTCCATCCTCGGAGGAAATTTGGGGTGCCATTTGTGACCTTAATGCGGATAAGCGCTCAGTCGGATGGGTTTACTGGGCATTTTTATCAAGGATGTTGGTCTATTGTAAGGATGGCGTGGTTGCGGCGGTGCAAGAATATTTCCGTGGAGAGTTTCTACCTCGAGGGTTGTCATTCTGACTATGATATTACTCAGAAAGTGAGCGAACCAAATAATTTTGGGGATTTTCGGCCTATAAGCTTATGTAATTTTTCTTGCAAAATCATCTCTAAGGTGATTGCGAGTCGATTGGCAAAGCTTTTACCCCGTCTTATCTCTCCCGAGCAGTCTGGATTTGTTCAAGGGCGTGCCATTCATGAAAATATCGCTATTGCACATGAATTAATTGGAAGAATTGACAAAAAAGTTCGGGGAGGTAATATCGCTTTCAAATTAGACATGTCAAAGGCTTATGACCGATTAGAATGGCCTTTTCTTCTTCGATCCCTACGTGCCTTTGGCTTTGATGATAAATGTTGTGATCTGGTGGCTCGTTTGATTAATAATATTTGGTACTCGATCAGAATAAATGGTTCTAGTTATGGATTTTTTCAATCGTCTCGCGGGGTTCGTCAAGGAGATCCTTTATCGCCTCTCCTTTTCATTATTGCTCAAGAAATTTTTTCTCGTGCTCTTAATAAAAGCTTCTTGGCGGGTATTCTGGTTCCTTATTCTCATGGACGGGGTAATATGCTTATCTCGCATCTTCTATATGCTGACGACATGATCTTATTTTCTAATGCGGGCAAACAGACAATTGTAAACTTGAGGAGGTTGTTGAAAGATTATGAGCTATCTTCTGGTCAGTGTATCAATCTGCAGAAAAGTGGATTTTATACCCCTGCTTGGTTCTCTAGAACAAAAATTAATCGTATTGTCAATTGGTCGGGTTGCAAGCATCAATCCTTTCCCATAAAATACTTGGGTCTTCCATTGTTCCGGGGGAAGGTAAAACGTAGTTATTTCGAAGAATTGGAATTTCGGGTCAAGAAAAAAATAGAAGGATGGAAATCTCGTCTTTTATCCTTTGGCGGTAAAATAGTTCTTCTCAAACATGTGTTATGTAGCATTCCCATATACTCTTTGGCAGCTATTAAGGTTCCGGTTACGGTTCTTAATCGCATCGAAATGGCCATGGCAAATTTCCTTTGGGGTAGCGCGGGTGAAAATCGAATTCATTGGGTTTCTTGGAGCAACATATGTAGACCAACTTCTGAAGGCGGGCTCGGTATTCGTAGTCTTGTTCAAATTCGAAATGCTCTCCAAGCAAAGCTAGCGTGGAGCGTTCTTCAAGGAAAGAGTTTATGGGCGCGTTTCATTGGTTCCAAATACAAAACAGTGCATGGATTTCATGTTACAGTAGATTCGACGCATGTTTGGCGTTCGACTTACTCTCATGTTAACGATATGCGGGCTCGGTCAATGGATGGGCCGGGGGGAATGTATCTTTTGGAGCGACAATTGGCTTGGATCCGGCTTGAAGGCCCGCTTCCCATTGATATTAACTTATCTGTTAAGCAAGCTTTTGATCAGCTTCCTTTGATGCTGCAGATTGTTCCCCAACAATTTCATGAAAAGATTCAACAAGTGCAACTTCAGGAGGACGTTCCGGACAGACTAGTTTTTAGCTTAACGACTAATGGGGATTTTGATGCCAAAGTATACTGGAATCACTGTAGGCAGCGCAGTACCGTGCTTTCTTGGGCCAAGAAGATTTGGAAGGATTGGATTCCTTCCAAGATTAGTGGTTTCGGCTGGAAATTGCGTCTCGGGGCTATCTTAGGTAGACCTTAGTTTACATTCTCGCTCTGTGCCAATCGTTTCTCGGTGTGTTTGCTGTAAAATAAACCATGAGAGGGAATCAATTCCTCATCTTTTCTTGGACTCAGAAATAGCTCATGATTTGTGGAGTCGGTTAGCTCATCCTTTTAACAAGGTTGATAGATATTCATCAATAACTCATCTATTTGATATATGGTTAGAGGGGGCTTCTGCGCGGACTCATCTGGGAGCTGTTCAGATTGGTATTGTTTTATTTGCTTGTTGGGCGATATGGACAGAGAGGTGTTGTGCAGTTTATGACAACCAGCCTATGGATGGCACAAGGATTTATAATCGGGTGTTGCAGGGGCTGCGTAATAATTTGTATCTTTTTCATCCTAAATCTCCTACGTCTCTAAAGGACTACCGACCTACAAATGCTTGATCTATCGGTTTACAACCTAAGTTCAAAAAGGTTTATGGCTGCGATGGTGTGTTCCAACCACTCCTTGTTTTAAGTTAAATGTTGATGGCTCTTCTGTTGCTGGTTTGGCTACAGGTGGTGGGGTGATTAGAGATTGGAATGGTCATTTCATTGCTGGGTTTCTCCATTCATATGGACAGGGATCGAACACAAGAGCTGAATTTTTGGCATTACGGGACGGGCTTCGGTTATGTCACAAAATGCACTTAACATATGTGGTGGTTGAGTCAGACTCTCTCGTTGTAGTTTCGGCTATTAAAGGGAGTCAAAACTGCCCTTGGATGTATATTCACGAGTACCGTCAGTGCGTTTCATTATTGGGTAATTTTAAGCTTGAGCATATTTATAGGGAAAAAAATTTGGTGGCAGATCGTCTTGCCAATCTTTGCTCATAACTTGTATCTCCAATGAATTTACTCGGGTCTCGATTACCACTGTCTGAGTTAGGAAGAGCGCTCGGCAAAGATGATGCGCTTGGTTTTTACAGTTTTCGTAAAGCTTGATGTAGCTTGTGTTCTTGTTCTGTAGGTTAGAATTTTTTAGCTGTCTTTTTTATAAGAGGTCAGGCTCCTTTGTCCCCCCGTTTTGGGTAAGAGGTAGGTTGTCCCCTCTAGATCTGTTCCTTTTTTTTTATGTTATAAATAATCGCAGTGCCGCCCCGCTTTGCAAAAAAAAAAAAAAAAAGGGTTCGCGCGAGGATGTCCCAAGACAAATTTCGTGACGTGTTATGGCCATTATGAGTTTGTTGTGATGCTTTGTTTGGTTCCGATAAACGCGCCGCCGCTTTGATGGACTTGATGAATAGGTATTTCATGAGTACCTTGATTGTTTTGTAGTGGTGTTCATCGATGATATCCTTGTGTACTCGAAGTCACGAGAGGAGCATGAGCATCATTTGAGAGAGGTTCTTCTTGTATTGCGTAAGAAACAAATGACGGCTTTTGCTAAATTTAGCAAGTGTGCTTTACGGCTAGAACAAGTTGCTTTTCTTGGGCATAAACAGTTGTGTCTAGTGATGGTATCACGGTGGATCCATCGAAGTTGAGGCCGTACAAGTGGAAGGCTTGGGTTATGTGCTTATGAGCAGCGGTTATTGCCTATGCTTCTAGGAAGTTGTCACCGTATGAGCGAGAATTATCCGACTCATGATCTTGAGTTGGCGGCTATTATCTTTACGCTTCACAAGTGGAAACACTATCTTTATGGAGCTAAGTTTGAGGGGTATACGGATCACAAGAGTCGAAATACCTTTTCTCCCAAAAGGAGTTAAATATGAGGCAGAGTAGGGAATGGAAGATGCTCGAGGATGTCCGTGAATGAAGTCCGTTGTTAGCAAGCATAGTGTTCTCTTTGCTAGTGCTCGTGCTACACTAGTATTGTTTGGGTGGATCAAGGAAGCTCTGCTACCGATCCAGATTTGATGAAGATTATCGAGGGATTGAGTGAGAATAATACACCCGAGTTCGCGATAAGCAAGTGATGGGATCTTGACGCTTCTGAGTAGGATTTTTCCTTCTTCGATGAAGTGAAACGTATGGTTCTTGATGAGGCTCACAAGGTCAAAGATACGATACATCCGGGTAGTACTAAGATGTACCGTGACTTGAAGAAGCGCTTTTGGTGGAATGGTATGAAGAGGAGATAGGCGAGTATGTTTCGAGATGTTTGACGTGTGACCCGAGTTAAGGCCGAGCACCGAGACCTGCTTGGTTTGCTTCATCCACTTGAGATTTCGGAGTGGAAGTGGGAGCATATCACCATGGATTTTGTTTCGTGGTTGCCACGTACTCAGATGCTTTGATGCGCTTTGGGTTATCGTTGATAGGTTGACTAAGTCTTTTCATTTTATCCCTATTGCGATTTCCTACGCTTTGAGTCGGTTGGCGATTGTACATTGAGAGATTGTGAGACTATATGGTGTACTGATAGCATTGGTCGATAGAGACCCCAGATTTACTTCTAGGTTCGCATTCTTTGCGAGGAGGCTTTGGGTGAACCGACTTCAAGATCAATAGCGTTTCATCCCCAGTCTGATGGTCAGTCGGAGCGATTGATACAGATCTTGGAGGATATGCTACGTGCGTGTGATATGGATTTTAAGGGTAGTTGGGATTCACATCTACCGTTGACTGAGTTTTCGTATAATAACAGTTATCAGTCGAGCATTGAGATGGCGCCGTATGAGGCATTGTGATCCAAAATGTTTAAAATAGAGTCGTCATCTTCATTTTAAGGAGAAATAAAGAAAAACAAAAAATAATTAGAGTTTGTAAAAAGAGGTTTGGAGACTAAGTTACGAGGTGGGAAGGTGTTAGGCACCCAACTCTCCCTTTTGTTCTCAAAAATAGTTTTTGGCTAAAATACGTTTTTATTATATTTATCTAGCAAATGAAATAAAGCATTAAAAGCAGATATATCCGTAGTTACATTATTTACAGACTTGCAGCCGCCTCGTTCCAATAATTACAAATACATTTAAAAATATTTGGCCATAATAATGGCTCTTTTTAATGCTATTTTCTATAGAAATCCGGGTAGCATAACTACTTATATTCTTACATCGGGCCGGCTTGAAAGTAGCACTTTTATATAAAACCTCTTAAAGACTTACTTTTAAGAGTATAGGTTGTGCTCGCTCTGTCCTTCCGGGAGAGGGAGTCTTTTGTTGTTATGGAGATTCGGGCAGAGTAACTGCTTCTGAAAGCTGCTTTCTGGCACTGTGAAATGGGCGGAGCAACTGCTTATATTTTTTATGTTGTTTGCTTGCTGTTGGTGGAAATCGGGTAGATCAACTACTTGCTTCTGGTGGATTTGACCTTTGGATACGGACAGGGCAACTGTTCTTTTTGGAATTTTTCGACCGAGGGAATAGGGTGGAATCCTAGCTGGAAGGCTAAGGTTCACTTTGGCCGGTTGGTTTTATGTTTGGGGGAGATTTGACGGAGTTTCAAGACTTATAGGAGGAGGGGACTCTCTCTATCTCACGATCGCTCTCTACTGCGTAAAACAAACACTGAACAGTATGAGTGAGAATTTCTCGACCCTTAATTATGAAGACGGGCACTTGTATTTATAAGCTGAAGAAGGGACTCCTTCGGCATTTGCAATTTTCTTCTATGATTCATTAGCTTGTACCGCGCACTTGAGAGCTTGTACTAATTCTCAAATCGTAAAGCACTATTTGGCTTTGGGCGCCCCCCCATGAGATCCGGGCGCCGCGCTGCCCGTTGTCTTGGTGGTGGCGCTCGAGCCTTTTTAGCCTCCTTTTTGACACTTGACCCCTGATTTCAATGTTTTACGCATCCCGCTTTGTCTTTTTGCATTTTTAAACCCCTCGTAACATGACATTTGTATAAGTTTCAACAGGTCTTGATATCGCATGTCATGTTACATACCAGGGGATACGAAATTTGGGTGTCTACAGAGCCCCTCAACGATGGAGTTTACGGGTAACCCGCAGCTTACCAAGTAAACGAACACTGTTGATAAGAAATAGACTCTTTAATTTCGTGGAAATTATAATGGGGAGTGATGCAACAGTAGCGCTTATAATAAAGCAAAAGCTTATAATGCATATCAAATCTCACATATCCTAGACATATTTAGTCGGTTATAATAGGTTATCGTAGTTTTTAAGCAGATATGCAAATTAAGTGCTCTGATGGTCGGACCTACCGAAGTAGGCTACTACGTATCCCTTAATAAAAGGAATCAGACCAAACGTAGTTCGGCCTCATGCAAACAAACAACAGCCACTGGGTGGGATAGATGGTGTGTTTTGCCCAGCATAGGCAAAACTGGTGGGATTTTGCGTAGGAAAAGCGATGCGACTTTTTAAAACGGGCTTTCCCAATATAGGAAAATCGATGCGGCTTTTTAAAAGCGGGCTTTCCCAATATAGGCAAAGCGGTCTTCGTTGTTTGAAAACAAGCTTTCTTGATATAGGAAAGCGATGTCGCTTTTGAAAACATGTTTTCCCCAACATAGGGAAGCGATGCTTTTGTTGAAAACGGGTTTTCCCAACATTGGGAAAACGATGCTGTTGTTGAAAACGAGTTTTCCCCAAGATAGGAAAGCGATGCTTTGTTGAAAACGGGCTTTCCCCAGGATAGGAAAGCGATGCGGCTTTTTTAAAACGGACTTTCCCCAGCATAGGGAAAACGATGTGGCTTTTTAAAATGGGCTTTCCCCAAATGCTAGCATTACAAATAATTTTATAATTTATCTTACAACTAAGCTTTGAAAAAAAGGCAAAAGTGTCTTTGTTCAAAACAACTTTACGCTTCTTCAAATCTTAGTTGTAAGAAAAGTAAATAATTAATATTAAGGATAACATTTTATTTATAATTTACAATTCCCCCTCAAAGTATCCACCAAATCACATAGTGCACCCCAACCTAAGGTTTGTCCCATAATGGTATCTAACATTATATTTTTTTTCTTATTTTCCACCCTAGTCGCACCGGTTATTAGAAAAATCACGTTAAATAACATGTGGGCTTCCACATGGGGATTTTGACATTTCCTAGGCGTGAACTCGAGGGAAATATTAGGAATTTGGTGTAAACTTTGGGTTTCTAAATGTATTTTACCTATCAAAATTATGAAATAACATATAATTTTCTAAAAAATTATTTAAATGTATGTGAAAAGTTAAAATGTTAGAAAAAATGGAGTGGGTCCACCTTTCCATTTTTCTGCGGAAAGAAAATCTAGATAAACTAAATGAAATATATGAAATACTCTTACCCGTAGTTACCCATCTTCATCACCAATTTCTATATGAAATTGGATTCAACCACCTTCTCATATAAAACCCAACCACCATCAAAATCAATCAATTTTTCAACCCCCCTTTCATCCTTCTAAATGACTTTACATTTACTTTCTTTCTCCTAATTATTTAAATAATCCAACCTGACCGCCATGGAAGCTGAGCTCGAAATCATCTAGAGTTATAGCTTCTTCGGCATCTTCTCAATTATGATACTTTGCTTTAAGTCATATGCATGCCGACTGTATTCCCAATTTTTAGATCCTTCACAAAATTGACGTCTTTTTAATAAAACCCCTTACCATTTAAAAATATGGCATGATCATGACTATGAAATTACCATTCCTTCCCTTCCACCCAAAGAGTTCACATTTGAAAAATCTAATTATTAAGAGGATATATTAATGTTATTAGAGCTTTGTCATAAGTACAAAAATATTTAAAACACAAACAATGTGTTTTCAACACAGACGGGGGTTAAAAATAAAATATTATAAAAATTGTAAGCGTAATATTTTTAAGTGAGTTGTTAAAATAAAACATCTTATATAGTATATAGTATGAGTAATTAATAGGAAAAATTACCCATTTCGTCCCTGTAGCATCCAAATCTCAATGCGTTGCCAAAGAACGGCTACAATTTCCATGCTATCTTCTAAGGCAAAAACTTGTATAGGACGGTCTTACGGATCTAGAATCCGTAAGACGGAGCCCCATTTAAAAATTCGCGGGTTAATAACAAAAACCTGCTAATATAAATCACAAATATTTTTGTTGGATAAGTTGGTAAAGTGGTGGCCCATAAGGCTTTAAGGCGCGCGCTGGTCTAGGGTTCGACTCCCTCCAGCAACGAATTTTAAACACAAAAAGTGACATATTTTAATTTTAAAAGTGACACTATAAATGAAAATTTATTATAATTTTTATTAAAATACAAAGTAACACTCTTAAAACTAAAAAGTGACACATTTAATACTAAAAAGTGACACTCTTAAAACTAAAAAGTGACACTCTTCCTTAAAGAATTTACCAAACCAAAATGAATCATATCGTGTTTCAAGTTAATCTTCTACATGCCTAGATCATGCTCGCTCTGTTACGAAGGGAAAGAGAAAAATAATTAAAGGAAGTATTGAAAAGGGCAAGAAAAAGACTACTGATTTTTCTGATTTCCATCAAGCCAAGGAATTTGGTTCCAAGACTCCTAATGCTCGGTTATTTTATACATATTTTCAGTAAATTTAGTATGTTTGAGTAAGAAACATATACTTTACCTTGAAAAAGTTATGTTTTGTGTTTTTAACGATTGACACTTGGGATTATATACATTTCTATGAATGAGAAGATATGTTTCAGCAGTGTTCAATTGGTTATTGCTGTTAAAATCACTAGCTCAAAAGTGACGCACTTTAGTCCTAAAAGTAACACACTCCAACCCTAAAAGTGACACTCTTATTGATACAAATTGTATGATTATAAAAATAAGTTGTTTTTTACCAAAAGTGACACACCTAATGCCTAAAAGTGACACAATTAATACATAAAAGTGACATACTAAACGTGACACTTATGAATAAAAATTTAAAGATGAAAAGTGATTTTTTTTGCCAAAAGTGACACACGTAAAACTTAAAAGTAACACATTCTATGTTTAAAAGTGACACTCTGATTTAAAGTAACTAAGTAAAACTTAATCAGACCTAAGACATCAATTATCCAAAAGTGACACACTTTTGTTCTCAAAGTGACACACGCCAAGCCTAAAAGTAACACTCTTATTGATCATAAATGTAAACAATGTCAAAATGACACATCTTGCTAATAAAACTTTAAAAAAATCCTAAGAGGTTTCGAACAAATTGATTTTTATGATTGTTTGTAACGTATTATTAATTTATTATGACCTGAAAATTTATTCTCATTAAGAAGAATTAAAACCAAAATT
This sequence comes from Codonopsis lanceolata, assembly GCA_013146195.2. Classification (NCBI taxonomy): domain Eukaryota; kingdom Viridiplantae; phylum Streptophyta; class Magnoliopsida; order Asterales; family Campanulaceae; genus Codonopsis; species Codonopsis lanceolata. The sequence goes on from CM028381.1 coordinate 60,971,938, forward strand.
GCGTAGGTAAGAGGTTTCGAACCGCCAACCTTTGGCCGACCAAACCTTAATGCAGCGTGTCTGTCCAACTTGCCAAACATGTTATTATGATTTTTGTTAACATATTTAGTTATTAACCCGCGAATTCTTAAACAGAGTGCCGTCTTACGGATAAGGATCCGTAAGACCGTCTTACAGGAGACCACCCCATCTTCTAATTGGAACCTTCAATCGTCAATTGGGGAGACATTACAAAAAGAAGGCACTATTTTCAACTCTAAATTTAAAATTTCCATTATTTGTCTTAAATCAAAGGAACTTTTGCAAAGGAAATTTCCATTATTTGTCTTAGTGCCTTAAATCAAAGGAACTTTTGCAACTTTTTGGTTTCCCACTTAAATAAATCACAAACACACCTCCAAAGTCAAATAATTCTTTTTGAGCTATTAAACAGATATGCATCATGACTCATGAGCATGGCCATCAACCATGTGCATAGTATAAAAAAATATATTATATTTGTAATATATTATAATTATTTTTAGTTTATTATTTTCTAATTTATTTATATTTATGTTTCCTAATTCCTTTTGCATTTAAACTCTATAAGTTAAACTTGTGTACCAAGTATTGTAATCCTATATATATGCTTACCATATTAATGAAAAGACTATACCAACTACATAGCTTGGAAACTTCAAGTTGAGGCAACTATAACCTCTACAAATTAAGTAGATGGTTCACACCCATGTTCGTCCCCCCGCCGTCCTCGCCAAGGATGTTCAAACATCCAAGAATGTTCTCACCCCCAACCATATCAACCCCGGATTCGGGAGGACAAGCCTTGTTTGGTGCCCTTGTCGGCTTCCTGTCTGCTCCCCTGTCCCCATGATCCAACAGACCGCCACCACCTGCAAGGCATGGGAAACTCTGACTCATACCCATCTTCCAACAACCTAACTTCCGCTGAATTAAACCTTCTTCCCCCACACAGTCACCGCCAACCTATCTTCCGCCTCCATATCTGGCCAAACACCCTCTGATCGCCTCCCAACAAAGTGTCATCTCTTACCAAATTGTCGTCTCTAGTCATACACCTCGATCCGTCATTTTCCATCTTTGTAAATCCATCGCCCGCGCCACTAACCCAGATCTAAACAACAACCCCAAACTTAGATCCAAAAACACACCACAAGCCTCGCTCTTAAAACCTAAAACCACCAAACTTCCGCAACCCTAAACTTCCTCCCACAACAGCCACTGTCGTGAAAAGGAACCAATCCAAAGTTGAATCTCTCCTTGATGTGTGCAAAACGCAAACTAAGGCAAGAATATCCGCTTGAATCAAGTAATAAAGTATACCTAAGTACGGATATTGATCTCATAGAGAATGTACGTAATTCTCACTCCAACTAAATACCAAATTAGGCTAACTAATTATATTTGAGCGAAAATAAAATGAATTAAAATCTAAAAATAAAAAAATTCTAAGAACGCAATTAAATCTAAATTAACGAAGGTGGTTTGGCAACAACAAATCAAAATAAAAAGATAGGAGTGCAATATTTCTAGTTTAGCTAGTGTTTAATTTAATCATTTTTTTAATTTTCTTTAACTCAAGTTTTGGTAGTCGGGCACACTATTTTATTCACTAATGGTTCTTACAACGTATAACAAATCTAGCTACAACTCTAGCTAGGCCCTCGCTGTCTTATAACATAGGAGAAAATAGCCACATGTCAAAGCAAACATCCAATGACTATCTACGCACGATCTCATTTCGTCTCACGTAACGCTTAAACAATTATTGTGATTTTGGAATTAATAGGACGGGCTCTCGTGATATTATCCTATAATTCTAGTGATCATCTAATGGCTCGCTACGCCATTAAATGCATGAAGAACACGCAATAATAACCAAGCACATGAGTATTGCTTCTCAAAACGAAATTCTCTATATTTTTACAAATCATGTCGGTAGTCGAGACAACAAAATTAGTTAACTACGGGCTCTCGCATCTTACGGTCAACCCTAATTTCCCCGATCTCGCGAATGGTTAAGGTGGTTCGATCGTGTGTCAAACCGAGTCTTACAATGGCTATCGATGTGTGTTACAAAAACATCAACTATTAAATTGATTAGTCTGAAATATAAAGGTAGCTCTCGCGGATCCTAAATATTTCTAAAATAATTTAATTAATGACAAATTAATTAAAAACATTAAACCCACAAAATAATAACCAAACATGAATATATATTAAATAAATAGATAGAATAAATTAAATTACTACATTTGATATAGAAAAATAATTGCATTCCAAAAATAAATTAAGCATAAACCAATTCCACAATATACAAGATTAATCAATCTAAGAAATTACAACAATTATCTCAAAAGATAGGTTGAAAGAATTAAACCAAATGAAGAATGAATTCCGGGTTGAAATCTCTTGTAAATAATTAGTTGGCTCTTGATTTGAAATTTCAAATCTTCAATGGTGATCAATCTAAGAAATTACACCAATTGGATCGAGGTCGTTGCTGAGGAAGAAGAAGAGACCGCTAATGAGGTGTCTGTTTGGTAGTAAATTTCACATAGTCTTTTATTTTGATGATATGTTACAACCCCCCTCCCCTCATTTGAAGTTAAACCTTTTATTTTTTATAAATTAATTAGGATATTTATATTTTTTGAACATCTTCATCCAATCTAATTTACTGAAATGACTCTCAGTGACCTAATTAACCGAAATGACTCTCAGTGACCTAATTAACCTAAATGGCTTTTGCTCATTTTATATCGAACCAAAGAAAAAGAGAAAGGTTAAGATAAAATCATTGAGTTTCCGACAACACGAGGTGGCCCAATATATTTATTAGATAGAAAGCAATCGACAATTAATCATTGATTTCCACAAGTGGAAACTACTCCATTTCATCACTATAACTATTAACTAACACAAATGGAAACTACTCCATTTTGATACATCGACCAAAGAATAGTACTATACCTACTACTTACACACTACCTTTACAATGATGTATATATTAAAAAAATAATCTACGTGAATCAACATTTGACAAATGCATAGTTACAAGGTAGTAGTAAAAATAATGATAAGAATATCATTATTCTAGACAAAATAATTTATTTCTGAATGATGAGTTCATTTTTTTATTCTGAAATATTTTATTTAAATAATTCATTAAATCATCTTAATTTTTCTTTAACATTTTCGTAATTATGTTCAACTTTAATGATGTTTATATTCTCTCACCCTCTAAATTTATTTTGCTTTTTTTGTTCGTCCTAAAAACTATTTTGCTAAATAACTTTCCTTTTACAAGACAATGTTTTCATCATTTTATTCTTAATTTTTATTCATACTTTAAATATGAGTCACATACACATAAACATTACACATTATATCAATATTAATAATCAAGTTGATTATTTTTCCTTCATCCATAGGTCGAGTCTGACATTGACATAACAATAATTTTAGAACAGACTTACTCCCTTTATTTCTAACAAAAAATCCACTATTTTATTTTACGATGTTTGTCTTAAACAGTCCAATATCTTCATGGTGACGATTCTTGCGATGTTCGACTCCATCTATCAATCTATCATCCAGTTTGCTTTCGTCTCGTCTCTCTCTCTCTCTCTCTCTCTCTCTCTCTCTATATATATATATATATATATATATATATATATATATATCTCACCTCTCTCCCAAACACACATGCGATGTTGGGCCGGTCTTTACATAAGGCCAAGGTCTCGGGCCCCCAAAAATTCCCAACATTTTAGTGTCCCCTCAAATCCCCAAAACACACCTACTATCTTTTATTTAATTTTGGTAAAATTGCGGGTCGGTCTATTTTTTAAAGTTTATAACCCCTTTAGTCCAATTTTTTTAAATCGGAAAAAAACACTTTTGAAGGTGAAATAACCGCGATACCCTTAATGAGCCTGAGACGCGCTACGTTTTTGTATCGATGTTAAAAAATATCGGGTTAAATTTATGAACCGCGATTCAAAAATAAACTAGGAAATTAAACTTTGAACCGCTGTGCAAAAATTAATGCGATGAAATTTATGAACCGCATTTCAAAAATAGGCTTGTAAATTAAACTTTGAACCACGGTGCAAAAATTAATGGAATGAAATTTATGAACCGCGATTCAAAAATAAACTAGGAAATTAAACTTTGAACCGCATAGACTAGGAAATTAAACTTTAAACTGCGATGCAAAAATATTATCTAATTTATTTTTGCACCACGATACAAAAGAATAAATAACCAGTTTATGTCCTTCACCTTCTTCTTCCATCTCCTCTATCGTAAGTCTTCTTCTTCCTCCTCCTTCTCCGCCTTCGCCCCAATTGAAAAATCCTTTAACCCAGCACAGATCCATTATAGTTTCGTATTTCATCAATCAAAACATGAAACACATCATATGCTTATTTAGAACCAATAATCCTCTCAAGTACATCATCTTCAATTGCATTGAAAATATAATCGACTGCTTCAGCAAACTTGATTTTCTCCCCTTCAGTTGCATTCTCAGCATGTTTCTTATCTACATTTTTTTTTGAATCACAGACCACCATTGAAGGTTTGAAATTTCAAATCAAGAGGCAACGAATTATTTACAAGAGATTTCAACCCGAAATTGCTCTTCATTTGGTTTAATTATTTCAACATATCTTTTGAGATAATTGTTGTAATTTCTTTGATTGATTAATCTTGTATATTGTGGAATTGGTTTATGCTTAATTTATTTATGGAATGCAATTATTTTTCTATGTCAAATGTAGTAATTTAATTTATTCTATCTCTTTATTTAATATATATTTATGTTTGGTTATTATTTTGTGGGTTTAATGCTTTTAATTAATTTGTCATTAATTAAATGATTTCAGAAATATTTAGTATCCGCGATAGCTACCTTTATATTTCAGACCAATCAATTTAATAGTTGATATTTTTGTGACACACATCGATAGCCATTGTAAGACTCGGTTTGACACACGATCGAACCACCTTAACCATTCGCAAGATCGGGGAAATTAAGGTTGACCGTAAGATGCGAGAGCCCGTAGTTAACCAATTTTGTTGTCTCGACTACCGACATGATTTGTAAAAAATTATAGAGAATTTTGTTTTGCGAAGCATTACTCATATGCTTGGTTATTATTGTGTGTTCTTAATGTTTTTAATGGCGTAGCGAACCATTAGATGATCACTAGAATTATAGGATAAGATGCGAGAGCCCGTCCTATTAATTCCAAAAATCACAATAATTGTTTGCGTTACGTGAGACCGAGATGAGATCGTGCGTAGATAGTCATTGGGTTCTTGCTTTGACATGTGACTATTTTCTCCTATGTTATAAGACGCGAGGGTCCGTAGCTAGGAGTTGTAGCTAGATTTGTTATACGTTGCGAGAACCCTTAGTGAATAAAATTGTGTGCCCGACTACCAAGACTTGAGTTTTAAAAAATGATTAAATTAAACACTGGCTAAACTAGAAATATTGCACTCCTATTTTTTTTATTTTGATTTGTTGTTGCCAAATCACCTTCGTTAATTTAGATTTAATTGCGTTCTTAGATTTTTTTTTAATTTTTAGATTTTAATTCATTTCTTTTCGCTCAAATATAATTAGTTAGCCTAATTTGGTATTTAGTTCGAGTGAGAATTACGTACGTTCTCTGTGGGATCGATATCCGTACTTAGGTATACTTTATTACTTGATACGACCAGGTATTCTTATATGAGTTTCGTTTTGCACACATCAAGGATATATTCAACTCTGGATTGGTTCCTTTTCACGACAGTGGCTGTTGTGGGAGGAAGTTTAGGGTTGCGGAAGTTTGGTGGTTTTAGGTTTTAAAAGCGAGGCTTGTGGTGTGTTTTTGGATCTGAGATTGGGGTTGTTGTTTAGATCTGGGTTAGTGGCGCGGCTGATGGATTTACAAGGATAGAAGATGATGGATCTAAGGTGTGTGACTAGAGGCGGCAATTTGGTAAGAGGTGACGTTTTGTTGGGAGGCGATCAGAGGGTGTTTGGCCTGATATGGAGGTGAAAGATAGGTTGGCGGCGACTGTGTGGGGGAGGAAGGTTTAATTCAGCGGAAGTTAGGTTGTTGGAAGATCGGTATGAGTCAGAGCTTCCCATGCCTTGCAGGTGGTGGCGGCCTGTTGGATCTTGGGGACCAGGGGAGCAGACAGGAGGCCGATAAGGGCACCAAACAAGGCTTGTCCTCCCGAATCCAGGGTTGGTATTGCGGGTTGGGGGTGGGAAAACATTCTTGGATGTTTGAGCATTTTTGGCGAGGACGGTGGGGGACGAACATGGGTGTGAACCATCCACGAATTTGTAGAGGTCATAATTGCCTCAACTTGGAGTTTCCAAGCTATGTAGTTGGTATAGTTCTTTCATTAATATGGTAAACATATATATAGGAATACAATACTTGGTACACAAGTTTAACCTATAGAATTTAAATGCAAAAGGAATTAGGAAATATAAATACAAATAAATTAGAAAATAATAAACTAAAGATAATTATAATATATTACAAATATAATATATTTTTTTATACTATGCACATGGTTGATGGCCATGCTCATGAGTCATGATGCATATTTGTTTAATAACTCAAAAAGAATTGTTCGACTTTGGAGGTGTGTTTGTGATTTATTTAAGTGGGAAACCAAAAAGTTGCAAAAGTTCCTTTGATTTAAGGCACTAAGACAAATAATGGAAATTTCCTTTGCAAAAGTTGCAAAAGTTCCTTTGATTTAAGACAAATAATGGAAAACACATTGTTTGTGTTTTAAATATTTTTGTACTTATAACAAGCTCCAATAATATTAATATATTCTCTTAATAATTAAAATTTTTAAATGTGAACTCTTTGGGTGGAACGGAAGGAGTGGTAATTTCATAGTCATGATCATGCCATATTTTTAAATGGATTGATATATCAGCAAACTTTTCTATGTTTCTTTTTTTGCTCCAAATCATATGTTTTGAAATATGTTAATTTTAACATTTAACGATTTGATTTGATCATAATCGTGAACTCCACTAGTAAGTTTAGAGGTTTCGTATCTATAAACTTGGTTATATTGAGTTTGTAGAAGTTTGAGACATTGTACTTGGGTATGGATTTAATGTTTTATATGAAATTGAAATTGAAAAATGTTAATACAAAATAAGGTATATTGTAGCTTTTTAGCCAATTCTCTTTACAATATTTAAATTATATTCAACGAATGAGTGTTAATGATTGAATGAGTATGATTCAGTAAGATAAAATGAATTATAGTAATTAATTAAAAAAATTATTAAGGTAATATATATTTCCTTCTTCTTTTTATGTTTATATTTTATTCATTCTTTCGTTTTTTTTCTCTACATAAAATATCTTTTTTAATCCCTAAAAGACATTCGCTGTCAACGGAAAATAAGGATCTTCCAATATTGTAAAAAAACCTTAGAAATTGCATCTCCATTCAAAGTAGAATGAAACAATAAAATAGGTGAGTGTTGGATTTAACGACACAAAAACAATGGAGTAATGAAATTTGAATAATTACTATAGGGAGTGAACAAATGATGAAGCATTATGCAAAATGTTGACCATGAAGAAAATCTTATACTTTCTCCATTCCTAAATAATCGTTCTAGTTGATCTAACGCATAATTTAAGAAAAAATAATTGACTTTATGAAAGATAACTTATAACACCACTTGCTACAAGTAGACCAATTAATGTTGGCCCAATATTCCACAATCAATTAGTTTTGTCTATAGCAAATAAACAAATCACCCCTTCCCCACCCAGCAAATCCAAAAAATAAAAGAAAATAACTTTATAAAGTTATGGCTTTCAAAAAAAAAATATTATGAAAGATATTTACTTATTTATTTTCGAAAATTGCAAAATACCAGATATTTATCAATTCAATAATAATGAAATTGACATTAAAATATGAAAAGAAAGGAAGAATTTTACTAAGTAGAATTGATCATTAAGTCTGTGTATTATAAATTGAGAAGAAAGGGAATTTATATACTAGTCTAAAAACCAGACGCATAACTGAAGAAGAATCTGTATTAATCAACTGCTAAACTACCACTAACTGACTTTTAAAAGATTCAATAGCCCTTTAGCATTAACTATACTACTTCCAGCTACTGAAACTCTCCAACTTAACTACACTGCAGAACGGCAGAACCTCTTCCATTTTGAACTTGATTCCCCATATTTAGCCTTAGCTTGAACTTGTTCACCTGTCTTGAAATTATTCAGCCTCTTTGAAACACAATCATTGTTAATAAAATAAATTAAACAATGACTTTTTTTGGGGTAGAGAAAGTAATTAGTTTTAACAACTTTTAAATTAAATGTAATCTAAAAATAAACTCAAATACTTTTTTCTCTATTCTCTCTCATTCTGCCTTCTTCCGTACTATCCTCTTTATCCCCCCATACATACCCAGCAATCTCCCCCTTCCCCACCCGGCCATCAATTTTGACCAATCTCTCTCTCTCACACACACACACAAAAGGGGAAGATGACTCGTGTAGTGAGGGACACGGTGCTGTGTGGAAACATGTGACGAAAAAATGTGGTGAATCCTCATATGAAGGGCTCCCATCCACGGGAAAGTGCCCAGCTACTCTGGATCAACTTTGTTGGCTGGTTTTCTTTGTCCATTATCCTTCATCCTATCCGTCTTGTCCGGGCTGGTAAAGAAGGGGGTGACTGGGTGAGATTAAGTAGAATCAATTAAAGTGGATGCTTAAGGAGCGAAGCCATTCGAACGAGTGTGAGAGGAGCGAATCCGTGAAAATTCTAATCTCGATATGGGGAGACCTTTCAACATTAGCTTTTGTAAGCCTAAGCAAACAAAGGTTGTAGTAGGGACTTCACATAACACTCTCCAAACCGGCGAGATCGTGGTGGAAGCTTGTTAAGCTTTGAAAATGGTGATCCGTAACACCTTCTTCTGAATCCTAACATCGTTACCATCGTTTCTAACCTACTACCTCCCCCAATCCCGTCTGTATTATTCTCACAATTCAATTGATGTGCTCGGCCCAAACCAAGTCACGAGCAAAGCACGAGCGACCATCACGTGCCAGTCACAGGGTCAGACAGCGTGGGACCTACCAGGTCTGGTGGGCAGAGCTAACAAGATATCAAACAATAAATAGTATAGCTCATGTCTAAATCTGGCCAGGCACATGCCTTACTTACCCGACTAGGGGCCATGCCCGGGGACCACACTCACAGCGGACAAAGAATCAAACTCATTCCGTCCAAACCTGGTCGGGCGCTAGCCTTGCTTGCCCGACCAGGGGCCACGTCCGGGATCTACACTTGTCTATAACCAGTCTACACCATATAGTCGCGTTTGCTCGCCTGTGCACGACGAGGTGGGAGCCAATGAAACTTTCTCTCCAAGACAAGTCAAAGGTTTTCTTATCCGAGCAGAACACCTACCATATCTGCTTCTTCATTCACGCGGGCAGCTGCCTATCAAGCCTAAAGTCTAGGGATTCTCTCCTAATCCCACAAGATAACTAAGGTAGTGAATTCTAGACGGATTCAATGACAATGAGGGCTTATAAATACCCTTCCATACGTCATATTCAAGGTACACACTCTTTTTTGAGCCTAGAACCTCTGTCGAATTGCTTTTTGACTCTCTCACACGATACATACTCTCATGCCAGAGTGGTTTCGTGAGACAAAGTCTTGCACTCTCACTAAGGTGTTTTCGTGGTCTTAATCAGGTTCAAAGAAGCAGATCAAGCCCAGATATCCTACCCATCATACGGACGGCCCAAGCTGCATTTTTGCCACATCATCAATCAACTCTCTCAATTCGATGTTGATTCATCTTGATTTCTTGTAATGGATTTGTAGCATGAAGTCATGAAATTAATTGTCCTCTCTCTCTTAAAATACAAGACTTTATGTCTCTATACTTTCTCTCACATAAAGTTGATAAATCTTTTTGCTCTATCTCTCTAAACTAAGTTTCTCTCAAATAGAGAGAGAGGCAAGGTGAGGTAGGTAAAAATTGGTGGCTGGGAGGAAAAGGGAGAGTATACTATGAATAAAACGTGGGGAAGAACACAAAGAAAAGAAAATATATTTTTTAGTTTATTTTTGGATTAAACTAAAAAAAAAGGTTAAGAGAGAGAAAAGGAAATTAATGGATAAATAATATTATATATCAGGGAATGATATTATCCCTTCCCGTCATATTATTCAACCTAGGTATTACACAGCTTCAAGTAAGGACAAGTTTGTTATTTTAATTTTTTTTTAACTATTTTGGTAAAGATAACGGTATAAGAGACTAAAATGTCAGCTAAAGTGAAGTCTACAAACCAATATAAGAAATGAAAATAATATATAACCTTATAGGAGAAAAGATGAAGTTCAGAGACCAAAATATATATTAATCATAATTTTTATAACATTTCATCTTGATCATCTACTTGTGTTGAAAGTATATTGTTTGTGTTTTAAATATTTTTGTACTTATGACAAATTCCAATGATATTAATATATCTCCTTAATCATTAGACTTTTCAAATGTAAACTTTTTGGATGAAACAGACAGATTATTAATTTCATGGTCATGATCATGCCATATTTTTAAATGGGTCTGCTCAAGTGGCGCTGGAGTAGAAGAGAGATCCGCCGCCGTTGCCAAGGGTTGTATCGGTTGGGAATTATTTTTCTTAAAAAAAACATTCTAATTACTTTTTTAATTAATTTCAATTGTTTTTGGTCGATTTAACATTAACTAATGTTGAGTTTGTAAAGTAACAAATAGACTCATGCCAATAACACGTTATTTGGTACCTAAGGCTCCGTTTGTTTCACGGAAAATCATTTCTGGAAAATGATTTTTGGAAAATCAAAAGATTTCATTTTTAGGTGTTTGATAAATTTTTTGAAAATATGTCAGAAAACATTTACGGGTCTTTGGCAAACACACGGAAAATGTCACGGAAAACAATATATGAATAAATACAAAAATAAAAATAGAAAATAAACAATGTTTAGGATGTCCCTAGAAAATCAATAAGGACCATCTTTTTTTAATAAGACTCATCTTTTTTTAATCTCACAATTACAAATAATTGTTTTGATAATTGATATCAAAAAAAAATATTTTAAAATAGAAAATAGACAATGTTTAGGATGTCCCTATAAAATGTTACGGAAAACTATATATGAATAAATACAAAAAATATATATTTTAATATTAATGCACATATTGAATATAAAATAATGTTGAACTTTAAGTAATTTTTCTTTAGTAACCCTCAATTTATCATTAGTGGTGTCAAATCAATGTCTATCTTTTTTCAATCTCACAATTACAAATAAATTTTTTGATAATTGATATGAAAAAAACATTTTAAAATAGAAAATTGACAATAATTAGGATGTCCCTAAATAATTTAGGTGACACAAATTTTAGAACGTAGTAAGCATTTATTAAAATTATAATTTATAAATATTATGCACAAACTTTATTTATATTTCTAAACAATTTATTTGTTGAGTGAAATATTGTGTGTGTAAGTAAATATATGCAATTGTGAAAGGGGGCGGAGGGTGCCCGAACATTTGGAAAATGACTTACGGAAAATGAATCCTTAAGTCATTTTCCGGAAAAGAAACCTTCATTTTTCGTTGACTCGGAAAACCTTTTACGTTGACTGCATTTTCCTAAGGTTATCAAACACCGGAAAATGAGGAAAATATTTTACGGAAATCATTTTTCATGAAACAAACGGAGCCTAATTTTGAGTGTTCTTAGAGTATTTCTAACATTACCCATTTAAAAATCTATTAATTTTATCATTTAATGATTTGATTTGATCATAATCGTGAACTCGATTAGCAAGTTTAGAGGTTTCTGATCTATAAACGTGGCTCTATTGAGACTTTCATGTTAAGAAGTTTGAGATATCTACCTGGGTATGGTTTTATATGAAATTGAAATTGAAAAAATGTTAATACAAAATAAGTTATACTCGTAGTTTTTTAGCCAATTCTCTTTAAAATACTTAAATTACATTCAACGAATGAGTGCTAACGATTGAATTATAATACTGTAAAACCCCGATATTTTATCTATTTTAGTTTTCTTAAAGATAAATGAATTTGATAACTCTTTTGACAATTTTTTACCAAAGTTATATTTTATTGACTTTTTATGTTATTTTATTTAACAACTATATTAATATTTTAGTTTATTTGACCAAGTCAAAATGTTAGCTTTAATTTAAAATGTTATTTTAATGTAAGTAAAATTTTAGTTTATTTGGAAGTAATTTTGATTTCATTTATCCTTTACTGTGACTCATCAACCGTCATTATATAGTTCTTTACACTTATTATAGTCCCCCTTAGGAGAAAAATAAAAAAGTCAAGTCGACGGTACCTTCACTTATTATTTTTATTCTCTCCTTGGCTGCGCGGTACGAAGAGAGAGCGAGCTATGAGCGGGTTTTATAATTTTAAGCTAAAATCAATTATTCCATCTCCGTTGATTTGTGGGTATGACTCGAGATTTATTATATAAGGTTTTTGGTGTATTTTATTGGTAGATATTATTCTGTTTTAAGGTAAGGGAGACTATGCAGCACTAATTCTGTGTCAATTTAATTACGTGATTGTCCCTATAATACTTCTGTTTGATTCATACTCTTCTCTATTGAAACGTGTTTATTGTTATCGATAAACTTTTGATATTGGTTTGACTTGGAAATAATTACATATTAACAATCAGTGTGTTTTATTGAGGAACTGCTATTTTAAATCATCTGATCAATGATTGATTATTTGGAATGGTTTAGTGATACTGATCAGTGAAACAACTATGAACAATCTGCATATTATTATTGGGACTCATGTGATTTAGTGCCCGTGTGTATTGTACTCGTTAAGAATAATCTCACTCTGGCCTAAACTGATTAGTATATTAAATTGTCACTTGTGATCAGTTGTTATTTAAATAACACTCGGTATCGTTCTTTGAGTTAATAATCTTTGATACATATTTTTATTCATGGACTAGGTATTTGAATCGCATGTCTTGTTCTATTATATGGTGCTGTGTACCCCCTTTCTTAATGGGCTCACAAGCTCACCCCTTACAATTTCTGGTTGTGCAGTTGAGATTTGATCGAAGATTGGATAGCAGCTGTGTGCGCGAGGTTTATCGGAGCACTCGGTTTGATATTTAAAATATTTATGTATTTTATTTGGGCTTTACTAAAATTGTAATAAAGATATGTTTGTATCAAACATTGATATTTTTTAGATAAATATTACTTATTTACTTATTCCACTGCAACTTACGTGTTTTTATTTGGAGTTGTTTTGGAATGAATTTTTGGAACACTCGACGGACCCAGTCTCATTTGGTCTCGAAATCGGGGTCGTCACAGTTGGTATCAGAACGAGTGATCCTCGGCATTGAATTGGGTTTCGCCTCGCTAATTTTGAGGATATAGTATAGAACCTTCTTTGTGGTATTGAGATCCAGAGAGTAGAATTAAGTTTGAATTTGAGGACGAATTCTTTTTAAGGAGGAGATGGTGTAAAACCACTATATTTTATCTATTTTAATTTTCTTAAAAATAAATAAATTTAATACCACCTTTAATATTTTTTACGAAAGTTATATTTTATTGACTTTTTATGTTATTTAATTTAACAACTATACTAATATTTTAGTTTATTTGACCAAGTCAAAGTGCTGGCTTTAATTTAAAATGTTATTTTAATGTAAATAAAATGGCTATTGATATGCCCGGCCCAAAACATGATCACGGGCAAAGCACGTGCAACCATCACGTGCCGATCACGAGTATGACCCTTAAAGGGCCCGCAGGCCCAGCGAGCATGGGAAGAATAACATCTAACAGCGAGCATGACATTCCCGACCCAACCTGGTCGAGCACGGCCCGACTGTCCGACTGTGGCCTTGCAGGAATTGTAACCGGTTCAATACATCACCTATCACACATGCGAGCAGGGCCTTGCCCGCTCAGTCCAAATCGAGCAGAAGACATCAGTGACTTGCCCGCCAAGACACGGCCAAAGGTTACCATATGTAGGCAGGACACTTGCCTTATCTATTCCTGATATCACGCGGCCAGCCGTATATCACCAGGAAATCTAGAGTTTCACTCCTGGTGGAACAAGATGACTAAAGAAACCAAATCCTACCCGGATTCAATCACACAAGGGCCAATAAATACTCCTCCGCCAGACATCACAAAGGTACATGCTTTCATACACTTTGCCTCTTCCTTGAGTTCTGGTATTCTGTTCTCATACACTATACTTACTCTCACGCCGGAGGGGTTTCGCGAGGCCCTGCCTTGCACTTCCACTCAAAGTTTTCTCGTGCTTCTCACCAGTTCAAGGAAGCGATTCAAGCCCGTATATCCTACCCACGTAACGCCCCGCATCGAGGATTTTGCTACATCAGTTTGGTTCCGTTGCCGGGAAACATCAACATCTCACCTTTTTAAGTCTTACGGTGCAAATTTCTCAAGACCACCAACTGCAATGGCTGGTAAGAACAGCAAACACCGCGTTGCAGAAAGCAACAACCGGGCTGGAAGCCAGTTGGCCGGCGATCTTCCACCGAAAGCACCCCAAGCGGGTTCAAACCGCAAGAAGAAGATTGCCGCATGGCAAGCAAAGACATGGGAAGGACGCATCTACGTGGAAGAACAATTGCCCCAAAGATGCTAGCCGAACCGCCCAGCCAACGTAATGCAAGGAGATCATCAATGAGCGCTTAGTGCCCGGAGCAGATCTCGGGACACGCTTAAATCGCCAAAGGGAGAATGGCCATGGCGCCATGTGAATCCACCCGCCAAGCCTCCTCAAGACAACAAGTTGCTTTGCTCTCCAAGTCCAAGCGGACTACTATAGCGAGAATGTACAAGCTCAATCAACAACTCTACGGCTTTGGGCCATACCAGGTTCCGATGGGCGATTTAGAATTGAACTTTGAGTGTCATGACGTTGGTGATGGCCATGCCTCACGCCTGCCGCACCAAGCAAGCGCCTTCAATGTTATCCGTGTACAGTCGAAAAGGTTGAAGAGGTAAAAGCAGCGAGATGACGAGCGAAGCGAGATATAGCCCAAATTTCTCATACAAACGCGAGCATGAGCAAAACTACTATGCCCGCGGTGAAAGTCATAGTCCCGCAGAGCTCGTGAACACGCCGAGAAAGAGGCATATCAGGCTAAGCGTAGACAGCGAGTAGACAAGGAGATGGAAGCTTCTTCGCGCCAACCTTACGCCCGGCCTCACGCGAGCATAGGTCGGATCATGTTCGCTCATCGGGTATCAACCTAGATGCTGGAGCGCTTGTCGGCGCATGGAAGCCATGAAGCGTGACATGGCAAAAGCAGGATGGCTAACTTTGGTTGTGGCCAAGCCCGGCTATGGTGTAATCAAGCCCTTGGAAGGAAGCCCCTTCCTCACGAAATCGAGCAGCACCACTACAAGGCATCATATTCCCACAATTTGAAATATTTCGGGAGGCGGGCAAGTGTGGCTCAGCTCAGATCATTCGAGGCACTGAGTTCGAATGGTGACGGATATTGAAGCCCTAAAAATGCGAGCATTCGAGGGGGCCCTTCGGGAAGCACAAGCATGGTGGGAGGGTTCCCCGTGGATCCATCGGCGGTTGGGAAGTGTTAGGGAGAAATTCCTAGAAGAATTTGGCCTCTTGGACAACACCTAAAAAGATTCGATCTCGCTAAAGTCAAGCAAAGGCGAACATGAGTCTTATGGAAGCTACTTGAAGAGGTTTGAGGAAACGCTTGACCAAGTGACCATGACGGTGACCCGAGATTACTACGTTATCTAAACAACATGAGAGGGGCCACTGAAGACAATGTTGGCCATGAACAGGGAGCCTCAAGGCTGAGCTGCTAGCAAGTTCTCATACGCTCGCCGGCCAGACCGGCTCGAGCGCAGAACAAAAAAATAGACAAGGCCAGGACAGCGGCACGCCACGACCTCCAGACCAGAGGGCAGAACTGCTCGCCGTGAGATAGGCGAAGATCATCTACTCCCGGGGAAGGTCTCGAGAAGCTCGTTTACCCCGCTAAACACAACGCGGGAGAAACATGCTCTCAAGTCGAGACGCCGCTCGCCCCATATCCACTTCCTCGATCCCCGGCTACGTGGGATCCCAACAAGTGCTGCGGCTACCATCATGGCAGGCATACTACGGAGGAATGCGTAGCTGAAACGCGAGATAAAAGCTCATAAGGGCAAATTAAACCGCTTTAAGAAAAACCAGGCGATTTGGAACAATGCGGACAATGAAAGACAAAAAAGCACCTCCTTGAGGAAGAGGTGGC
>CM028381.1:60988475-61063344 GCA_013146195.2 Codonopsis lanceolata
TTACATTACTCTCCAAAATGAAATTTAAAATTAATTTAATTTATTTTGTTATCAATGGTTTTCTTCCATCAATCTCATCATTCATAGATTCACCCACCATTATCACCTCAAATAACACCATTAACCCGAAAATATATTTGATTTTTTTGTCTAATTCTTTACTCGCCGTTCAAATTAACCTATATGCAAAACTCGTCATTTATAGACCTACCACCACTACAACCTTAAATTTCACTATTTACAAATCCAAATTAATTTTTTTGAATTTTCAAATTTGAAGATTGAAACTCAAACCGATATGAAGATTTGGAAAATAGATGATTTGGAAATCTAACAATGTCATATTTCATGAAACCACCATTTTTATGCTTACAATCACCCCAAACACCACTCTAACCCCTCACCATCCCACTGCGTCGCGCCACCGGTCACCACAAAAAAACGTTCACTTTGCTTTGCTAAAACGGAAAAATAAAATATCTTTAACTTCCGTTAAGTCACCATTAAGATTGGATGACAGTTAGGGATAGTAGCGAAATTGTATATATCTTTAAAAGTAAAATGAAAATTTCACTCGAATCATAGTATAGTGGCAAAATGTAACAATTAATCAAAGTACAGTGGCAAAAGTAACCATTTTTCCCCCCAAAAGTTAATTTTTTATTTGATTTGATTCCTCTTTTAATTCTTTACTCCTTCCTTCAAAATAACTAATTTGAAAAACTCATCATTTATAGACACATCATTACACAACTTTGAATTTCGCTTTATACAAACTCAAATTCAATTTTTTGAATTTTTGAATTTTCAAATATTCAAATTGAACCAAAACCCATGTGGATATTTGAAAATAAAATAATTTGGAAATCTCACAATGTTTTACTAACTCGACTGAGTACGGATGTTTTTGTCATCTTAGAAAATATTGGGTGACATTTGTAACGATAATGGTAAGAGGGGGAAACTGATAAGAAAATCAAAATATAAGACGAAATGAATAGAATTAAAAAACATATGATTTATCTTTGAAATAGGTACAAGTCAAGGGATCAACTTATTATTTAATTATTCATGAAATTAATTTGCTTATGACAAATTTACTCTTTTGGCCTTAATTCATGGCAAGTGATTTATAATATTTATGGCAATTTTTTTCTAATCATTATTGTTTAGCATAATAAATTTATGTGTATTGTCCTTAACAAAAGACACAAATTCATCAAATGATTCTTCATTTTTTTCATCTTCTTGACATTATGACACATTTTCTTAACTTATTTCTTTTATTTTATTCATGGGTAATAACTAAACATGCTACAAATTTGCTTAATATCTCGATACTAATCGACAATTTTATTACTATAGATACAATTTTTTATATAAATCTTATAATGTCTTTCGCGGACATATTTAAGAAAGTAAAACCATATTATTTTTTTAGTTTCCAATAAAGTTATAGTGTCTCAACCGAGTAAGGGTATTTTTGTCATTTCAGAAAATATTGGGTGACATTTGTAACGATCCTGGTATGTGGGGGAAATTGATAAAAAAAAATCAAAATACAAGACGAAATGAATTGAATTAAATAATGTAGGACCTAACTTTAAAATATGTATAAGTTAAGGGATCAAACTATTATTTAATTATTCATTGAATTAATTAGTCTATAACAAATTTACTCTTTTGACATTAATTAATGGTGAGTGATTTATTAAGTTAAAGGGTAGATTTGTCCATACATTAAGTTGTAAGAGACAACCTACACTTTTATAAGTAGTATTAGATAGATTAGATTAGATTAGATTAGATAGTTAGATAGATTAGATTAGATTGTGAAAAGCTCAAAAACACCTGCAACCACACCGATATATCTCAAAAAGAACTTACCTCTAAAATTAAACCGCTCAAACTTATTCCCATACCGAGTAACTCGTCAACCCAATTCTTCCTGCAAAGTCAATACCGAACCCATTTATCACCCGCATACTGCCACACATTTTCTAAATAATCAAAGCCCAACTTATGAAGATATCAATGTAATACCCAAACTTAGTTGGCTCAAAAATAAACTTACACAAGCCCGATTATAAAACATAATTATTATAATTATAATTAAATTAACGAATTTTTGGTATCTTACATATAAAAATACAGGATCATTCTGGGAAGGAACCACAAAATGCAACGGGCACTAACAGTAAGGTAAGGTTGACATGATGAGACACAAAAGAAACGATATAGGGAAGGAGTAATTCTCAAAACAAGGGAGACAAGAATATAAAAACTAAAGAGAGTCAGAGAATATATATAGGAGACAAACTATAATAAGGGTTACAAAAGAATCATAAAACTGTAAGGATTTGGAAGTTTAAAAACTGAAGGAAACATGTATAGTTAAATTATAGAAAGGAGAAAAACCATTGACCTAATTGACTAAGGATTAATTAAATCTATAAGGCCATGGATATACCTAGTATACCACACTTCTTACACATTGATAAACATGAAAAAAATTAACAAAGATCCTATTAAAATTCTGTAATTTAGCCCATTTTTCAATATAAATCAAACATTGAAAATCTAATAAATAGAATTTCATATTTGAGCAAACACGGATACTTCATCTCAAGGAACACACATAAATACCAAGAATGCATGTCCTAAATAATGACTAAAAGATATGAAAGTGTATAACCAAAAATATGAGAGAGAGTGAGAGAACTATTTTACTTCCAATGAATTCATCAATGTCACCTCATTGATCACTACATTCTTCAAAACATTTAAAATTTGAAAATATGTTTCCAAACAGTCATTATAATGAGATACTATTGATCTCAAAACAAATTAGGATACAAACAGAAGGTAGCTTTCACACTTTATAAAGAGCCCTTTGATTCACAGGATCAAAACCAATGAGAGAAGAGAATCAATGGCTGATATATACATTATAATTTTTTTATGTGAATGGCTTGATAATTTCTATGAAATTGAAAGGTATCTCTTTCCTTTAGAGGATATAAACAACACCAACATAGTTATAAGCTTTTTGTAGGAAACATTAAGTGCTCGTTTGTTGCTTATTTGGAGTGACTTTTGGCTTTTGGCTTTTGAAAAGTTATATTTTAGAGTGTTTGTTTCAGCTTATAAGCCAAAAGCCAATAAGTAAAGTACAACACCTTTTATGCATTGAAAAGCCAATGCCAAAAAGCCAAAATTTTAAGCTTTTTTGGTTTTTTTTAAAACATGAAGACAAATATTCATTAATAAATATTTTATTATCCTCATTTTATCCTTTTATGAAATATACATAAAAATATGAATACTAATTTTCAATTTTTTTTAACAAATGATTATAATGACTCACAAACAGCTTTTTGACAGCTATAACAAACAGTCTATCATGCAATCAACCACAAGTCATTCAGCCACCAGCTTAAGCTATCAGCCATAAGTCATAAGCAATCAGCTACAACAAATGAGCCCTAAGAGCAAACAAAGCAATCAATTCAAGTGTAGAAAAATAGTTTCTTTGAAAGTGAGATTCATCGAAGAAATTGAGAAGAACAATTGTGAAATGCAAAACAATTATGCCTAAAAACATTAAAAAAGAAAGAATTAAAAAGGATAAGAAATATACAGTGTATACAAATGTCGTCACGAATGTAACAACATTGAAGACTACTATTATAAAATGCAAACACCAAGAGATCTCCGTAGGGAGGAGAATCTCTCATAATCTAATGACTTGGTAAAAATATTTGCAAGTTGATTTTCAGTTCTTATGAATTGTATACGAATGATATTTTTCCTGTAAAAGATCTCAAATGAAATGATGCCAAATGTCAATGTGCTTAGTTCGAGAATGTTGCACAAGATTCTTTGATATATCAATAGAACTTGTATTATCCCAATATATAACTAATGATTCACTATGCAAACCATAATCCACAATTATTTGATTCACCCAAAGCAACTGAATACAATAACTACCAACTGCCACATATTCAGATTCAACAGTTGAAAGGGAAACACAATTTTGTTTCTTACTATACCAAGACACTAAGTTATTTCCAAGGTAAAAACAACCACCAGATGTATTTTTTTATCATACGCATCACCAGCTCAATCAGAGTCACTAAATCCTACTAAATTAGTATTGGTGTCTTTGGAGTACTAGACTCCTAACTCTTAAGTTCGTTTGACATATCTAAGAATTCTTTTTAAGGCTGTAAGATGAGATTACTTAGGGTTTGCTTGATATCTAGTATAAACACATATACAATGCATAAGATCAGGACGACTAGCAGTCAAGTAAAGTAAATTGCCTATCATACTTCTATAGAGGGTATTATCAACATTTTTACCCTTATCATCTCTACTAAGCTTAACTTTGGAGGACATATGAGTCTTTTTTAGAAGTGACATTTTCCATTTTGAATTTCTTAACTAAATTCTTAGCATACTTAACTTGGGAGAGAAATATACCATCTCTAGATTGTTTAATGTGAGAACCCGAAACCTACTTGTATACTTGTCTTCCATACTTGTTTAACATGATTAGAACATGTTTTTGACATGCTAGTAGTATCCCTAACATGTTTGACTTGATTGCATTCCTTGATCAAACCGTAATTGTCGTATCGAACGCCTATTGCCTTGCATGCTCTAGATTGACTTGTTCTTGCTCGGGCTTTGATCTTTTGGACTTAGCCAAGACCTTGAGAGACTTTTATCATTGTTATAAGGACCCTTAATACTCATTCTAATGCTTCTTTGAGTTGTTTATGCCTTATACGCATTATACGTGCAAATCTGGACCTGTTTGACCTAAAGTATGGCTTGAGGAATCGTTCCACTCTGCCAACCGAACATCTTGGGCTTTGTTCGGCCACAAGAACCGAAAAATGATGGAAGTTCGCCATCACAACCGAATGTAAGAGTTTTCCAAAGATGACGGATTTTCTGCAATATTTGGCTGATTACGATCTTACCCTTACTGAACCTCTATCATTAGTGACTTTAACCACTTGTATTAGAGTTTTATTAGCCTAATCTAAGCCTAATTAAGATTTCTAAACCTATTTCTATCACTCATCATTTGACAAGTGTTCCTCATTAACACTTAATTAAGCTGATCTACACTACATCAGCTCTAGTCTTTCATTTTACGATCTATTTCTTCTCTTTTTCTTCATTTGTCTGGAGAGAACTGTGCGTAAGAGTCTTGGTGAGATTAGTGCATGAGGGTTTGCTTCCAAGAGATTACGAAACCCACTTGCGATTCCAAGACCGCCGTTGCGTAGCCGCCGTCGAGACGAGCGATCGACACCGACCAGTTTTCTTGCTTCGTCCATTGCTTGGATTGAGGTAAGCTATCAATTTCCCTTAGGTCCATGTTAGAGATAACATGCTACCTCCTCTTACTTCCTTTCTCTCATGTCTAAATCATGCTCTCCTTGTCTTCTACCATGAAAATGATACGTTTTAGAGAGTGTGAATTTCTGGGAATTATAGACCATGAATGTAAATGTCGTGATTTGGACACTAAGCCTAGAAGTAAAAGTGTTCTACTCTACATTAGAAATAACTATTATTCTTGGGTCATAGACTTTCGACCATTATTTGGGAAAACGTGATCTAGGGTTCCATAAATTGGGGACTTGAATTTATTCTTGGCTATGGTTGTTATTGGACTAATGACCTAGATTAATCGATGCGTTAACTTAGAAAAGAGTTGGAAATGCAGATAGTGTTTTAACTCTACAAGCTTGGATTTATATAAATGACTCAACGGAGTCGACATTAGTGAGCTATTGAACAATACCGGCTCAATGATCAATCCCCACGACGTTATTACATGGGTTACACTAGAAAACTAATTCTAGACTCTTGAAATGGATTGACTATCATGCTTGTATCTTTATGACATAATAAATACATACTTGATCTATTGAGTTCGCTCTTGTCGAGCTCAATCTTGCTTGTTTATTGATGAGATTATATACTTGTCTGGAACGAGGATGCTCTTGTCGGACCCGTTCCATACTAACCATTGTTGAGTAAATACTACTTGGCATTGCATGAGTCCAGCTGGCGTACTTGATCATGTCACACACCCTCCACTGCTGGCCACAGAGGGGAAGAGCTCTCCTTGGCCAACCAATACGCGACCATTGAGATTGACTTCATGTTTATCCCGAGAATATCCTCGGAAGATCGATGTATTATCACACCCATCGATTCATGCACGTCATGAAGGTGTCTGTTTTGCAGGTCTACGAAGCGGCCCGGCTCTATCCTCATATTATGTGAACTATGTGCAATAATGTGCATCTTAAATACTTGATCTACATGCTTATAATATTGTCTTGCCTAACGTGTTGCATAATGCCATGTCATGCATGATTGATAGCTTACGAGTCTTTATGACTTACCCGTTCCCCTGTATTTTTTTTAGATCCTAGCAGGGCAGGGCCCTCTCGTTGAGGCTTGCGGTGCTCGTATACTTTAGTTCTCTTTTGATCGGCTTTTGCAGTTGAAGAGGTGGTTTTAGAAGTCCTCTTCTCTTCTTTTGTATTTTGCAAGGACGACGGGTTTAAAGCTAGTCAACTAGACTACGCTTGGGAATGTTTATAGATCTTGTACTCGTGTATCCGTTAGCTACTTGTAGTATTAACTATTGTAGTACTTATACTTCTCTTGATGCCGGCAATTGTGTTAGCCATGCCTAGTATATCTTGTTAGCGTTCACTACGTATAGACTTTCCCTGAGCATTCCATTAGCTATTATTTATTTCCTTGTCATATGGACTGCTTAGCTTGGGTTCCGGCTGTAGTGTCGCCGAAGACTTGGATTAATTGCTTAACTGTTTTATCAGGTGAAATGATTTTGAAAATACCGACCTCTTGTGTCGAGTTCTCTTGCGACTGAAATGTTGCGTCACGTCAGTTTTAAAATATTTTGAGTCCTTGCATGTTCCTTCTTTCTTGTCCCTCTTGTCTTGTCTTGTCTTGTTTGGCGCTCCGGTCTGCGTTCCCATCCCGGGTTCGGGGTCGGGGTCGCCACATTTAATTTGCATACCCAAAAAGAATTTTAATTCACCCACCATACTCATCTCAAAAGTAGAACTCATTCCATTTATAAATTGTTTTAACATAGAATCAGATGTGGAACAAAAAACTATATCATCTACATATATTTTAGCAATAAGAATTTCTTTATTGGATTGTTTAATAAGCAATGTTTTATCAACCTCTACTCCTTTAAAACCATTTTTAAGTAGATAATATGTTAACCTACCATACCAAGCTCTAGAAGATTGTTTTCAGTCTATAAACATGATGTGGCTTAAAGGGATCTTTAAAACCTTTAGGTTGTTCTACATAAACTTCTTCATTTAACACACGATTCAAAAAAGCACTCTTAACATCCATTTGTTGGAATGAAATACCTAAAGAGCATGAAATAGCTAGCAACAGTCTAATGGATTCAATTCTAGCAGCTGGGGTAAAAGTTTCTTCAAAATCAATTCCCTGTACTTGAGTGTATCCTTGATAAATTAAACGAGCTTTGTTTCTAATCACATTACCTTGTTCATCAGACTTATTTTTAAATATCCACTTGGTTTCTATAACATTAGTAGATTTTGGACAAGAAACTAAGTATCAAACATCATTTTTCACAAATTGTTAAAGTTTATCTTGATTGCCATTTATCCAAGGTTCATCTTTTAAGGCTTCTACTACATTTTTTGGTTCTATTTCATAAACAAAACAACAAGTATGAACATTTAAACTCAGAAGACAAACAAGAAAGTTTAACCATGTCTTTGTAGCTAACCTTTTCTCTTCTTCTTGTTTGCACACCTACACTTACTTCACCAATCACCAAACTGAAAAGGTGATATTTCTAAATTCAGCTGGGATTGTCCATGGATCTGTTAATTATATTTTTCTCTTCATCAGAATCTGAATCTGTTTCAGCATTCTCCAATGAAGTCCCCGATGATGGTACATTGGAGCCTTCATTCGTTCTAACAGTCTTTGTGGTAGTTTCTGCAGTTGTAATAACTTCAGATTCTAAAGTTTGCAATCTTTCAAGGAGATCATCAACCTAATCTTCAGCACTTTTTCTGCTCAAATCAGATAAATCATCAAAGATAATGTTCATGGATTTCATAATAGTTCTTGTCCTAAGATTGAATACTCTATAGGCACGACTATTTGTAGCATATCCCATAAACACACGCTTATCACTTTTAAAGTCAAATTTGACAAGATGTTATTTATCACTTAACAATTAACAAATACTTCCAAAAACATGAAAATACTTTAAAGTAGGTTTCTTTCCATTTAGAATTTCATGAGTCATATTACTACCAGGTCTTAAGTACACACGATTAATAATATGGCATGTAGTGTTTAAAGCTTCAGCCCAAAATATTTTAGACAAATTCTTAGAATTAACCATAACACGAGCCAGTTCTTGTAGAATTCTATTTTTTCTTTCAGCTACTCCATTTTGTTTAGGAGTTTTAGGAGCAGAAAATTCATGTGAAATTCCCTTTTCATCATAAAAAGATGAGAAAGATGAATTATCATATTCTTTACCATGGTCAAATATGAGTTTCACAAGAGTAAGATTATACTCCCTCCGGTCCGGGCAAAGAGTCTACTATTCTATTTTGGAATGTTTCACTTAAAGAGTCAACTTTGAAAAATTAAGAAATAAATGTTTCATTTTATTACTAATAAGCTACTAAAAATATCATTTTCTTAAAAAAAAAAAAAAAACTTTCAAACGGGGACTCTTTGCCCGGAATGAAAGGAGTAATTATTAAGCATCTTTTTGTACCAAATTTTGAAAGCATCAAAAGTATCAGATTTTTCTCTAAGAAAGAATACCTAAGTAAATCTAGAAAAATCATCAACACAAACAAATGTATATTTTTTACCACCTAAGCTTTCAACTTCTATTGGTCCCATAAGGTCAGTATGAACCATTCAAAATACCTAGAAGAAGCACAATTTTGAATACTTTAAAGTGAAGCTTTGATTTGTTTACTTTTTTTGACATACGCCACATATTTTCATTTCTTTAGTGTTTAATCTAGGTAATCCTCTAACAGCTTCATGTCTAACAAGTTCTTCTAGTTTCTTAGTACTCGTATGACCAAGTTTTTGATGTCATAAGTCAATTTTATTTATGGAAGAAGAATGACAAGTAAGTATATTAACAACAAGATAGAAATTATCATTTGATCTAATACCTGATAAAATACATAAGTTATTTTTATCATATACATCACATTTTTCTTTATTGAATCTAACATACATGTCATTATCACATAGTTGACTAATACTTATTAGATTAGCAGTTAAACTTTCAACATGATACACATTATTTAATTTAAATAGTCCTTGACAATTTAGAATACCTTTACCAATTACTTTACCTTGTGCACCACCTCCATGTGTCACTCACCCACTTTGACATTTTTATAATTTTCCAAATATTCTTTGGAACCTGTCATATGTCTAGAGCAACCACTATCAAAATATCATGTACCTACAATGTTAGATTTAAGAGAAGTAAATGTAACATGACAAAAAATTATAGATTTCTGGGTCCAAGCAAATCTGCCAGAAAATGAATGAATTCTGGAATGAAGGTTCATCAGAGCCTTCATTGAGTTCTGAAAAATATTATTAGCAAGATCGGCTTGTCTCTTACGACAATAAGGTTTAATGTGATCATTAATATAACAGTAAAAATATATCACACCATGTTTTCTGGAAGAATTTCTTTTTGAACTTCTTTTATTACATAAATCAAAAGAAGTCAATTTTTTTGAAGAGGTAGAAGGACACTTACCAGTTTCTTCAACAAACATAAGAGTTTTCTTGACATTTTTTTAACAAATATAGGAAGCTTAGGAATTTTATAACCAAGGCCAACTCTATTTTCATTGCTAACTTCCAAAATTTCTTCAAGAGTAGCCTTCTTTTATTCATTTTATGCAAGATTCCATTAGACTTATCTAACTCACTTTTCATCTTTTCAAACTCCACATCTTGTCTAGTAAGTAGAGATTCAATACGAGCTAAAGCCTATTTTTGATCATCATTCAAAATATTTAATCTTTTATTTTCAAACACTCAAAGTTTCCTTTTCTTTTGAAAGATTTTCAATTAAAACTTTTGTTTACTCCAATTTTCAAAAAGGACTTTATAATCATTTAAAAGATCTTGATTTTCATCATCAGAGTCATCATCAATCTGCGGAATTGTTTTGGTGAAGGAAGAAAAATCAAACAGAACTATAAAACGGGGACAGTTTTTGTTAATGTAGGCATGCATGAGCTGACATTGGAGACATCATTCCTGGGCAGTCTTAATGGATTCATAGGAATATGTCTTTCTTTAGGGAAACTGAATAGAGGATTCATATGAACGGGCTTTTCATGAGCAAAAAAACTATATAAATTGTCAGACTCTTCCTCATCACTATCACTTAATGTAGCAGTAAAACTCTTACCTTTCTTCATTAGTGTATTAGCACACTTATTAACATAATGTCCACATCCTTTACAAGCATGACATTGAACAGAATCAATGTTTCTTTATTCTCCTTGACTTGCCACACTTTGAGCTTTCTTGGAACCTGTTAGGGTTAGTTCTTGACATAGAATCATTGTTAGTATTTGTAAAATACCAATTAACTCATCAACACACATTGAGGATGTATCATGAGCCTCTTCTATAGCAGAAATCTTGACATTAAACTTTTTAGGAAGAGATTTCATAAGTTTACTCACCAATTTTTCATTGGAGATAAGATCTCCAAAAGATACTGATTCATTAGAGATCTCAAAAACTTTGGTACTGTAGGAAGAAATATTTTCAGAGTCTTCCATCTTTAGATTTTCAAAATTAGTCATATTCATTCTAAGTTTAGTTCTCCTAACTCAATCAGATTCTTCACAATGTCTTTGAAGGGCATCCCAAGCACCCTTGGCACTACTACAATTAGATATAATTTTAAACATGTTAGGATCAACAGCAGAATTGATAACATACATGGCTTTAGAATTATAGTTAGCAAGTAACAACTCATCATTAGACCTTTCAATCTCAAGCTTAGGTTCATTATTACCTTCATCGCATGTGTTCAAAGGTGTAGACCAACCAATGAGGATGGCACACCATGAACGTTCATTAATTGATTTGATGTATACACGCATTTGAACTTTCCAACTAGAATAGTTGGTACCATCAAGAATGGGAATCTTGTGATAACCATTATTCTGAACGTTCATCATAGCTATAATCAGAAAGGACCTTTACTTTGTACGTCAATAGTTGGCTCTGATACCAATTGAAAGAAATGACTATAGCACAACAAACCAGAATACAAAAAAAATGAACGAACTGTTTTATAAATGATCTGGTCAATGAAGCTTACAATGATGAGTTCATTGAAGACTTTATCGAGATTTATGTGCAGTGGAAATAAGAAACAAAACAGTAGTAAAAGACGAAACTGAACACAAAACATTAACCTTTGATCAATAAGCAAATAACATAGAGTGGTGTTATTTAGACCCACCCTTCCTATGAGTGTACTGCCTCAAAATACTGACTTCCTATTTTACCCATCCTTCTTATAAGCATAGCCCCTCCTTCCCTTCATGTGCGTTCCCCTATCCCTTTTTCTTCTTCCGAGTTCTGACCCAGCCACCACCACCCCCACCCCCACTGCCTCCTTACCGTTCTCCCTCTCCTCCTTCCCTTTTTCCCTCTCACTCCTCCCTCCCTCTCTCCATTTGCCGAACTGGGGAGACGAAATCAAAACAATGGATATGGAGATGACTCGAAGAAGATGAAGGAGGTCGGCTGGAGCAGGAGGGACGGTGGCTATGGTGGGTGATGTGGCTGGAGAACGGCATCTATGGTGGAGATGAGGGGGGTAGTGTGGCTGCATTCAGAAAGAGAGAGAAGATGATGGGTCAAGTTGTTTTGGCTGGATATAGGTTGGAGTGAGCGCACTAGTCCTGTTTACCAGTAATGGAGATTCGCTAGAGAAGGCGGAAGGGGGGTTGGCTTTAGAGTTGCTAAATTGATGATTATTGGAGTAGGCTCAAACCAGCTGGAGGAGATGATATAAAAGCGGAAGAGACTGACGATGGAAGAAGAGGCACAACCGAATCTGGGAGATGGGGTCGAGAGGGAAGGAGGGGGGGTTTGCTTATAAGAAGGATGGGTAAAATGGAAAGTTAGTATTTTGATGAGGTACACTCATGGGAAGGGTGGGTCTAAATAGTGCCACTCAATAACTTATTGATCGTGCCTCATGGCAAAAAATATTCACTAGTAAAATATATGTTTAAGCTCAATACAACTCGAAAGGCTAACAAAGGGGAATTTATGAAAAACCTTAAAGATAGAAGTTATGACTTTTAATAATCACAACCCCCAACCTAATATACAGATGTTATCTAAGTAATTAAAACAGGTCAGCGTTTGGTGTAAACTATAAGCACTTTACTGGGCTAAGATGAATGAAGTCTCTAATGAAAGCACATCCGACACTTCATTCACTAGGAAACATTAGTCTTCTTAATCTATCTTTCTCTATGATAATTATGTGTTATATCTATGCTCAATAAACGTCGCAGCTTCAAAGGCTACGTCCTCTCTTATATATACTTGCACCTGTGACCTAGAAACCTTGTAGAATAAGAAAAACACTTACCATAATTCATAAACCCTAAAATCCAATTAAAACATAATCTCCAAAATAACCTTTCTATAAAAGGTGTAACAATAATAATTAATCAAAGTAAATACCAATAAAGGCAAAACAAATAATTAATTAAAATAAAACAATTAGATAACTCAATTAATCAATATCCAACAATGTGTATGTATGTATATGTATGTATGTATATATATACATATATATACATATGTATATGTATATATATATATATATATATATATATATATATATATATATATATATATATATATATATATATGTATGTATGTATGTATTTGATTTGTTTACCACAATTAATCATCAAACAGTATAAATTCAAGTAAATAACATTTACTAGGTACGAGAAGAGGGGGGCGATGGAGAGCGAGAGCATTAGCGGTATAACAAAAGATGGGGAATGGAAACCAAGGCAGAGATCTAGCTCTAGTAGCAAATTTATAAGTTTTAAGAAAATAAAAACTTGCTATTAGTTTTATAAGGTACCTGAATCTTTGGACCAATTACATTTTAGTGCCCCAAAAGTTGACACAAAGTTGGGAGCAGCTCTTGTTCGGTGATTCTAATTTTCTGTACTTGAATCAGTTACTTACCGATAGAATAATTATGAATGGTGCCTTTCGTAGGTATTTACCGACGAAAAAGTGGTAAATACCAACAGACCTCCATCGATTAATTTGTTTGATTTACATACCTCCGTCGATATATTTGTTGGATTAAAATACCAATGGACACAAAGTTCATCAGTGGTTTAGTGACACAAATTATGTTGACAATAAACTAGTTATGTCAACAATTACAAACTAAAACCTTATATCGATAATTTATTGAACTTATCGCCTTTCTCTTTCTCTAATGCGCATTTGCCGTTGCACCATAGTGTGCCAACCTCTCACAAACACACTCCCTCTTCCCCCTTTTTCTATCTCTCTCTCGCCACCACTGTCACCACCACTTCACTCTCCCTCTCAAAAACACACCTTCCCCCTTTCTATCTCACTCTCTTGTCGTCGCTACATGTATGAAGTTTTATTTTTTTATACCCTCACTTCCCCTCTTTCCAATCTATCTTCTCTGTAAATGTTGTAGTTCCGCCACCACCACTTCCATGCACCGTCACTAAATAACCACTTATTCTCATCACTCACAAATATCAGGTTAGTTTTCTTCTCTTTTTTTATAGTTGGTGAATATTGTTTCCATACCCCCAAATATATCCCTACCTGGAACCCATTTTAGGACATAAACTACCTACTATTAATAATACAAATCACCCTATATTAAGATAACTAACAATAACCAACAAAATTGGAGATGAAATGAATATAACAAGTCTCAAACCAAGAGTTTACAAGGTCTACAACTAACTATACAACCAAAAGACTACATGTCTTTCAAGTTTACAACATAACCAACTATTACACATGTTATGTATGTAACGTCCAAGGCTCTTCTTGTTTCCCATGTTCGTCATCATGTGTGTTCGTGTTCATTTCATTTTTTAGATTCATATTCAAAATCTTGACAAACTCGTAACATGTGACTCGACGTTAGTTGGAAGCTTGACCTAATTGTGAGCTTACTTGATTAGGCTTTGTATGTAACCATAATGGGTTACATTTCAAGTTTAGAAATCATGTTAACATGCTTTGATATTGTTATTTCCATAGCATGATTCATAGATTGGACTTGCTACGATTGTTGATTTGTGTGTGTCGTCAATATTTTTCTTCGTTCGTATTGTTTCGGGTGTGTTTTTGACGTGCTTTGATTGAGGAAACATCCAAGGATGTTTGGGGTTGATTTTGGGGCTTAAAGGGTTGAGGTTTTAAGATTTTTCTTTAGCCCAGTGAAGTAGTCACGTCTAGCTCATGTTGTTGGTCGCGCAAACATCAGAAACTTAGAAATTTTAGAACTAGAGGTGACGTGGTCGCGTCACTCCTTGCAAGGCAACAGCGCTGCCTCAGCTTGACATCTTTGACCATTTACAATCTTTGAGTTTCCTAACCTAGTTTAACTAGCCTAAACCTACCCTAATCATCTAGTTAATCCTAATTTAAGTCTAATTATGTTGGGTTAGTGTAAGGGCAAAATAGGGCCGACCTATTTTACTCCATTGAATTTATTGTTATGCCCTTTCTTGGTCCAAAAGATATTGGAAGCATTTACCAAATTTACTACCTTCTTGGTCCTAAAGTTTTGGTATATATTTGGAAACAAAATATTGATAGTATTTTGTTTTTCTTGGTCCTAAAGTTTTGGAACAAATTTGGAAACAAAATCTTGATAATAATCCCTTCCTAAATCATTTCTAAGAGTCCTTATATATTTTGTAATAAAATCTAGGAAATAAAGGTGGTTTATTTGGTTATTAAAACTAACTCATAATCCTTTAGATTCTTCGAGTCTTTTGTTTCCTAATTAAAATGTAGGACTCCTCCAACTATTTATATGGAGCATGGCATAGAGAAGAGGACGTCCAGAGCTGAGAGAGCAGAGCAGTATATGCTTAGAGCATAGAGAATACAACTTGAGAGAAAAGTCAGAAAGACGTGCTGCTGCTGAATTTGAATGAAGATCCGAATGTAGCTTCATCCTGAACTACATCCTAAACTACATTGAAACTGCTATGACTGTTTGTCTTCCTAGAATTTCTAGGAAGTTGATTTTTTATTCCCACATTTTCTTTACCTCTGTTTCTATGGGTTTTGCTCTCCAAGACGTGTTGTCTTGTGAGAGTTTTTGGTTTGCTGATTTCACATATTGTTTTGTAAAACACTTCATCTTTTTTAGTGAAATCTTTTTGGCCATAAGGCTGGAACTACAAGCATAGGCTTGTAGATTGTTTGGTAAACATCTGTTTTTATTTTTGCTTTAAATTAAAAGTCTTCCGCTGTTTTTGAGTTTCTGACCAATGCACTTCCCAGTGTAGCTACAGTAACAAGCTACATCGCGAACTGCATTGACAGATTTTGTGAATCCTAGCTACTATTGATTCTTACAATTGGTATCAGAACCTCCTCTTGACGTCACTAAGAGAAGATTCTGGTTGTAGCCATGATGGATTCCCAATATGAGAATTTTGTTCGTCCTTCTACATTAACGAATACGAATTACTCAAATTGGAATGTTGAGGAATTTGATTTTGATGAAGAGTCAATGACTCTTTTAACAGCCAAGTTTAAAAATATTTTGAAAGCTAAAGGACAAAATAGATCTCCATCTTCAAATTCCAAAACTGCTTTCAAACATGAGTATATTAAGTTTGTTCCCAAAGATGACTCATTCCAAACCTCCGAAAAATATTTTACCAACCCTTTTGCTAAAAAGTCTACATCTAGTGGAAAAAAAATATTGATTCTATTCAATGTAAGACTTGCCAAGGGTTTGGCCATTATGCTAATCATTGTGCTAATACTTTGCGTAAAAAAAGTTTGCTTGTTTTTGGTGATCTTGAATCAACTTCAAAAATTCGATTCTCGGTGATGGACATTTAGACCTTTTCAGACTCGGAAAATACGCCTTCTACAAGTTCTGAAAAATCAGTGGATGCGGTTCAGGATGCACTCCGAATGCAGCACCGGATGTAGCTCCAGATGCAGCTGCATCACAAGCTACACCAGAAGATGCATCGGTCATAAATTTTCCAGTTACTGAAACAGAACCTGAACAACCTGAAACCCAATCCAGTCTGACTAATCGTAGCCAAAATATTCCCATCCATATTCAGAAAGTTCATCTTTCTTCTCAAGTGATAGGTAATGTACATGATGGTATGTTTAATAGGAAGAAAGGTAAGGTTGACTATAGGAAATTAGCTTGCTTATCCTCTCTTGAATGTGAAGATTTTCATGCATCATGCTATGTGTCTACTATTGAACCAAAGAATGTGAATAAAGCCTTAAAAGATGAATGTTGGATGAATGCTATGCAAGAAGAGATTGATCAATTTTTTAAAAATAATTTGGGTTCTTGGTTTAGTAAAAAACAGAACTGTGTTGAGACAACTTTTGTGACGCCCCGCTCCTTCGTTATCTCGGTTTGCGTGCTATTCTTGCACTTCTACTTTTGTCGACGGTATGTTTGGGTTGCGAGAGGGTCTAGATATGTTTGAGAGACCATATTAAGACCAAAACATTATTAAGAGACTCCATATAGTTGTTGACTTGCTAAAGTCACAAGTCGTGACTCGACGATAGTCGGAATGCGACGCGATTGAGGGTTTACTTCCGTTTTGTGTTCGTGACCTCGGTTTGGGTCCTAGACCTCTTTAAGATAGTTTATTAACATGTTTAGATGTGTTAGACTTCAAGTTGGAGGTGTTCCTTGAGTCTATCGATGATTTGGAAGTTTTGGGGATAGCGTTCGTCTCTATCGCGTAGTTCGGGAATCGAGTCGCGTAATCGCCTCTCCTTTGGGATTCTTATCTCCCTAGTTGTTATTCAACTTCCTAGAAGTATTTAAGCTTCTTCATTATCCCTTAGACTTGCCTTAGAAGTTCCCTCTCATTGCTCGTTTGATTTCGAGTTCGTTCGTCGTCCCGGTTGCACGTTGTTGCACCCCTTCCCGGTTTCGCTCCGAGTTGTTTCGGGAGTTGTTCGGGTGTGTTTCCGACTCATTTTGAGTAGGGTTAGACCTTAGAATGGTTGCCTAAAAGTTTGGAACCATTTAGATCAAGTTTGAATCAAGTTTTAGAGATTCTGGAGTCGAGGCGGCCGCATGGGAGCTGGTGAGGCGCCCGCCTCAAATGCTGAGAGTAATTTCTGAATGTTCTGAACTTGGGGAGAGCCCCAGTTGTTGAGGCGGCCGCATGGCCCTGGGTGAGGCGCCCGCCTCACCTGCTTTGCTGTTACGGGATGATTTTCTCCTGTTCTGAAATTGGACGAATTGTACACTTCAAACCCCTATCTAAACCTATCCTAAACCTCCCTAACCCTTCCTACTTAAGTCCTAACATCCCTAATTAGTTTTTAATGATGAGTTAAGAGTTCATTAGTGACCAATTAAGCCACAAATCAGATTAGAAAAGGGACCACAAGTGATTGACACTTGTCCCACTCAAAATCTAGACCTATATCAACCACATTTCAGATTTTTGACCCTCATTCTCACCCTCCCTCTTCCAAAAACGAATTTTCATCCTCTCTCTAGTTCCTCCATGGTTGCTTGAGGTCTTCATCTTCATCCTTCATCATCCATTCATCATTTGCCCAAGGGTCCTTCATTAAAGTTGTAGAGCTCGACGAGAGGATCGTTTTCAACCGATTGATTCCTTCCTTTGCTTTCTTTGTTGAAGAACACTTGTAAGTTACTTCTTCTTCTTTTGATTTTGTACCCATTGATCCTAAGGAAAACAAACTCTATGCTATTTGAGGTCAATGGGTACACATACTTGCTTTGGGTGATTTTAACTTGTGATTTGAGCATGTGAACTTGTCAAAAGCATATGTAGGATGACCTATATGATTGTTGAAGTATAATACTACTCTTCATCTTGTGATTCTAGGGTTGTGAGCATGCTAGAAATCATGTTTACATTTTATTTGGGTTCCTTGTGGAATTATGCCTACGATTGGGGTTTTGGATGTATGAACTCACATGATATCATGAGTAGGAACCTTTAAGTGGGATTATGAGATTTATGAAATGGGTTTTGATTTATGTTGGGTTTTTGTTGTGAATTTTAGGGCTCGAGAATTTAAGCCCGAATTATCGGATATATTGTTGTTAAATAAAGTGGGTATTAGTGCTAACATGGATGAAAGGTTTAAGAAATGAAACTTAGTATTTAGACTCAACGGAGTCGAAATAAGTTCACTAGAGTGTTAATGAACTCGGGTTGAATCCCTACGACATTTGGGTTTTGATTGATTATGATTATGATGAATTCTTGGATTTTAGGCTTGGGAAATAAGCCCGGATTAACTTTGGGATAATTTCTATAAACTTGAATGATGTGCTAAGTTTGGGTTGTATGAAATGTGTATTTAATGAAATGCAATATTAAGACTCAATGGAGTCATTTAGGGTTCAATAAGATGTTAGTGAGCCTTAGGTTGAAATCCTACGATGTTCGGGTTTGGTTGGTTTTGATCGTGAGTACCCGAGCATCCCGAGTTGTGTCCCATTTGTGACACCCATGACATAGAAGCTTATTGGGGATTTAATTAGAGCGTGCTCGTAAAGCACGGAGCATTAGAGATCAACTTATGATCTCGTATTACTTTAAGGAATGATTATTTGAATGAGTTCTCTTTTAGGAATTGGGTCGCGTGCACATGAAAGCACTTGCGAGGATATGATTACGGCATAGTTTGGTACCCTTGAGATTGGCTTTAAGGAAGTCGAATATTTACGACGGTTGGGAC
The DNA here is from genome assembly GCA_013146195.2 of Codonopsis lanceolata. Classification (NCBI taxonomy): domain Eukaryota; kingdom Viridiplantae; phylum Streptophyta; class Magnoliopsida; order Asterales; family Campanulaceae; genus Codonopsis; species Codonopsis lanceolata. Next base: position 61,007,625 of record CM028381.1, read on the forward strand.
TATGGTTGAGTCCGGTGAACCGTTAAGTGAAGCTAAAATGCTAAGCCTTGATTATGATTGTTCTTAGACTACAGTATAGTCTTTGGTTTGATTTTGATTAGAGGGCTATAGTAAACCTCACATTGCGATTTCTTGAGCTTATATGCTGTGTTTGATTGGGTTGTGGCTTGAGGATTATGAGTACCTCATTATGTGGTTCTTTAACTAAACTTATAAGTTGGTTGAATTTGTTAAGTATGTGCAAATATGTGCATTGTTGAAATTGGTGTGTAGAGCTTTATGTCCTACTTGATTTGGTATGCCCGCTATGATCGGTCTTGGTTCTTGTTGAGCATGAGAGTAAATATCTACTTGTGCATTGCATTGAGTCCAGCTGGCGTAATTTGGTTTGTTTATTGAGTCAAGGTGGGACGATGCATCGCCTTCACGAATTATGGGATTCGTGCTTGCTATGGATCGCCGCACCTGGGACTTCACACACACACCTCCACTGTAGGCCGCAGTGGGGAAGTAGCCCCTTTGCCGTATCAGTTAAGTGCCGCATTGGCTTGCTAATGAGATCGAGTAGGTTCTCGGCATGAGTCGATGAATTCACATAACATCGACGGCACGAACTTGTAACATTGTGTATTGCAGGAGCAACACAACGGAGCGTTTTGGGTATCTTCTCTATCCCTTATGTGGCTTACTATGAGCACTTATATGAAGGATACTGTGATATGTGATTTATGAAGTTCATGATACCTGATGGTTTAATACAGGTTTATTGTTGATATACGATTTAGATGCCATGAGTTTATACATGCTTGTGCATTATGCCATGCCACGCCATGCTATGCCATACATTGCATTTAGTAACTTACTGGGTCATTATGACTCATTTCGTGTGTTTGTTTTCCTTAGTTTTGCAGTGATCCCGTTAGTACGCGCGGCGGCTTCGGATAGCGATTCCTAGAAGGTGGTCTTCCGGGCTTTAAGCTTGGGTTATTAATATTAAGTTATTTGTATTTGTGAGACACGATTGTAAAGTTATGTAGACTTTACTTGGGTAGATTAAGTTAGTATTTTGTTATTGTATTATTTTGGTAGCCGACTTGTTTGGTCGAGCTGTTGTATCTCTTATGAGTTGTTCCCTTTTATTAATCCGAGCATGCTTTAGTTCACTCGTTCTAGTATTGTTGGTATTGTCATCTCTGACGACTTTAGTCGAGAGACATTGGTTTAGTGGTTAGTATTTTATCTCTTACTCTTTTAGTTGATTTATTCCTCCGGCATGTTATAGCCGTAGAGTTGTCGTTTATCAGGTTGGGTTCTTGATGCTTCGCCGGCCTTAGGTTGCCGATGGTTGTTGTCCGTGCGCAATGTTGCGTCACGCGAGTCGTAGAATTGTCGAGAGATAGTCGTCTCTCAGCCTTGTATTCCTTAGTGTATAATTATAGGCTTTGGTCCCACTTATGTTTTGCTTCCGCAGATTTTAGTTTTTGGTTATTCGCTTTTGCCGTTATGGCTTCTCATTCCTGTTTAGTGGTTGTTAGTTCAACTCTGGACTCGCACTACCACGCTTAGCGGGTGCTTGTCCGTCTTTTAGCTTGTTTTGTCGGCACGACCTTGGGATTCCGCATCGGAGTCCGGGTCGGGTCGCCACAACTTTTATGAACCAAATGATCAATGATTATGGCCTACACAATGATGTGTTAACCATGTATTGTGATAACACCAGTGCAATTAGTATAGCAAAAAATTCAGTTCAACATTCTCGAACAAAACTCATTTGATATAAGATACCACTTTATTAGAGACATGGTTGAACAAAGTTTTGTTTGCATAGAACATGTTGGGACAAAAAATTGATTGACTGATATATTTTATTAAGAGTCTTGATTATGAAGAGATTTTCCAATCTAAGGAAATCTCTTGGTATGTGTGTCATATAATTTTACACTTAGTTAATTATAAGAAAAGAAAAAAATAGGCATGATTGCATTTTGTCTTTAGTGGGCACTCTAGATCATTTGACTCACATGTATGTGCCTTTTGTTGTTGCTTGGGAATTGCATTCAAAATCATTTGTGATTTTTTTGTTATAATTCTCATTCTCTCCCAGTTCTTGAGCATGTTTGAAGACCACAAAGGAAAGAGCTACCTAAAGTACAAGGGTTGTAGCATCTTATCTTGGTACTATGGAACTTTAGTTCTCATAGGTTGATCTTGAGAAAAATGGATACCCTTGGAAAAGTGTGAAAGCTACCTAAAGGAAAAGAGCTACCTATGAACAAGATTTGTTGTCATTCTCTCTTGGGACTATGAATGTTTAGATTTCGTGGGTTGATCTTGTGCAAAATGACTTCCCTTGGTAAATAGTGTGAAAGGTTCCTAGTGGCATGTTTTGTATAGCTTGAAATAAAGTAGACCTATACTCCTAGGGAAATAAAGTACCTATGGATTTTTATTATGAAAAATTTATGATCTTGGGAGAGAAATCTGGTTGAGAAAATAAAAAATGCAAAATTGAACATAAAATCACAATTTTGGTGAATGCACCCCCAATGCAGCTGCATTAGGAACTACATCCTTTGATCTGGTCTTTATCACTTGTGTGTGATTGCATTATTCTTTTGCCTAGCTTTTTGTAATCATGTTTTTAGGCATAAAATTTTAGGACATGCATTGTTGGTAAGGATATCAGCTTGGTGAAATTTTGTCCTAAAATAAACAGTGCAAATTAATTTCCAAAAATCTCCATGTTGAAAAATATTTAGTGGATGTCTAATCTTTGTGGGGATAAAGAGACATTGAATTTTGGATATGAGCCGCTAAAGTATTGCTTGCGTTTGATCAATTTTTGGGTAAACACTTTATTGTGTTTTCTAAAAATCTTGAATATTTTGCGGATTCATAAAAGATTTTTGAAAAATAATCAAATGATTTTTGAAATTCTTTTCCTCTTCCTTCTCTGGTCAAATAGGGGGAGAGAGGTCAAGTGTTCCTATTTCTGGTGATGATGATGAATCTGATTCTTTGTAGATTCATCATTGTGATTGTTTTTCCCATAAAATGTTTCATGTTTGTTTTATATGCATGTGATTGCATCATTGGTATTTTCTGATTTGTGCTTAGTAAATGATTTCTAATTTTATACCTTGCACAAATTCAGAGGGAGATGTGATTTTCTAACCAATACAGGTTAGATGGTTTGATTAGTGTTGAATAAACACTTGTCATTTGATTTGACCAGAAAGGTTCAACAAAGTGGGAGATTGTAAGGGGTAAAATAGGGTCGGCCTATTTTACTCCATTGAATTTATTGTTTTGCCCTGGCTTGGTCCAAAAGATATTGGAAGTATTTACCAAATTTACTACCTTTTTGGTCCTAAAGTTTTGGTATATATTTGGAAACAAAATCTTGATAGTATTTTGTTTTTCTTGGTCCTAAAGTTTTGTAACCAATTTGGAAACAAAATCTTGTTGATAATCCCTTCCTAAATCTTTTCTAAAAGTCCTTATATATTTGGCAATAAAATCTATGAAATAAAGGTTGTTTATTTGGTTATTAAAACTAACTCATAATCTTTTAGTTTCTTGGAGCCTTTTGTTTCTTAATTAAAGTGTAGGACTCCTCCAACTATTTATATGGAGCATGGCGTAGAGAAGAGGACGTCCAGAGCTGAGAGAGCAGAGCAGTATATGCTAAGAGCATAGAGAATACAGCTTGAGAGAAAAGTCAGAAAGACGTGTTGCTGCTGAATTTGAATGAAGCTCCGAATGTAGCTTCATCCCAAACTACATCCTGAACTACATTGAACCTGTTGTGACTGTTTGTCTTCCTAGAATTTCTAGGAAGTTGATTTTTTATTCCCATGTTTTCTTTAGCTCTGTTTTTGTGGGTTTTGCTCTCCAAGACATGTTGTCTTGTGAGAGTTTTTGGTTTGGTGATTTCACATATTATTTTGTAAAACACTTCATCTTTTTCAATGAAATGTTTTTGGCCATAAGGCTAGAACTACAAACATAGGCTTGTAGATTGTTTGGTAAACATCTGTTTTTATTTTTGCTTTAAATTAAAAGTCTTCCGTTGTTTTTGAGTTTCTGACCAATACACTTCCCAGTGTAGCTACAATAACAAGCTACATCGCGAACAGCATTGACAGATTTTGTGAATACTAGCAACTATTGATTCTTACAGTTAGTATTAGTTTGGTTTAATTAACCCTATGAGGTGCCGTTTGGTAACAAGGATTAAAGCCATATAGGATTAATAAGTCGAGTTGTCTGATGTTTGGTACGCAATAGGTAGTCAGGAGTAATAGTACGAGTTATCTGAATAAAGTCATTATCCCCTCACTATTAATACCAATGGGGAGGGTAGTATTATTAGCGCTCTCACTAAAAAAAATTAGGATTAACATTTGTAATCTCAAAACTACCCCGGATATAGAAATAAGGATTAATAGCGAGGGCACTAATAGTACTGGGATTAATAATACTGTTTATCCTTGCCCAACTACCAAACAAGCCCTGAGAGTTTAATTAACCCAAACCTTGATTAGTCTTCAACTAATGAGAGGTTGACACTTGTTGAAGTCACCCAATGGTTGAATGACACTTGCCCCACTACCTTCGAGACTCAAGTAACTGAGATATTTGTTTTGACTTCCTCTTCTCTCTTCTATTCATTTCATTTTTTCAACATTGAGAGAGATAAAGAGAGGAAAAAGAGAAACATATATTAGTGTGTATTCTTGGTGTGACGACCCGACCCGGATCCCAATACGAGATCCCAAGGTCGTGCCGTCAAAACACGTAAGACAGCAAGCAAATATCAAATAATGGGTAAGGCCATAACGGCGATACGCCAATAACTTAAAACATATGCGGAAGCTAAACAAAATATCCTAGTGGCGCCCGAGCTAACAAGCTCAAACCAAATACAACCAAAGAGATCATAAATCTCTTGGTCCAAAAATTCGACGCATGTGCCGCAACATTGGGCACGTAGAACAAAACTCCCTGTCATGCAATACAAATATATAGCACAAATAAACCAAGTCATCGGCGACGTTACAGCCGGAACCCAACATTACACTAAGTCTAAGACTCTAGTCTACACACTCAACGGCTAAACATGTCGGAGTACAACATAACCAACAATATAAATAACTTGAGATAGAATAAATATGTATTTTAACAACTTGGCTCGACTAACATTTGTCGGCTCACAAAAACCAATTATTAATAATTTACAATTACAAGAACCAAATCAATAACACAATCTTACTACCCAAAGTGAAGTCTATATAACTTCACTTCCCAAACGTCCTTTCCAAATAACTAAGGCTACAAAAATAAATTAAAGTAGCAACCTTTATAAAAATTACACTTCTATCGTAGGCTCGGCGGTTCCTTCGAGTACTAGCTCGGCTCGAATCTAAGGAAAACAAAGCAAACGAGTAAGTCATAATGAATTAGTAAGCTACTAAAGATGCAATGTCATGGCATGGCATAATGCTCAAATACAACATGTACATCTTACTATCTTCACATAATAGCCTTATATAAAAATCATGTTCTGGCATCCATGCTCAACATTAATAAAACATGTTATCATCATAGTATAACATTTCACCAAAATTCATGTCAAGGCATATTAGGCTTAACAATAATGATCCATGCTTTTGGCATAATACAACATTCAAGTAATGTTCATGTTTAAGCATTTATGCTTAACAACCTTAAACAACATGTTATCTATAAAGTATAACATTTATGAAACCAATTCAACCACCATATCATATCCAAATCACAAGGCACATTATTCACATAAGTACTAGTGAGACAATTCATATAAAAGGGATATGATACCATTACCAATTCTTCCGCCGTGTTGCTCCTGCAAAAACACGTGCAAAACCTTTATGTGCCCTCGATATCCCTCTCGTAGATATCGACGTCCCGAGACAGCCTCTCGCCGAGTTCCATAGTTATCAAAGTCATGTGTATTACTACAACCGAGATAAACTACTTCCCCACCGTGGCCACCGATGGAGGGGTGTGTGCAAACCGACACGGCGATCCATCGCGATCACGAATCTCACAATTCGTGAAGACGATGTATCGTCCCACCAAAGACTCAAACCAAAACCGCCAGCTGGACTCAAACTCAAGCACAGGTAATATATACTCACATGCTCAAATAAAGGAAAAGTACAACACACCGTACTAATCCAATCAAGTAGATATTTACTTAAAAATCACATAGTTAAGCATTTCTATGCTAACTAACACATAAACATCTTAGAGCGATAGTATCAAGTCTCTAATACCCAAGTGTTCTTCATACACTTGAAAACGCCGAGGCTTGACCTCCATCAAAACTACCCCAAATTCCGTAGGATCTTAATATGTGATTCACTATATTCATATTAGTCCAATAATCGACTCCGTTGAGTCATTTCTACTCTTTTCAAATTTGAAGGCATAGAAGCTATTTGCATCATAGCCCTCTTATTATTCATTAACTAATATTCATGGCTAAGTTCTTAAGGTTAGCAACATTGTGCAACCCAACAATCCATTCTTTCCCAACAAAACCCCAAAACATAGTTCATAGGTCAACACTTCACATTTAAAGTCAACCAGTACATTTTTAGCATGCTTCACAATATAGCATTTATTCAAGCATGCTTTCATCCAAAACAACCATTAATCGAAACAAGATGCAATTTCATCTAGTATGTTCATAACCAATATGTAAATTTATCTAACATGTTCATAACCTTCAATACATGAATTATAGTTGACCAACATACTCTTATTTGCATAAAAGTCAACTCAACCCAATAAAGTCAAACAATACATTTTATTCATACAATCCATAATGATAATTCATTATGCATGCTTACAATCAAAAATTCATGAATTAGATATCAACATACTCTTATTTTCATGAAAGTCTACTCTTATTCTCGAAGGTCAAACGAAACATTCACATGTAACCCATTGTGAGAAATTCATCCTTTATGCTTACAATTAACAATTGAGATTCATCAAGAATTCTAACATGTAACCCATTGTAAAAAAAATTCATCCTTCATACTCTTATATACATGAAGGTCAACTTTATTTTCAAAAGTCAAACGAAGCATTATAACATATAACCCAATGTAAAAATTCATCACTCATGCTTACAATCAACAATAGGGATTCATCAAGTATACTTCCCTAACCTTAAACATATACATAAGTGATTCCAACAACCCATAACATTTCATAAAATTCTCTAAAATCATTCATTACATCAAGAACCCATTTACTACATAACCATCATATTAAACCCTAGGTTTTTAGGGAATCAAACACTCATCATACCTATGTCCAAATTATCAATTGAACTTAAAAACATACTCCATTGAACATAGAAATCAACCTAATCATGCTTCTAGCAAGTTCAGCCATTAAAAATCCGAAAAATCAAAATAAAATCACACCCATCATGCTTGTGTACTCATTGACCTCAAATAGCAATCATCTTTGTTTTCCTTAGGGTCAATGAGCACAAAATCAAGAGAATAAAGATTCTAGTAGCTTACTTGACTCGAATAAAAACACGAAGGAATGGAAATCCGATCGGTGAAGTTGTTCCTCTCGTCGAATACGTCAAGAATCCGAAGTTTGGTGGTCATCTAACGGTTGGATCTCCTTGGATTTGAGGAGGAAGGAGGCTAGGGCTCCAAGCTCCCATGGTTTCCCCACACTCTCTCACTCATACGGGTTAGAAAGAAGAGGAGAAATGAGAGGATTTGGCTGAATTGGTGAAGGATTAGTGTATTTATACTTCCACAAACATTAAGGGCACAAAGGAGATTTCATGGGTACAATTAGTGAGTGTTAGATGTTATTAACCCTTAATCAAAACTTAATCCACTCCAAAAACATGTTAGGACACTCTTAGGACTTAGTATGGGTGTTAGGAAGGGTTTAGAGGGGGTTTAGTGGGGGTAGAATAGGAATTTCACTTCATAAAACAAAACAGGGGCAAGCTGATTTCGAAGGCCATGCGCTCGCATGGCCTCCATACCATGCGACCGCATCACCCAATAAAACCCTAGCCCTCCATTTCTTGCAACCTAGTTCGTGTCCGATCGTTCCCGCATGCAACCGCAACCCTAACGCTTCGAAACGGCCTACAATTGAACCCTTGAAGTCCTCAAACACTTGGCTAAACCATCCAAGTCTCAAAACACTTTTAAAGTAGGTCTAAACTCTCATAAACAACACCCGAAGCAACCCGGTGCAAAACCGGCGAAAGACGCAACAACTCGGTAACGAAACGTCAAATGAAACCGCAAATCGACGGGCAACAACCCAAGGTTATAAACACTTCAAAAGGATTTTAAATAGGCCTGAATTCCCCTCATATGGTTAACAACAAATAGGAGAAATGAGCTCCCGAAAGACGAGACGATCATCCGGCTCAATCTCAAACTACGCGATAAGGAGAATTGATATCCTCGGAGCGTCGAAACTTCACGATACTTAAGGAATACTTCCAACTATGATTCTAACACATCTAAACATGTTATTTAATCATCATGTAAAGATCTAGGACCTAATTGAGGTCAGGAACACGAAACCCGAGTAAACTCTCAATCGCGTCGCATTTCGACTATCGTCGAGTTACGACTTGTGACTTTAGCAAGTCAGCAACTAAATGCCATCTCTTAATAGTATTTTGATCTTAATGTGGTCTCTCATACACATCTAGACTCTCTCAGAAATCAAATAAGCCATAAACCAAGGAAGAAATGCGAGCGTTGCACGCAATTCAAGCTAACCGGGAATCGAGGTCTTACACTTGGTATAGTGCGTGTTTACCGATTTCCCTAAAATCCGGCCATTCGATCAACATTTCCTGACCACATAAGTTGAAAGCTCAACTAGGGGAAGAAAATTAGAACCTCCAATCATGTTTCCAACGGTTTGATTTTGGTGTTGTGTAAGCTCACTAACCCTTTTACATGTAGTATATTGCCATGCTTTCTTCATCAAATCCATGCTTAGTTGCTTGATCAACATGTCGAACTTGTTGGATATGTGTTATATGGTTGACATCTTAAGTGTTCATGTGTTACCTGTGATTTGATTGTGTTCCTATAATGAAAATTGATTGTTAATCTAGAATTATTAGTTATAAACTTGAAATTTGTGTTTTGGGGAAGTTTCCGAGTAATGTCGATAATGACCTAAATTATTAAATGTAGCATTAAGACTCAACAGAGTCAGGTTAGGTTCAATAACATACTAATGAGAAATGTATTTGAATCATACGATGTTTAGAGCTCGCTTGGTCATGTTTATGAGACCCCGAGTAATTTTGATAAGTGTTCAAATGTGACACTTGACCCTTAGAGTTAGGAATATGCATTTGCATCAAATCTTCTATACTACTTGCATATTCCAATAATTTGCTTGTTCCCGTTACAACTGCTTGTTTCAAGAATGGCTAAACGGGCTACGTACTGGTTAGTGTGACAAATCTTTGAATTATCAGTTGGCTGATGAGATTTAATGAAACCATTGTTGTTTTCTAGTTTGTGATGATGAATTTTCTTGGCTTGCTATGGCATTGGTTCTTATCACAAAACTCTCAAAATTATGAGTAACGTCAGGAGTCTCATTGGACTCAAGCAAACATAATTCATCAAAAGTGACATGCATATATTCAACAATAGTTTGACGATTGTAGACTCTATATGATCTACTATGTTTAACATAACCAACAAAAATATATTCATCACCTTTTTCATCAAATTTACCTCTATAGTCATTGTCATTGTAATGAATGTAGCATTTGCACCCAAATATTTTGAAACAAGTAATATTTGGTGCTCTTCCTCTCCATAGCTCATATGGAGTTTTCTCATGAAATTTGTTGATGAGGGATATGTTGAGTAAAACAAGCTATATTGACAGCTTCAACCCAAAAGTATTTTGGAATTTTTGTTTCAGCTATCATGGTTTTACCCGTTTCAATTGAAGTTATGTTCTTTCTCTCAGCTACAACATTTTGTTGAGATGTTCTCACAGCTAAGACGTTTTGGCCAATACCATGATCATCACAGTAGGTATCCATTCCAAGGTTCTTGAATTTAGTTCGATTATCAAATCTCATACTGATAATCTCACAATCTTTTTTTAGTTTGAAGATTTCTGAAGAGAGCAGTAAGTATACCATAAGTTTCATCCTTGGATTGCATTATTTCAACTCATATATATCTTCAGTAGTCATCAATAACTACCAAGGTATAATTGTTTCCTCTAAGGCTTGTAGTAGTAGCAGGACCAGACAAATCCATATGCAATAATTTAAGCAATATGTTTAGTTGAAAGACAAGGTTTGGGTTTAAAGGATGCTTTTGTTATTTTTCCTAAAACACGTTCTACATTTCGTATCATCAGGAAAACTGACTAATGGTAGACCATTTACGAATTTACTTTTTGAAAGTTTTGGAAGATATTTAAAATTGAAATGAGAAAGTCTTTTATGTCATAGCCTTGAAGTTTTTGAAGAACCATTTGCCATTAAACAAATTTGAGCACTATTGTTTATAGAAAATAAGTCAATAGCAAAAACATTTATTTTCCTTGTCCAAGTGAGTAAAACTTCATTTGAAATACAATCTTTGATAAAGCTGTGAGTGGTAGAGAAAGTGCAATTCATACCTTTGTCACATAATTGTGAAATACATAAGAGATTATGTTTCAAACCTTGTACCAAAGATACATTGTCATGTTTTACCAAACCTCTGATGATGGAACCATATCCAATGGTTTTTCTGTTGGAGTTATCTCCTAAAATGACTGAGGGACTTTAGACTTTTTAATGTGAGTCAATAGTTCAGCTGATCAAGTCTTATGTCTAGAACATCCGCTGTCTAATAATTGGTTGATCCCTAGACATTAAGCACACCTGAAATATGAATATTAAATCATGGTACCCTTATTATTTTGGGTCCAAAGGATTAGCTTTCTTTGGTAGCCAAACTTTCCTTAGTTTAGGCACTTTGGCTTTGTCAATAGGTTTGAATCTAAATAAACACTCATGAAACTGATGACCAAAAGTTGAATAGACATTACATTTGTGATAACCAATTGAATAAATCATTTAGGTAACTTTTTTTATTCAGCTTGAATCTTCTCAGAACTGATAGCAATGACAAATTTTAGAGGCTTGAGCTTATCAATTTCCCTCCTCCTAGTTCCACCTCTTATGTCAGCTGGCTGACGAGTATAAACCCGTTGATGGTTGTTAGCTGGTTTTTTTAAAAAAAATTCAACTGACAAATTTGTAGGCTTATGAACCATTGACCAATAGTTGTTATGACTTAGTCTCTCTTTGTTGTTAAATGACTTCTTAAGGTTATTCTTAGGATAATTATAAGGGACGATACTGTAAGTGGGACGTTTATCCTTTCTAAGCTGACGTTTGGGTTAATCATTTGACTGTCTAATTACACAATTTTCATCATTCTTTACTTTTTGGAGTATCCAAGACCATGTTAGTCCTCATGGTCTCCATGTTGGCTTGTTTAATTTCTTGGAGTATCCAAGACCATGTTGGTCCTTGATGAATGAGTTTTATACTCATTTATTGGGTATTATTCTGGTATCAATTATGCTATTTTTTGGGGGGTTTTGTTGTCTCATATATGTTTTAATGTTGTTTTATAGTTTCAGGGACTTGGGGAACAATTGTGTAAAATATAGGCACTTTATGTGGAATTTGAAGACTTTAGGGACCAAAATGTAAAAGCTGGAAACTTAAATGTTGAACATCAGATTTTCCAAAGGAAATCAGCCGCCCACTTTTCCTTGGATTGTGTGCAGTCCACTTTGGTCTCCTTTTAGAATTTTAACTGTTTTGTTCTCCTTTACCCTAGTTGTTGTACAGTTATTAAGTATAAATAGATCCCTTTTTAGATTAAAAAAAGGGAGAGACATTCTGTATTATTATTTTTTATCTATGAAGAAGGATTCTCCAAGCATGGTTCAAGGTTTTGTACTTTCAATTATGGGGAACTAACCCCATAATCTAGGAGGTAGAGGTAATTTGCATCGAATCTTTTGCTTTATATTATTTTTTATGCAATCAAGTCTTGTAGGTCATAGATTTTATCAATCGCTTTGCTATTTGGTTTTTTCTTAATTAATAGTATCACAATAGTTTAAAGACCTATGGGTGCAGATAACTGTAGGACCGTGTGCATATGTCGTATATTGGCCCACTTCTGTGATAAATTAAACTTATCGATGCATGAAAGTGATAAGTTAGGTTTAGATTCATATGTTCTTGATCTTCAGGTATATCCTCGGTTGAATTATTAGATGGACAATGAAAATATAATTCAACTTAGTGACACTAAGACTGCAAATCATGAACCATAGCATTAGAGTAGATACAAGTGAATCATAACTCCTAGATTCATCTCCATAATAAGATCTCCACAAACTGTGTTTACTTGCTGCTAATAAATTGTTCCCTCAGATTAATAGAATACTAGTAGAATAAATTAGTTTCGTTAAATTAGATATAATTTATCAAACAACCCCCCTTAGTTATAATTGTTACCTATTTACCTGCCTTAATTTTTTCTTGTCTCTGTGGTTCGACCCTTGCTTTCCAATCACTATACTTTTTATTGATTTGTACACTTGCGAGGTAAATAAATAAGACAATCAGTCCACATGATCTCTCTGTTGGCTGATGATAGTGTCAACAACATCTTTTGACTTTTAGTGGGTATCAACAACGTTGGTCAGTCGTAGATTCCTTTCAACAAGGTTAGAAATTTGAGCTCCTGAGATCTTGGCTTGAATCTAATCTTGGTCATTGATACTTTTAAGCTTTAGCATTTCATTTTGCTATACTTTGTAAAGTTAATTGACTTTTTGCAGTTCTGAATTTTCATCAGATTTTTTTTTAGTGTTTCAAACTTGGAATACATATCATACATTTGTTCCAAGTGTTCATTAACACTTAAGTCAGTAGACTTCTCCTACTTTTCTTTTGAAATGTTGACAGTTTTAAAATCAGTTTTAGGAGAAGCTGACTTGATTTTTTTATCGAACTAACTTATGATGCATTGTCCATAAAAACCATTTCCTATTTTCTTAACCCAAACGGACCAGGTTTGATAACCTTTGTCAGTTTAGGGTTTTTAATAGGTGAATTTGACAACTCATCATCTAACTCATTTGAGTAGTTTGGACTTGGGCAATCATCTTCAAAATCATAGACAGTTGATCCTGCGACAAGACAAATATTTGCTTCTTGCACAAAATCAATAGATTCATCTTCTGAATCTGTCTCAATCCATGTTGCCAGATTTTGGTTTCCATCTTCAGCAGCTAAACCTTTTTGTTTTCCAAAGTTTTGTGGGGCTCGTTGAAATATTCATTTTTGGTTGAGGGACAAGCCGATGCAAAGTGTCTAGGTTTTCTAGAGATAAAACATAATATTTTTTCTTTTTCATCTTTTGCATCAGTTGTTCATCTTCATCAAAGTCATCATCTAACAGAGATGAAGAAGTTTTTTGTTTCTCTTCTTAAGTAGACAAAGAGATACCTTTGAAATTTTTCTCAATATCTTGAGTCTTGAGAACTTCCTTTTCATAGATCTTGAGACTTGCAACAAGACTACAAATATGAGTCTTGATCACATCTCTAGCTTCTTTTATGACAGTGACTTTTATATGCCATACACTTCTTAAACTACAAAGAAAATGCATATTTAAATCTTTCATACTATAAACTTTACCAAGAGAAGAACATATATTACTTACCTCGAGAAACCTATCGTAAGCGTTTTTTAGAAATTACTTAGGATCTCTTTTGAATGCATCAAATTCTTGTATGCAATCATAGAGTTTTTTGTCCTTGGTGTTTTGATCTCCTTCAACATATTCCACAAAAGCATCCCATATGTCTTTTGTCACGACCCGACCTGGATTCCAACACGAAATCCCAAGGTCATGTCGCTGAAACTAACATAAGAAGAGGGCAAGCACTTGTTAAATAGTAGTGCGAGTCGAACAGCCTAGCTAACAAGCTCCAAACATGAACATAAAGTCGTACTAAAATACAGGTTTACAAAAATCGAAGATGCGGAAGCGTTAACCAAATGAAACCCCGAGCTATGAAGCTCGAAACCAAAGCCAAAGAACCCAAGAGATACATTATCTCACAAAGGGGAAAAAACAAAACTCACGTGCCGCAACATTGCAGACGCTGAACAAACCATCAACACTCCAGGCCGGAATTTCAACAAAGGACCAACCTGATATAACAATTACCCACGGCTAAAGCATACCAGGGTTAACCAACAACTATAACAATTTAGAATAAGGAAAAGCCCCAAAGCTACTGCGTGCCCGGGAGACAACTGAAATAAATACTAAAACTACGAACAATGGCACGACACAACACGTCAGCCCAAGGCAGAATCAATACAAATACCCAAGTACTCTACCCGACCGTAAAGTCTAAATAACTTTACAAAATCGATCTCATAAGAATAGCAAAGTACATAGTATATGTGACGATGCTAAAAAGAAATAGGACTCCACAAGCTACTACCCGGGGAAAGTCTGCTGCAACTAGAACGAACCACACGATCTAATCTCGATCTATCGATCAGCTGCGCTCTGCTACAGTCACGATCTACTCGACATCAACGCGGCTACCAATTTACTGCAACTAGAAAGCAAAGTATGGAATGAATCATAATGATCCAATACACTACTACAAGAGGTATGTAACATATAATTATGTAACATAAAAGAGATCATGGTGTCATTTTACAAATGACCGAAAACCCGTGAAGAGGCGTCGTATCGTTTAGATACTCCACATGATAACCATTTCTTCTTACTTACTAAACCGTCCAAATGAACCAGGGTTTAATTCCCTATTCAAACACAAATCAAATGAATTAGACCGTAGTTCCCATATGAACACCATATGCAAGTATATATAGTTATATATATACTAATCAAATTGTTCATATAGAATCATAATATACTAATCAAATTGTTCATAGTGTGCATATTAAGTGTGCATATATATATATACACAACAAGTTTTTCATAGAATCATCAAATAGAAGTATGTATATTTAAATATATACATATCATATCGTTCATAGAATCATAATGTACAAGTATGTATACTTACAGATATACACCTCAAGTATTTCAATAATACACAATCAAAATAAACACGGTCAATTAGATATCATGTTCAACTAACACTTTGTTATCACATAAGTGCCCATAGTAAGCCACATAAGGGATAGAGAAGGTACCGAATCATTGTCGTTGTGTCCCTCCTGCAATCACAACCATTAAACTGTTTCGTGTTGTCAGATGTATGTGATTGATACATCGACATACCGAGGGATACTCGGGCCAATTTAGCATAATCCATGCGCTCTATTGGTTACGACAATGGGCTAACTTCCCCACTGCGGCCAACAATGGAGAGTGTGTGAATTGTCTCTTGTACGGTGATACATAGCAATCATGTGTCCCATAACTCGTGAAGACGATGCATCGTCCCACCATCAACACATGAAATCAAATAATGCCAGCTGGACTTACATGCAATGCACAAGTAGATGTTTACTTGCCAATTCTCAAGTAGATACAATGATCTACCAAACTCATACGATTATGCACATTATTACAATAATCACAAAACCACAATAGGAGCTCAATTGAGTCTCTAGATCACAAGTGTCAAGCATGCACACTAAAATCAATTAAAGCTCCAAAAGCTAATGACTAGTAGAATGGATTATAAATGTCGTAGGATCACACCACGATCCTCGTAAGGTTCAATTGTTCCTTAAGCTCGACTCCGTTGAGTCTTTACTACAATTCCAACCAAATAGGGTATAAATGCTATATGCATTTCTAGCCTTTCTATGTTCTTGTTTAAGGCATAGCTAGGTTCTCGTTCCATTTAGGAACCCTAGTTCACATATCAATAAGTCAAGTAGAAGATATAAGCCTAAGTTGATTAATATCAAATCAATCCCTAGTTCAATTCAAGTTCATAATCCCACCTATTAGTGGAATCCAAATCTCATTGCAAATTAACAACCCAATAGTAGAACATGTGTTGATTCTTACGTTAGATTTATATCTGTTCAGTTCATTACCCTAGTTTTATACTTCAAAGCTGGCTAATCAAAGTGCAGACGATTAGCATGGCAATCCGTGTATAAAACTTTGCCAAGTATAGTTTTTAATAGGACTTTACTGTGTTCAATGAAGATCTCTTCACAAGCTTTCACCTAAGACCAAATTTCAAAGCTTACAAACGGCGCATCTTGTGTCCACTGTCATTCATGACGTGTCCTATCCAAAAATGATTAAATGGATCAGTTTAAATTTATCTCATCTCTGTTTGAATTTAAACTGGAGACATTCCCTGACACATCAAGCCCCGCCGAAAGCTTTTCCTGGAAAGCAGAAGACTTTTCGCAAATTGAACAAAGGAAAGGTGAAAGCGTACTATCACCTACTCGTCTCAGAATAACTCTCGATCTCGACACCTAGATTGCCCAAGTTTTAGAAGATCTCAAATCATTCCCCGCTCTAGATATCACGCTGAAGACGAAATTCCCTGACCGACAATGTTCCCATGCATTTAATGCATTTTACCTACAGAGTTGTTATAGTCTTCATCTTCTCCAACGGATCTTTTGAGTGCACCTCGCTATAAATGCTGCCATTAAAGACTGGAAAAAATATACAGTACAGAATCGATCGAACACTTCAAGAATTGCTCTGAAACTCTACAACTCCAAGTCTTACTACTCAGCATTCAAGAGATCCTCAACAGTATCTAGAAGTCCTCGCAACAACAAGAAGTCCGCATCAACTTTTATTTCTATACTTCTTGTTGTTGTTTCTACACACCTAATTAAATACTTTTTATATAGAGTTTCACACAACTTCCCTACACCTAATTAAATATCTTTTTTATATAGATATTTAATTCCCTAGACCCCAAACACAAGTCAATATTTTGTACATGATCCATTAGGAATATTCTTTGTAATAGATCTAGTGGAAAACATAGTGCACTATTTAAATCCAAGGTTGATCGCCTTGGTGGTGTGACTATTTATAGTGTGAATCATCCCAAATTACTTGTGTTATTTCCTTACTGTTTGTCTATTGTTTGAACTATTTATTACTTTAGATATCTTTAACCTTTATACAACAGAACTTAAGTAACCTGTCAAAGGTCTATCGGTAGTCCTTATCTGCTCCACTTGAAACAAATTTTACTTTGAAAGTCTTCCGCTACTTCAATCTTTTCCATAGATTGTAAGTATCTTTCAAAGAACTTAAACAAAAGTCTTTAAGTGTACAATAAGCTATTCAATCCCCCCCCCTTCTAGCTTATTATTGTGCCCGTTGGGACCCACAACATGCATGAAGGCAAGAAACACTACATGTTTTATAAGTCATATTCATCAAGGATGGAGAATCTATCCTTAACAATTATCACAATTATGTTTTCATAAGTCATAATATCTAATAAACATAGATGGTTATTTCTAGCATAAATCCAAGTTAAGTTCTTAACTTAACAAATACCAAATCACATATTGTCCAAGACTACTATGTTAGTATAGGGTCATTAAATCATTTAGATTATAAATAATAAATGCATCCTATAATGATAATTCATCCCATTGTCCAAAATTCATAGTAGTCCATGAATTAAACAAAACTATCCTTAACAAGTTCAAATATTACAAATCACTCTGCGTAGCAATCTTGCAAATTGCATTAAAAATTACTCTCAACTCCAAATATACTAAATCTTACTTATTCAGAAATTAGACTCTTCAAAATATAACTTAGCCTTTTAAATCACTTCATTCGGACTTGTATTCATCAATCTATAATCATATCAAGATCAAGCTAATAATCTGTATTTCTATTATGATTATTCTTCCCAGTAAACTTATAAATCCGACCATTAATTCCTCACAACTCCAAATTTCATGAATTTTATATATTCAGAAACTAGACTCTTGTAAATATAATTAACACTTTAAAGTACTCTATTTGGACTTGTGTTCATCAAAATACAGTCACCTCAAGTTCATGTTAAAAATCTGGTTCTCTGTTGTGACTCATTCTACTTAGACAACTTGCAAATTCAACCATGAGTTGCTCACAACTCCAAATTAGTGGATTATTACCTAGTCTGAAACTAGACTCTTGATAATATACTTTAGACTTTTAAATTACTCCATTAGGACTTGTATTCATCAAAATACAGCCCTTCCAAGTTCATGTCAGAAATCTGATTTACTATTGTGGCCTGTACTTCATGTCTATCATACAAGCTTCACCAAAAATTGTTCATTGATCCAAATGACACATATCTTACATTTCCAAAAACTATACTCTTTCAGCTAGAGTTTACCATTTTAAAAAACTCCATTTGGATATGTATTCATCGATTTATGATCACATTAAGATCATGTTAATAACCAGTTTCTCTTGTTCAATCTCACTGTCGCAGCCATGGTTCGTGATTTATTAAAAATACTTCCCAATTGCAACAAGTCCATGAACATTCGTTGTTCCAAATCATGTTTAGAACACTTTTAATGCTACACACAAACCCAATGCATTATGTCTAGAGGGCAGCCCCAAAATTTCTAGAATTTAACCCTAACATGAAAAATTCTTTAAAGTTAACAATTATAATGAATTCCTTCACAAGAATTACTCCTAAGCACAATTAGAACCACATTCATGCTTTACCCATACCCAAACCCAAATTAATAACTTAACAAAGCAGCCCCGAAATTTCCAGATTTGTAACTTGTTGAAATGAAGATTTCTACTTCACAAGAAGTCTTCCTAAGCATGTATACTACAACTATTAGAAGGGAGTATGTCATTATATTGAACATACAATTTTTCAGGGATTGTAAGCATACCTTAAGCCTAGAAAAGGCTAAGAAAAAGGAAAACAAAGTAAGGATTAGTAGTCTCCTCATCGATAGCTACGATTGGGTGATCTCGAATCCAAAATCGAGGGACCGGATCTCCGGGAAATCAAGAAATACACACTAATCTCACCTCCAATCACCCACACTCAAGCTCCACCATTGCTGAACACAAATATCTGATGTTAGGAGGTGTAATGAGTGGATTTCTATAGCCATGGTACACTAAGAAGTGAGAGAGTGAGTGGGGCAAGTGTCAAGCTCTTATAGGTCAATTTTTAAATGAGATTAAGTCTCTAATTGAGGACTTAGTGCTAAAATTTTTACTTAGGCTTAATCCACTCTAATTAATGTCTAGTTAATGTCTCAAGTCAGGTTTAGTGAAATTCATTAAGGGTCTCCAAGTAAATCCAATAAACAAGGCAAAACTCAAATTTCTGGAAATACCGAGAACAAATTAATCAGTCAACTTTAAAAATTCACATATAATGAAATACTAGTCCAAAAATTAAGAAATAGATATGGTTAGAAAGATCTTGAAGTCTAGTTTCTAACGCACCAAACGGATCTCAATTCCAAATTTTATATAGAAAACTATGGCCAAATTATTACAAACTATCATGGCCGAGGCAAAAACACAAGTCATACCGAAAATGAAACACGAGCGTGTTCAAACTTAAACACGACCAAACCAAAATAATACCAAGTTAATCCCCAAGGTCCCCCAAGTCATCCAGGGCCAAACCTAGGATCAAAATAATACTAACCGAGTAATACGACAATAAACACAACGGTACGAACTCATACGACAACACGATAACTAAAGTCGCGAATCGGAGAATCAAACTTATGACGACAACTATTATGAATGTCGTGGCCACGTGTAAACTTGTAAACATGGTTATTATGAATGTAAATTCATCCAAGCAAGTACACCAAGACCTAGGATCTCTCAAAGGTTGCGAGCAAGAACGAAGTATGTAAACGTTCTACCGAGTCAAGTACTTAAGGATTCAGGGTCTTACATCTTTGGTAGTAACACAATCATAGATTTGTTTGTAGGTTTCATCAGGTATAATACTTGATAAAATGTGCACAGCTCTTGCATCTAATCTATGTGTTACTTTGTCCTCCTGAGTCAATTCAAATTGAGGTTTGATGATATATTCATCAAACATAGCTAGAGGGTTTATAGTTTCATTTGCATCATTAGTTTTAGCAACATTAGTGTTAATTTTCATAGGTTGCAAAGGACCACCTCTCACACATTTCATCAATCTCTTATCAATGTTGTTTATATATCTTGTAATTATTCCTTTCCAAATATCAAAGTGATCTTCATCAAACATAGGTACTTGAGTAACATTATTTGATTGAAAAGTTTTAGAGTTTTCCACGATCAGCCTTTCAAGTTTTGAAATTAGGAAAATATAAATTTTCAAAAAGTTAGGCTTTAATACCAATTGTAAGTCTAGTTTGCAACAAATAAGGCTAGAGGTGGTGTGAATAGTCTTTTTAAAACTTAGGGGGTCATTTTGAAAATAATTCAAAATTGTAGTGGGAAATAGAAAGTATGTCAGCAACCTGTTAATGTCAGCCATGATGTATTTTCAAAATGCCTTTGGAAAACTTAACTGATAAATGTTGAGAGTTCTTTAGAGAAATAATAGTTTGATCACGGTTTCAAAGGGATGCGTTTCAAGGACAATTTATAGAAACAAGCAGATATGTGATTGAGACTAAGATTAGGTGACACTTAACTACTTAAGTAGATTGCGACTTCTTAAGTGTTAGAGCAATCATACAAAAATAATAAATGAGCATAGCATATAAAGTGGTTCATAGTATAAACTGCTACGTCTACTACTGGAACACTGTACAACAAAGACAAGTGTTTATTGCAACACAATCACACTCGTGGGGTACAATCAATGATTCCTTAATAACTAGAATGTTGGAAGGAATAACTACACAACGATTGTATAACAAATACTAGAAAAAAGAATATGTGATAAAGATTATCTAGTAATCGTTAAGATTGAGGCAATTCAAGTGAGAGAGAAAATGCTCAAGGAATATTTAATGCTTCAGTGTCTTTTCATCTTGCTCTAAAGTCTTTAAATTGATGAATGTTGATCTTCAGACCGTTTGAAAGCAGATTTGAATATGAGGCCTTCACTCATATCGATTGCAATCTTCATAAGGATATCTCGAAGATATTATCTGTAAGAAGAGCAATAAATACAATATACTATAAAGGCATAAACAAAGAAAATGTTGGTACCAACATATGTCTTGATAAAAAGGGAAACAAGCTGACACAACTTAAATGTAAGGCTTGCAGAACAAAGCCTTAAAATTTCAGCTAACAATTTGCAACATATATAAAACTAATAATAGGAATTTATTAACAAAAACATAGATTACTAAATTACTCTTAATGGATTTAAGTAAATCATGCATAGTCTAACAAGTAGGATCATTTATCTCCTTGGATTTTATAAGGTTCTGTACTTTGAGCCTAAAAGAACAACATTAGCTAGGATTCAACAGAAACTGTCAATGCAGTAGGTAAAACGGTTGCACCAGCAGGTGCATTGACCAGCATATAAAACAAGTAAACAGTAGATGCAGCTGCTGCTCAAAATACGTCAAGCAACGCTTCTCTCTTAGGTGTGTATATCTCTATGTATTTCTGTCTGATCATCGTGTATGGACAGCCTCTCCTTGTATATATACTTGAACAAGAGACCTACGCACATAAGAAAACCAACAACTGCAAGGAAACATAAAAGATTTAGAAATAAAATATTAGTTTCCAAAAATTAGTTTCCTAATTAAATACATGATTACAGAAAACGTGGGATTAAAAAATAAGTTTCCTATCAATTAGAAAAGTAAATATCAGAACAGCAGATGTAGTTGTTGCTCAAAATACGTCAAGCAACGCTTCTGTCTTAGGCGTGTATATCTCTATGTATTTCTCCTGGTCATCGTGTATGGAAAGCCTCTCCTTGTATATGTACTTGAACAAGAGACCTACACACATAAGAAAACCAACAACTACAAGGAAACATAAAAGATTAGGAAATAAAAGATTAGTTTCCAAAAATTAGTTTTCTAATTAAATACAAGGATCTTACCAAAGATTTTTCCTACTTAATTATGGACTCTTGAATGCTTATGGAAGTGTTTAATTATGGTAACAACTTACCATAACTTTTGGACCAAGAAAAGGCACAACAATAAATTCAATTGAGAAAAATAGGACGACCCTATTTTACCCTTACAGAGCCATATCGGTTTTGTATGACAAGTAATATCTACTTGTGCATTTCATGAAAGTCCAACTATGTTTGGTTTGAGTCGGTACTGGGACGATGTATAGCCTTTGGGTAAGCAATCGCTATGGGTCACCACACTAGGTCCATTTTCTCCTTACTACTGGGCATAGTGAGATGTGGTCCCCCTTGTTAAAGCAATACGCGGCCGTAACTATGGGGTTTCGGCCAAATTAGAACTCTGCTGCTAACTTGCTCTACTCCCTACCTTGTGACCATGTTAGATATAGTCTTGATGTCTAACATATTTGTTTCTGATTACTTTTATTCACACTTTGATTCATATGTACAACTCACTTGTATAAGACCACATAGGGGTGAGCAGGGCCCGTCAATGCCCATCAAGCCCGTTAAAGCCCGTCAGTGCCCGGCCCATGGAGCCCGTGCCCATGGGCACTACATAGTACTGGGCTTTAGATGAGTCAAATGCCCGTGGTCTCGACTCTGGCCTTCAACTATGCCCGGCCCGCCCCGTCCTCTTCTATGATAACTTTTTTAATTTTTTTAATTATAGATCTTTGACCAAATCCTATATATTTAATTTATGTGTATTATACTATTACTATATTTATATATTATAAGTTATAAATTATAATCTATAAATATAGTAATAGTATAATACACTTCAACTAATAAAGCTATTGCTAAAAATAAAAACCTAAAAGTCAAACCCTATTATTTTAATAATTAATTACTCAATCATCTATACATCTATTGATATTCTATTTTCAATCTCATCACATGCAAGATTAAAATTTGACATCGGTAATGTCGAGTTATAAGAATCCGTTTACTACATACTGAATTTATATTTTAACTTAGTTGCTTCTCTTCCTTTTCTTTCACTTCAACTGTGTTTTATTTCAAATTTGCAAGTATAATAGTTTGAAAAAAAAAAGTTCATGGCAATGAATTGATGGGCTGAAAGCTGAGACCCAAAGTTTGAATGAGAAAACAGTAAAATTATTTAAAAACATAAACAAATGGGCTGAAGCTCGTGCCCGTCCACTAATGCCCGTGGGCTGATCAATAGTACTAGGCTTTTAAATCTAATGTCCGCTGCTTGATGGGCCCATACTGAGCATTGCCAATGCCCGCGGGCTTAGGGCCCGTGCACACCCTGACCACTTGACTATCTCAACTTGCACAAACTTAATTACTATCAAGTTCACATTCATCACTTTTGTATTCCTTGTTTTTTCATAGTATGCATAAATATCATATAATCAACACGAGTCAATGGTGACAACAATATCAAGCTTAACTTGAAAAGGTTCCACATATAACACTTTTATCACTTAGCAACATCAATTTGCTAACATAAATTAAGTTTCCACAACTAGACCTAACCAAAACCAAATAGATATCTAGTAGGATCACTTAACATATCTCTTAGCATGATTTCATGTTTAATAAATCAATTTCGTCAATTCAACAATGAATTATGAACATTCATAAGTAAGAATTCCATTACCAAAATTGGAGATAACAATCTACTGGCGGAATTGGAATTTTATTAGCTCAATGAACACCCCCAAGCAAGATGAACAACTTTAACAAATACTGAAAGAACAAATGATGAGATTTAGAGGCTCAAACCCTAGCTTCTCCCTTCAAAACCCTCCTTCCAAGCCCTCTCTCTCTCTTTCTCATGGTGGTGTGTGTCTGTGCTGAAAAATAAGACCACAAAGGAAGCTTATCTTCTGGGTTAAAGAATTGAAGTAGGAGGTGCCTTCTCATTTGCAAGGTGTTTGATGACAATTGGTGGGAATTAATTAGGTTTAAGGCTAACTAATCTAACTATTAGGGCTAATCAAACTAACCTCACACTTAGTTAACTTAATTAGGTCTAATACTAACTTAGTCAAGTTATTCGACAAGGTTTAGGGCTGATCAACCTTGTTTAGGATTGTCAAAGGCTAAAAATCAGTCAACGAAAGAGGCTGGACAATGCAGTCTCCTTGCCTCTAATTGACTTGACCACGTCAAATACTAGGAGTTATACTCTAAATTCGACCATCAACTCGGTCGCCTTAGCCTAACAAACGTGATCGCTTTTCCCTAACGCGGTCGCTTTGTCCTAAACAACGTGATCAGATAAAATATTGAGACTTCACTCTATTTTTAGGCTTACAACGCGCTCGCTTTAACATAGTGCACTTTTCAAATCCAAGGTTAACTGCTTTGGTGGTGGACGTAGTACTCATTATAGTATGAATCATCTCAAAATCCTTGTGTTCTTTACTTTTAGTTTATTGCTTACATATCTGATTATCTTTAGTCATCTTATTCCTTAGCATAAAACTTTGAGACTCAACAAGTCTACTGGTAGTGCTTACCAACAGACATTGAGAACCTTTCCTGGTGCTTATTCCGCTGCCGCATCTCTTCCTATTGTTGCTAGCATTCACTTTTAAGGAAATCATCTCAAAAGTTTTTAAGTATAACTAGGTTATTCAACCCCCCCCCCCTTTCTAGCCTAGTACAGTACCCTTTGGGACTAACAATACTATTTTGGGATGTTTCATAGTAAGAGTCAATTTAAAAAATTATGCTTACATTTTTTATAATATTTCAGTTTTACCCTTTACTTGTGCTAGATACACATTACTTGTATGATTGAAGGTTGATATATGGGGGCTTAAGGACGAAATTGACTTGCCAAAGGGTGGACATAATCAAAAGAGATGGATTATTTAAGGGTAGATTAGGCAAAACACACAAAATAACAAACCCCAAAAATCTAGTCTTGAAGGGCAGAAGGTCGCCTTGCTTTGGATGGTGCGACCACGCCTGTCTGGATTTCCCCTGGTGCACTTCTGTCATTTAAGCGGTCACCTTGAACCAATGCAACGCAAGCGCTTTTCTTGGGAAAAGAGAAACGGCTCAAAACCTTGCCCCAAGGTTCCTCAACACAATCCCAAACAACCTAGGATAGTTTGTCACTCAAAACAAGTTTGAAACATGCCCGAACCGTGCCCAGAAATCCTCTCGAAAGTTTTTAAGTGTAACTAGGCTAATCAACCCCCCCCCCTTCTAGCCTAGTACTGTGCCCTTTGGGACTAACAGTTGGTATCAAAGCCTAACTCTTTGAAAACAAGTTTTTTCTGAGATTAACCTTTTGAGAGATAAAGATCCAATGGCACAAACACATTATATGCTACCTACATCTAATGCGAACGATATCCCAATATTGGACGAAGGCCATTTCGATGTATGAACTCTATTGTTAACAGGTTATGGAGATGTGTTATAGAAGGGCGCCATGTTCCAATGAAGCCAAATCTCCTAGCAGAAATTGGATGCGGTCTACTAGAGATTGAAAAGATTGAAGCTGAGGACGAACGAAAGCTAGTTGAGCTAGACAACAAAGCCATTAACATTATAAACACCTCACAGGATACTATCACATACCAACAAGTCATTCAATGTTCTTCTGCAAATGAGATGTGGGAAGCTCTTGTTGAGTACTTGGAAGGAGACCAAGACACAAAAGATAACAGAATGTATACATACATTCAATAGTTTGACTCCTTCAAGAAAGATCCAAAGGAGACCTTGAGACAAACCTACGATCGCTTCAGCAAGGTAATTAATAGATGTTTTTCTCTTGGTAAAATTTATGACAAAAAGGAAATGAATATGAGATTTATAGGCTATCTAGGTAGTCTTTGGCATGTAAAGACTACCTCCATGAAAGAATATAAGAACTTGAATAACATGACTCTCCGTAGTCTGTACACAAGTTTGAAAGTTTATGAGCTTAAGCTAAGCCAAGCTCAAGAGCAAGACAACCGATTTAAAACCTTGTCCTTTCCAGCCATGGTATAAGAGGTGTCACAAATTGATGACAAACCTTCCACTTCCATCAGTGAAAATGATCTTCTTTCTGATGAACAATTTGCAATGTTTGTAAAACGTTTTCAAAAGTTTGCTAAAACTGGTAGGAAGGACACACACCAGCACCCTTTCAGGAAAGCTGTTGAAGCTCCCTCTTCAAATGAACTTGTGTGTTACAATTGTACGAAACCTGGATACTTTGCTTCTAAATGTCCAATGCCAAAATTTGAAGCATATCGAAAACATTCCTTTAAGAAATTTCAAACACAAAGAGGTATGCTAGCTGAGGACATTGAAGAAAACCAGGTTGCTACTCTGTTTGAGACTGATCTAGAAGAGGTTGAGGATGATCTTTAGAAAGCCAACATATGCTTAATGGCTCAAGAGACTAGTCATACCTATGACTCTAAATGAAGTCGAATACTCACCTTCTCTTGTTAAGAAGGTTGAAGACTGCTGTGACAACCTCAGCAAAGATGAATTGCTCAAAACATGCTTGAGGAATTCAACTCCTTCAGGCAAGCCTATGTAAAGCTTGCCAATAACTATGAGAAGCTTGTTGCTGAGAAATCTATGTTCATAGCTGAGGTTTAAACTCTCAATAGCTGTCAGCAGGAAAGTATCATGGTTAAAGAGGATAACAAAATCATGTGTGACAAAGTTGTTTGCCTAGTTGAGCATCTCAAAGGACTAAACAATGAGAAAGATGGCTTGCAAAAGACCATTGACTCTTGGAACAACTCCAAGGAAACCTTTAATGGAATCCTTTCTAGCCAAAAGCCAAGTGGAGACAAATCAGGCTTATGCTACAATGATGAGCACAACTCTGGAAAGTCCTTTGACCCTCAGGAAGTTGGGACCCCCAAGACTGCTAATGACTTTTTTGTCCCACAACAAACCTTTGGTAACAAAGGTAGACAAGGACTTGGCTATGCCAAAATTCCATATGTCTATCCTAAAGCTCATAAAGGGAAAGCCAAGGAAGCAATTTATTCTAAAAAAAACTTGCTAAAGGCTTTATAGAGGATTAGTCAAGTAGAGCCCTTTCACCCGAGTGTTTATCTTATATGGCCTCTTGACCAAAAAGTTTGACAACTCTCCAAAATACCCCTAAAACCTTCTAAACCCTTAAAGGCATTCTTGACTCTCACACAACTCAAACGTAGCCGTCCTTTTTCTCGCTCCTTACTCGCCGTTAGTCTCACCCCGTCGCCTCCATCCACTGTTCTCGTCCTCATCCTCGTCCTCTGCCTCCATCGTCGCTGTCTTTCAGGTAACCTTTTCTCTCTCTCTCTCTCTCAATTCCAATGATTCAATAATAAACAGTCTGGTCGTCTAGTCGACCACGAATAAACCAATTGGTTCAATGAAAAATCAGTTCGATCGTCTAGTCGACCACGAGTAAACCGATTGGTTCAGTGATAAACTGTCTGGTCGTCTGGTCGACCACGAGTAAACCAATTGGTTCAATGATAAACCAATCTAGTCGTCTAGTCGACCACGAGAAAACCAATTGGTTCAATAATAAACTAATCTGGTCGTCTAGTTGACCACTAGTAAACCAATTGGTTTATTAATCGACCACTGTAACCTAGGGAAAAAATAAAAGGTATTGTAGACATTTCATTGGTGAAGTAGGTCATGAAAAAATATATTTTTTTAAGTTGGGATATATATGATCAAGTCATCCTTGACTTGGTCATATCTGTAAATACTCTCATTTTTTTGATAAGTAAGAAAATATTATAAATATGAGAGCATCAAAACAGGTGATGAGTCAGTAATAATTACATTATGTTATGTTATCCACAAACTCTACAAAAGGGCTTGTGTCAAAAGAAATCGCCTCATGACACCAAAAGAGCAGAGTATGCATAATAATCTCTTTGATCTTCTCTACACTTCTCTCTGTATTCTCAAAAACTAGCATTTCTTTCCAACAATATAGTCCAACAAATCGCCAATGGGGCTACCTCCCATAAAAAATTCCTCCTCCATTTATACGGGGACCAACATCTCATCATCTCTTTCACCGAATTAGGCGGCAATGCAGCAATAAATGGTTGACACTCTCCTCATCACTTTTACACAAGCAACACCTATTGACTAAAATTTTACCATGATGTTGGAGATTGTCGCAAGTTAACAGAGCTTCATTTATAGCTTCCCACATAAAAACACCCACCCTTGTAGGGGCCTTAGTCTTCCACACACTCTTCCACGGGAACAAAATTGTACTACTCAAGATATTATGATAAAAGGATTTAATTGAGAAATCCTTGCTCTTCCCTTCTTCCCACACAACTAGATCTTCTCTATGTCTATCAACTTTTTGAGTAAAACAACTCGAAGAGACGTCCAAGAGAGTCCAACTCCCAATCTTGAAAGTTTCTTCTAAAAGTGGGGTTCCAAATAGCACTTTCTCCATTGAATTGTAACACAGAACTGATTGTTTCCTCCTTATGAGTAGCAAGGCTATACAACAACCGAAAAGCCCTCCGAAGCTCCGCACCCCCCACACCAATTGTCGCTCCAAAATCTAACCAAGTTGCCAATACCCACAACAAAAACTATGTATCTATCTCTTCATAATATCTCACTTCCATCTAATACCTTTCCACACCCCCCACACCCCATAAGAAGAGTCCACCTCCATTACAAGTGGGATATAACACCCCCATTTTATAACACCCATATCTCCATTACAAGTTAGTTTGTGCGTGTTATGAATCTTTGTAACATACCTTAAAGAGAGGAAAACAAATGCACATTTCTCTAGAGAGGAAAATCAACAGAGAAATCATTCACTATTCAACTCATAAAAACCCGCTAACCCACCTAACCCAACCCGTTATTTTTTTCGGGTCAAAATGAGTTTTCCATTTCAACCCAAAAAAATTAATGGGTCGATTTGAGTCAGATTAAAACGGGTCAAACTCATTACCCATTTCACCCCGTTATTTTTTTTGCTATATAAATATAAGTTTTTTCATGGAAAATTATGGATCAAAATGGGTCGACCCATTCTAACCCCTTACCTATTTTGACCCAACCCATTTTAACCCGTTTAATTTTAAGTTATAACGGGTCACAACCCATTTCGACCCAACCCACCCAATCACCAGCCCTAATCTTCACCTTCTCAACTCAGAAACACAATACCTCACAAAACTTCAGCCCTACGAAATTCCTGTTCTTTCACTTGAAAGATCAATGACAATGAACACAGAAGTAAGAAAAACCATTTGATTTTCTGGTATAAATTTATTTACAAAACACACTTCTAAGACACCTTAAAATTGATTCACAATCCACATGCTAGCATTCAGAAATATGCAATTAACAAGCAGGACTGTTCAGAAACAACCATTCAAAGCAAGGCCACTGCTGTAATCAATAAAATTGTGTTTAATGCATATAACTAGAGAAGAAACCATCATACTTGAAGGAACCATAATCTGTGAATCTTAACGTATACGCCCTTTTGATGTAGTATATATGATACATGTGTCTCTACCTCCACAAAATGGGGATTCGGAGGGAGGGTGGTTGGCTGGCCGGAAGCTCTACCTCTAGAGGATTGGACGGGAGAAACTATATCGCATGCAGACGTCATGCCAAAATATATATGACGAATAGGTGGATGAATGATGAAGTTCAAAGGATTTTCATTTTCCGCTCCAAGGCATTGGTGATCCTCGTGATACAGTACGCCGCACTCAAAGGATATCCAGAAACTGCAAAATAATAAGGTAGAACATTTCAATACAAAGGAGGAACAGAAATTAATGCCTTAAAGCTCACAGCAAAAATCATTCATTAAAAGGGAACGCTATAGATGTTTAGTTCTAGAACCCAAGTAGGGTATGAGAATTTAAACAAATACTCCTTCCGTTCCACCAAAGAGTCCATGTTTGAAAAGTCAAATTATTAAGGGATATATAAAATAGCTTAAAAGTTGGTCATAATTACAAAAGCATTTTACCATAATCAATATGTTAAATATCAAATCTAGAAGGTGAAGTTGAAATGTACTATGGATATGATAAACATAATTTTTGAAAAGTACTCTTAAAGTGAAACATCCCAAAATAGCACAGTCGACTCTTTGCCTAAAATGGAGGAAGTATCATATATTAAAAGTCAATGATATCCTTGGTTTATTAACTAGTTTTGTAGGATACATAGAGAAAATAGAAAAGGGATCTATGCTGCAATTTTTGGTGATTCGAATAGAGTAGCAAAGAGGAGTAAGTAGAATATGTGAAAAACTTAAGCTTCGGAAACCATCTTCTTTCCTTTTTCTCGTAGTAATGGCCAATAATACCAATTTCTTAATTCATGCATTTTAATCATAAAACAGAATTTCTTAAGTCTCTCTCTCTCTCTCTCTCTCACACACACACACACACTAAAGGCCCATTTGGTGCAGCTTTTTAAAAACGAAGAGTTTTTAAAAACGTAGAGTTTTTAAAACGCGGTGTTTTCTTAGAAATACGTTCGGGATACCATTCCAAAATGCTATTTTCGTAATTCAAATGGTTGTAAAAAATGACATTGTTACCCTTTTATCAATAATATGTATTTAGATAAATAGTAATTAAAGTTCTTGTTATATAACATTATGTTTAAATAAAATATATCTAGTATAATTTGTTTTTAAAAAAATTAAAAAATAATTTAAACATATCTATCTAGTCCACCATAAACTTTACGCAGTTACTTTCAAGCATATTACACTTGCTATAAAAATATCAAATATGAGCATTAAAAAAAATAAAAAATAACTAGTAACAAACTCCACAGTTATGAAGCAACATTTCCGTTTCTGAAGATTATCTACTGTGAGGATAGCTTCGTGAATGGCTTCCCATACAAAGAAGGTCACTCTCTTAGGTGCTACAGATTTCCACACCGCTTTCCAAGGAAAAAAATTCCTGTCACAGTTCAATAGCTTCAGGTAAAAAGAATAAAAATATGCCCCTTTGCTGCCTTCCAAATCACCCTATCTTCTGCCCTATCAATCTTCTGAGCCTGTAACAGCTCTAGAAATCGCAGCAGCAAATCCACCTCCCAATCATGGAAATTCCTCTTGAAAAGGACTCCAAGTAAGTCTTCCATCCTACCTGGACAACACCGATCTAACCAAGCTGCCCTTATCCTTTGTGACTTCAAACAACGCGGGAAATCCCGCCTTCAGCTTTGTATCGCAGCACCATCTATCATCCTGACCGTCTCTCCACTTCCCACCTCGAAGGCAAGGAACCTCTCAAGGGAGCTCCACCCTTTCCTGATGCCCTTCCGTACCCCCACCCCAAATGGAGTAACAACCTCCGCAGGAAACCACACATGACCCCCCAAGCCGTGCTTATTCACCACCATTCTCCTCCAAAAGGCCTCCCTGTTCGTAAGGTATCTCCACAACCACTTCCCCAACAATCCTTCGTTAAAAACTTTAGTTTTCTAACCCCCAAACCTCCCTCTTGCACTCTAACACAAACCTTATCCCAGTTGACCAAGTGATATTTCCGCTCCTCCGACCGACCTTCCCATAAAAAATCTATTTCCAATTTTTCTAGTCTATTCTGGATAGAATCAAGAATCACAAACATAGATAGGAAGTAGGTTGGTAGGTTTGAGAGAGTGTTCTTGACTAGCACCAACCTACCCCCCTTGGAAAGAAATTGCTTCTTCCAACCCGCCAAGCGATGCTCAAACCGCTCAACCACTGAACCCACATAGCTTTGCTTTTGGCCGACCATGGGGAAGCCCAAGGTATGAGGAAGGGAGAGTCGCAGTCTTGCACCCAAAAAGTCGCTAAGATCCCAATATCATCCACCACACCTACTAGAATAATCTCACTCTTTAGGATGTTCACTCTAAGCCCTGAAACTGCTTTAAGCAGTAACACCATGCAAAGATAACCCAACTGACTTCTCTGCCCCACAAAACCTCCAACTCCGTCGCGCCTCCCCTTCCCACCTTAAAGCCACTGATAAAACCCCCTAGACTGCCTTCTCCAAGAGTCTACTTAAGGCCTCCATCACAAGAATAAACAAGAACGAGGATAAAGGATCACCTTGACAAAGGCCCCTCAAACTACCAAAAAACCCGGAGGGTTCCCCGTTAACCCAAACTGAAAAGCGCACGGAAGAGATGCAAAAGCGAATCCAGCTCCTCCATTTATCCCCGAACCCCATTCCATCCATCATATATAATACAAAGTCACAGTTGACGTATTCATACGCTTTCTCAATATCCAGCTTACAC
This sequence comes from Codonopsis lanceolata, assembly GCA_013146195.2. NCBI lineage: Eukaryota > Viridiplantae > Streptophyta > Magnoliopsida > Asterales > Campanulaceae > Codonopsis > Codonopsis lanceolata. Next base: position 61,040,115 of record CM028381.1, read on the forward strand.
AATAAACCCGGAACTCCTCTCTTCAGTCTGTCGTCCACTACCTCATTAGCTATTAGGGATGCATCAAGGATTTGTCTGTCCTTAACAAAAGCATGTTCAGATGGCGAAACAATCTTACCAATCACCTTCCTCAACCTCTGGGAAAGGACCCTTGCAATTAGCTTGTAAATTCCCCCAACAAGACTAATGGGTCTGTAGTCCCTCAAATCAGTCGCACCTTTCTTCTTCGGAATCAGTGATATGAAAGCAGTATTAAGGCTCTTTTCGAAATACATATTTGTATAGAAAAACTTAAAAACCTCCATAATATCCCCCTTGACCACCTCCCAATAATGCTGGAAAAAGGCTATAGAGAATCCGTCCGAGCCTAGGGCTGTATCACCACTCAAGTGCCTTAACTCCACCACCACCTCCTCTTCTGTAAAGGGACGCTCCAAAGAAGCTGAATCTGCCTCTTCAAGTCTTTCAAAAGCAACTTCGTCCAACTTAAGTCTCCAAGACCCACAATCCTCATACAGCCGCTATAGAAACCCGCTATACCGCGTCTAATATCTTCTCTTTCTTCCAGCTCTTCATCGTCAATATTAATTTTTTGAATCCGCTTTGCCACTCCGCGAATGCTAGCCATTCTAAGGAAGAACTTTGTGTTGCCATCTCCTTTGAGCCATTGAACCCATGATTTTTGTTTCCAGCAAATCTCTTCTTTGATGAGCAAATGCATTAATTCCTGTTTGAGCTCTATCCTTTGAAGGTCTTCAACCTCGTCCAATTGCCCTGCCCCTCCTCTCTCATCCAACCTACTGATCTCCTTCGATACAACCTTAATTTTAATGTCCACCAAACTGTAGACCTCCCTATTTCACACTTTTAAATCTTCTTTTAATAATTTCAATTTCCTAGCCAACTTGAAGCTCGGATCACCGACCATCATGTAAGAATTCCATCTATTCATCACCCAATCCTTGAACCCCACTTCTTTTAACCACATATTCTCGAATCGGAACGGAGATTTCCCTTTGGCAAAGCCACCACATTCCAAAAGCAATGGAGCATGGTCCGAGGAAACTCTAGGCAAACATGATTGGGTCGCACCACTAAAACATCCATCCCAATCCCCTTAAATCAGAAATCTATCAATCCTTGAAAATTATTGGCGATCTCCATTCCTGAACCAAATGAAGTCTCCACCTAAAACAAGGTCCACCAACTCCATATTATTAATGAAATCGTTGAACTCCATCTTCTCCTTAGAATAGGTGTGCGAGCCAGAGTGCTCATGTGGAAACCTCACAACATTAAAATCACCACCTAAACACCACGGAACATCCCATCTGGTTTTTGAAGCCTTTAACTCAACCCAAAACTGTCTCCGATCAGCAGCATTACAAGGGCCATAGACTCCTGTAAACATCCACTCTGGCATTTCCCACATTCTTCAACAAACAAGAAACTGAGTAATCGCCTATGAGAGAATCCACCTTTGTCAGCACCCTTCTATCCCACATGACCAGAACACCCCCTGCTCCCCTGCTGCCCCTACAGCCCCTAAATGTTGCCATTCCACCCATCTCGTGTCCCAAATACTATGAATAATCCTGACATCAACTCTACATTTTGGTTTCTTGGAGACAGACTAAATTTGGTTTCCACCTCCTCACCAAACCTTTAATCAAGGTTCTCTTCCTTGAATCATTTAATCCCCACACATTCCAAGATAAAATTTTTAAATGTATATCAACCTATTTTTTTCCTCCTCCCCTCTCCCTCCTGCCCCGTTAACATCTTGAAGTTCAGACTACAGCACAGCTGCTTTAGCTCCCTCTTGCCTTTTTCCCGCGATTTATTTAATCTCTTACAGCTGCCTTCCCCAGATCTCCACTTCTTCTCAATGTCAAGAAGTAAGTCCACAATTTTGTCCTCAAAACCTGTGCACAACACTCCCAGAAATTTCCCAAAACCCTTTGCTCTCCATTGAGCCCAAACCGAAATATACCCGTCCATTTCTCTATCCGTAAGATAGGTCATCTCGCACAAATCTTTAGGTCTGATTACTGCAGGTGGGGTACAGCACAGTGGAGTGTTATTCTCCTCAATTACAGACTCAACGAACTGGTTGCAAGGCGAACAGAAATCATTCTCATTACTCGGAGATACCACTTCAATCTCCGGAACAGACTCACCATGATTGTTCAGGACAGATTCTATACTCTTCAACACTGTAGCCTCCCCTTCCAAACCTCTGCTTTCAAACTCATTTGACCTCGCACACCCTTGTCAAAATTCTCTATCAGTAATCCAATCCAAAAAATCCATCGGTTCCACTATTCGTGATTGTGTCACTAACTTGGGAAGAGACGAGTCCTCGCAATTAAATCGGCAACATTCCCCTTCAACACTCGAACCCTGTTGCTTAATCGTCGTCCTCGAAATAGTCGTCTCTGGGTCTATGTCAAAGGACCCCCGTTGCACTCGCTAACTATCCCTATATCGTTGACCCCAACCAAAGCAGCGACACCAACCAAAAACTCCCGCCTAAATCCTGCAAACTACAAATACCTCAGACTCGACCTCCGGGCTCGTCTCCATGTGGTCCAAACCTCCAGCTTTCCTTGATTGAAAATTCTCCTCCTTACCAGAGAAAGAAGGAGAAGGCCCACTTGAACAACCCACTCGACGATCTGGACCTTCAACAGCAATCGGATCATCTTTCTCTAGGCCCAACCGAATTTAGAGGGTCCATCTATATCGCAGTTCCCCTGCTCCTCCTCCCCAGGCTCCACCCTCACTTGCTCACTCCCAATAACAGCCCTCTCTTTGTTGAGATACCATTCCACAACCTTCTCAACAACCTTTAAAACTTCACCCTCAGAAAACCTATCCTGAAGAGTATCGTTCAACCCTATACCCAAGTTTACCTTCGGCACTGACATTTGCCATCTCGAAACAATTATCGCCCAAATGTGAAGCACCCTTGTCCAACTTCGATCTATGACTATGACAAAACGAGTTATCTTTCGAGTTCAACCCCTCGCTCTGATTCCTGCTGAAACATTGAAACAGGACTGGAAAGGCCCAAAGACTTGCCCTCCTGTAGTTACTGAACCATTTTGATCCAGCCCAAACGTATTCTTAGAACCTTCTTCTCTGTATGGCCCATCCGGCCCACAACTTTGGTGCAAATTTGACCCACCTGCCTGGTCCAATGAATTAGAGGCCCCTCCTTGTGCGACATCGTTTTACAACCAGCCCTATGACTTGAATTTGAATTGACTTTTTCTACCCACATGCCCCTTTTCTGATGACTCCTCTCGGCACACCTGCCACCTTGCCTTTTGCCTGTGCACCTGCTCAAGAGGCACATGATGTGCACTACTTTAATCGCAGCCCAAAATTCCTTCCTTTCCCTTCTCTGCCAAGACCTCTGTCTTGGCTGAAGGCAAGCCACGGGTTTCTGCCCAAATAGTCTCCATGGTAACGCACAAAAATCCAAGCCCACCTTAGGTCCTCCCTCGACTTTGTGGTTTCATCTATATCCAAAAACCTCCAGTCTCCAATCTTTCGGAAAACCTCCTCCCCACAAATGCAACGGAAGACCTAGCACCCTAATCCATGTCTCCCCTGGTAGTTTACCTTCTACATGACAGTAATTGATTCCACCTCTCCAGGGTCAGGATATCTTCATTAAAACTCCACCTTCAACAAGAAACTGCTAGCTATCTCCTTCAACGGAAATTCAAACAAGTAAAAAGTGCCGCTCATGTCAACCACTCGAACACCGCCCCGCCGACTTCCATTTCACATCCACCCAAGCCTGCAACTCGAACTCGACAGAATTGGGCACCTCGAATCTTGTACCTTCCCTACTAAGCATCTATCCAGAAAATTAATGGCTTCGAACACGATCCTTCCTCCACAGCGAAGTCCGCCTCGACCCCTTCTTCGAGATTCTTCGCTTTAACAGATAAATCTGGCCACGGAGGAATTTTGGTCATCTCAGCAGAGGACCTGTTAATCCACTAGACTTCCCCTAAATCAGCCTGAGTAAACCTTCTCAGTTTCTCTGCTGCATCCCCCCAACCAAAACCTACTGTGATCTCCGGTATGCAAATCGATTCGGTCCTGCCTATTTTCCTAACCTCCAGTCGAATAAACTTCTCAGATCTGTTCTCATCCTTGATCACCTTCACTTCTCTCTCCACTGCTTTCAGAGACTTCCAAAAATTTCCCGGAACGAGAGTTTCCTCCTTCAGCCAGTGGCACACCCAAGCTAGCTCCCTCAAGAAGAGCACTGCTTCGTTAACTCTCCCTCTACTTCTCTCGATCCACTGAAACTCCAGAACCCCCAAGCTACTCCGTCGAACCACGTCGAAGGACTTCCGGCCCACTTGAAAATACGAACGATCTAGTTCCGGAACCCACATAGCTAAAATCACAATATGTTCCAGCCAAAAACCCTCGAAAAATTGATCAAACACACAAAACCAACCACCAAGCAGTGATCAGGCACCTCAGGCGCCCGTCTGCGACGCGCCAGAGCATGTGGCTGCTCCGGCGACCGAAACAAGTAGATGGTCTTGGCACTGGAAGACCACTCTTTCAGAGCTAGAGGCCTTGCCATGAGGTGAACTGGTAGAGACGACTACTTTGATTTTATTATGCATCAACTCAAATAATAAGGATAACATGAGCTGATAACCTGTCAATCTTCATTTCTTTTGCCTTCAGTGCTTGTTCCAAGAACATCAGCACAGAATTACGATCAGTTCCTGGATTCTTCTTCTCACTCAATAAACAACAAGATGCTGTACAAACAAGCCCAAGACTGATTTGTACCATCAGTCTCTAATAGATTGATCGTTAGATCAAAGGAGAAGCAATGGTTGTTTACGTCAAAGCACAAGGACTCAGCGTTTAATCCCCTGCATTTTGGAAAAAGCTACAAAATGTAGAGGGTGAAAACACTGTGGAGTTTTAAAAACGCCCGTTTCGAAAACGTGGCATTGATACAGAATTTGATATTATGGAAGTTCGTTTTGGGCCAAAACTCACCCAAAACGCTAGTCCAAACGAGCACACACTTTCTACTTTCAGTTTTGCTCTTTATGTATGAAATTTAGGTAAGAAATTTCATCTTAGTTCTGATCATTTCAAACCGTTTCGAGCATAAACCAACTTCCAGAGAAAAATCACATTACAAGATTAAAGAAAATTGAACGCATTTCTCTAGTTCTTTATGAACAACTATTTCAAAAGACTTGAACTTAAAAATGCCACATCAACAATTTTCCAGTGATAAAAGACTATCATCCCCAGTGTGACACATGTACAAAAAGCAAAATATTCTAATTGACGATGACGAACAAAAAAAGGAGAAAAGGAGAGTATACACTACACAATGTAACAGAAATTCTAAAAAGATGGCATTGCAGCTTACTTGATATAAAATCATCCACATTCTCCTTGTCAATTTTCCCATGAGCCATCGCACCGACCTGTGATATCATACAGCAGGTAAAATTCAAAGTTATACCACACAATATTATGGTATATAAAGACAGCAGTTCTATTTGAGCAATACCAGAAAAACTAGGGTTGTGTCATCACTAACTGTAGCCACATAGTCATTCATGTCAACCAATTTATCAGAACTGTGTGAGAATCCTATAGCAAAGGAAAAAATTAACGATTAATGATCACAGTTAATTAGAGGAAGCATTTACAGAGCTTGAAACGTCCTAACCTATCCTGCGAGAGTTGACAGGCAAATACTGGGATACAGGGTTCTTAACCACGCGCAAAAGCTTCTCCCTCTTACCAACAGCAGATATACTTAATTTTTGTAGCAGCTGCACTGAAATTATAATACAAATATAAATTGAGAAAGCAAGAAAAGAGAAGTACAAGGATGCCAAAAAGGAAAGGACACATGACGTAAAGAGTAATTGAGACTTGGCAGGATTAGAGTAAGTTGATCTTACGCATGATTCCTGCAAATCGCTTATATGTCCTCGGAATCCGAACATGTGGTTTGATTTCAAAAAGAACACCCTTCTCCGTCCTCACATATAGAGCTTTTAACTTCCCGGCTTTATTCAATGGACTGTCCAAAATCATCAAAATGGCCTGTGAAAATCAATGTTTCTAATTATGATGGTTCAAAGATTCAACTAGTATCAGCAACATAATCCCTTTTGCCACTCTCTTCACTCCAATACAAATAAACATGGTATAGTTCCCAAAAATAAAGAAACGTATAACGATTAACAAAGTATCTTCTTTTTTTCCTTAAAAGTAAGACATTATCTAGTAAAAGGTAAACAGTGATACCCAGCATGGGTGATGTGTAGACAGAAACAAAAATAGCAGCCAAAACACAAGCCAGAACACAACTCAACTGTATTGGCATGGAGAAGTCAAAACTATGAGGCCAAAGTAACCAAAAGAATAGGAGAGTAGGCAACAAACAAAACAGTAAATTCTCCCTCTCGTTTGAATTGACTTTTCAAATGACAACAACTAAAACAACTTAGCGTGGTCCATGCTAGTTGAGTAATACTGGAGGATGAAACAGAATGACCATATCTACATTTCACCATCGCCAACATACTTTTTTACAGAGAGACTAATCATTTCTGGGACATTTAGTTTCTCTGCTCAAAGAAACTCTAGTAACGGAGCCACCTTGGAGGTTTGCCCAGCTTTGATTCTTGTATATTTGGGTTGATTCTTGTATATTTGGGTCAGGCTCCTTATCTTTCGAGACGTCGCATATATGAAAATGACTCCAAGATTGATTTGTGCCCCGGTACCATTTATGCACTTCTCTTCTTTCAATTCTTATTTTTGCAGGAAATTTCTTCTTGCTAAGGTTTTTAATATGTTGTAATAGGTGAATTCTAAAACTTGGAATATTTCAATAGGGAAAATCAATTAGAACGGTCCAAAATCCAAATATTCCTACCCAAAAAAATATATTATTTTTTGGCTCCAACCAATTCAGAATATGTAGTAATGAGACCTAATTGATCAATGTCACAAGTTACTCCTCAACAGAAGTCAGCGTATTATTATTAAAATCTACTCTTCTTAGTTAAAACTAAATAATCCAGAAAAACATGAATTAGCAAACAAAATGGAGCACATAAATGCTGCCAATTTAGCCTGTGGTTGTTTTTGCTTGCATGTGACCCTAGCTGCAGGTGATGTCAAAATGAACAAGTGGAGATGATTAGCTTCCAAGCAGAGATGATCTACTCAGTTAAGAGTGGCTGTACGTGGAGAAAGGCATTCCGGCAGGAAAAAGGGAAAAAGATTCACCCAGTGACATTTTTATTCAGCAGAAGTGATTAGCGAGAGTATGAAGAAGAAAGGAGGCTTACGGCATGACTCTTCATCGAGGATGACGACATTAGTGGCATGAATTATAAATATCAATTATGGGCGAAGTTTGGTAATTCTACTTATGAGTTTGTGTTCATAAAGGTAGTAGATGGAACATTTGATGTCTCAAATTAAAAAACTTATACTCATGAATAAAATAAAAAAATAAAAAGCATCTTCATACACACAATACCATCTCAAGAATTGAAACTTCGCATAATGAAAATCTAAAGTATTTTAATTAAGGAAAGTTCCCGCCATTAGAACTAATCTGTTTTGGCTGAAAAGGCAAGTCTTTGGTCAATTTCTGAACAAATTCAGATAGAGGTTGAAGAGAACATGCTAACATTGACAAATGAGATAAGCTAGAAGAGACAATTCAATAAGAGTGAAATCAAGTCTTCCCTCATAAATTTGGAACAGACTCCAATGGAGGTTGAAAGAACATGCTATCTCCCTGCGCTCTCTCTCTCTCTCTTTCTCTCTCTCTCTCTCTCTCTCTCATTTCTCAAAAACCGTTCATTCTTATTTGAATGACCCAGCCACATAGTTGTCAAAGTCAAGAGGCGCTAAAAAGTCGATAGATCCATATTTGAGGCGAGAGGCGAGGCGCTAAAAAGGCGCTCACGGAAACAATACTAAGAAAAAATACATAAAATACATATAACTTAACAAATATCCACAAAACATGTTACAAGTGAGCGTAATACATGAAACTAAGTTCCAACATAATATCAATAACACAAATTTTTCATTCATAGTTGAAATTTTTCATTCATAGTTTCAAAAATAGTCTGTCTATTTATACAGATTCATGTCTAGTGTCTACAGAATACAGAATACAGATTCAAAATTTTGTTTAGAAGTCTTAGAAGCAATTTTTTTAATTTAAAACAGACTAATTTTTTTTCAAAAAGAGAAACAAATTTTTGAAGTTGAACATAGTAATTATAGAACAGAGTAAATTTCTTTCAAAAAGAGAAACAGTTTTTTTAAAAAATAGAAGTCGAACTCAAATTGAATACACTTCAGTACTAGTCGAAGTATTTAAGTTAAATACAAGTCGAACAGAGTATTTAAAAAAAAAATAAGAAGGCTGTTCGAAATTTTAGAAGTCGGTGGGTTTGGGTTTCAAACAGAATCAGAGCTTACTTGGAAGTTCGAATCGATTGGTGCGAAGAAGGAAGCCTTGCAGTCAACACTCGAAACCCTAGCCGTTGAAGTCGCAAATTGAAGTCGAATCCCAGCCTTGAAGTCGCATGCGAAATCAAAACCCTAGCCCTAGTTACGCTAGTATCGGGGGTTCTGTCTTTGGATATGTCGTATTATTTGGGAAGGGTATTCTAATATATATACCAAGAGGCCAAACTACGTCGTTTGGTCTATCAGAAGTTTAAAAAAAAAAAAAACCTTAAGTTAGCGACTTTCACGATTTTTAACGCCTCACGACTTTCCAAAAGGTGTCACCTTTTCAGCGCCTCGCCTAGGACAAATGAGGCGCTACACCCTTGCCTCGCCTCACCTCGCCTCGCGCCTCGGGCGCCAAAGGTGCTCGCCTTTGACAACTATGCCAGGCCTTATTCAAATTGAAAGTTGAATGTCCGTCTCATTCAGTAATGGTTATCGCCTTATCGGAGAGCTATCATAGTGGTTCTTTTTGTTGTTTTTGTTTGTTTCTGTTTCGATTTCTTTTGTATAATGTGATATAGATTGATTTTGTTGTTTTTGTTTTAACAATCAATCCTTCGTTAAGGATTTTCTTAGTCCTTTGTACAAATTTCGATTAGTATGAAAATCTAAGATTAGGTGTTTTCTGACAAGTTTTCTCTTGAATACCAAGATGGTTGTACTGGATTTTGAAATGGAAGTGTCTATGGCTAATTAATAATGTATGCATTTGAATGCTAATTAATAATATATGTGCTGATAACTTTGATTTTTTTTTTAATGTAATGCAGCTCCTTTGCAATAACTTCAACAACCATGATTTGAAAGAAAATCGATTAACATTAATGCAGTCAAGTAATCTTATCTTTTATTGCAACTGTTATTATCTTCATATTGACTTTTGAGCCTTTTTGGGCAATTGACTAATTGTATTCAGGGATTTAGCAAGATTGTCACGGATAAATTGGAGTTTGCAAATGAAACTTTCACTCATGGATCTCTTGAAGAACATTTAGAGGTGCAAGTCACCAGGTCGGGAGCTCTAGCAGGCCTTTTGATGAAGAAGGGAGCACTCTATTGGAAGGTGAAGTAGAAAAGTTAGGGAAAGAGAAGAGGATGATGATGCAGGAGGTTATTGAAGACCAGCGTGGGACAAGTCAATACATGGATACAGTGAATGATAATCTCAAAGCAACAGAAAGTAAAATATCCCAATCTTTTGTGCTGCTCAGTTCACCTGAAGGTAATAAATGCCCTATTTCTTTACTCGATTATACCTAAAATTTGATTTATCCCAATCTTTCGTTAATATTAATGTATTTTAGAATTGCAATCGCATCAGCGGACACAGGGCAAAGGGTATGGGGCAGTTGCCCCCACTTGGGGGTTTTTTCTGTGAAGGAATTTAAAAATATATATATATAATGTTATGTTATACATTTTGCCCACACCTGAATTGAATTTCTACAATTTTCCCCCACCTAAATAACAAACAATTTTTTTTAACCCACATTAGTCTCTTTCCAGAAAAGAGAAGAGAGAGACCGAAAAGGTTTGAAAACCTTTTTCCCAAATCCCACATTCCCACCCACCCACCCAATCCCTTCCTTTTCAGTTTTCCCCTAGCCAAACGTTTCCAACCACCGAGCAGTGGGCACCACACCTAACGGCAACAGGCAACAACTCTGGGTGACAGCTCCAGCCTCCAAGGCTCCACCTCCACTTTCCTCATCTCTCGATTTCTATTGCTCTACAAGATAGAGGTATTCTTCAATAAGTCAATAAATTATTAGTCATTATAATTTTATTTTATTTAGTATTATTAGTCATTATAATTTTGATTGTGAATTTCTAAATTATTATTATCTTAATCAGAGTGATTAGTGATTGTATGAATTTCTAAATTATAATTGAGATTTAAATTTTAAAAAAATTAATAACCCTAATTTTAAAAAGCCCTAATTTGAAATAATACTTTTTTTTATAAATAAAGTATAAGTAATATTAACAGGCGTCAAAAAAGGAGACGCTTCCTTGTACACTGGACGTAATCCTAATTTTGAAATAGCCCAAATTGAGTATTTAATTTATGTAATTGTTGTGAATATGTGATAGATGATATATTGATATTATGATAATCTTGTTTTATTTCCTAAATTTGTGTGTACAATATCTTGGTAGGAAATGTATATTTATTAAATCTGAAATTAGGGCATTTTAATTTGGGGGTTGAAGTAGTTGATTTATGAGAATTTTTTTTATTTGTGTAGATTTCCAAATTGTGGTTGATTTGAAGGAATCTGGTTTTAGTGATTATGGAGAAATTTTTTAAACGGAAACCGAATTTGTGATCAATTTTTAAATGATAGTCTTGTATATTTTATTGAAAAAGATTTGCTTAGGAACGTTTTTTTTTTTTGATAAGTAAAGTATTATATACCAAAGCGTCTAAACAGGACACGCGACCTTTTTACAAACTATAAGCATGCACAAAACGGACTAATCTATAGAAAAACTATTCACAAAATCAATACAAGAAATGTTGTGAATGTTGGAAGAATTAGTGTCCTCAACCCCCCAAAAAGACAACGTACGAAGTAACTCATCCTTTAACTTATCCACCGTCCTCTCCTCATCCTCAAACACCCTCCTATTCCTTTCCCTCCAAATGATCCACCAAATACCCGAGGAACTGCTGCTGATCCTTCTTCTCGCTTGTACAAAGAACCAACTCAAAAGGAGATCTTTAAGATCTCGGCATCACCCAAGCAACAGAGAACAGACCAAGCATTAAATTCCAAAGCATAGACACAATAGGGCAGTGCAGCAACAAGTGATTCACACTTTCTTCACATCCTTTGCACATGAAACACCAATTCACATATATTACTCGACGTCTCTGCAAATTATCCCCTGTAAGGATGGCTTCACTAGCAGCTTCCCATGCAAAAAACAAAACTCTACTCGGAGCTTTCACTCTCCAAATACTTCGCCAAGGGAACACAATCTTCTCTCTGTTTGAAAGAATATGATAATAGGATCTAAGAAAAAATCTTCCTCTTCGAGCCCGCCCACACCACCCTATCCTCCTGTTGCCCCACCGAGTGAGAGTATAACTTAGCAAAAACTGAACACAAGAGTCCATCTCCCAATCTTGAAGATCTCTCAGAAATATGGGACTCAAGAGACTTTCCCTTCCTCTATATTCAAAATCGAACTTACTAAGCAATCTTTCTCACTTGCTAAATTAAACAAATGGGAAAGATCTCCAAAGCTCCATGTCATCACACCATTTATCCTTCGAGAATCTAATTGTAGACCCATTGCCAACCTCGAAAGAGATGTGTCTCTCAACCGAGCCCAACCCTTCGACTCCTTTCCAAACCCCCACCCCATAGCGGTAGAAACATCATTCGGAAACCACAAATGCTCACCCTCACCATACAAGCTCACCACCACTCTCCTCCACCAAGCATTCCTATCCACCACAAATCTCCAAAGCCACTTCCCCAAAGAGCCAAATTAAAAAACTTAAGATTTTTTATCCCCAAGCCTCCATTTCTCACACTATCACAAACTTTCTCCCATCTAACCAAATGAAACTTTCGCACCTCCATAGACCCGTCCCACGAAAATCTCTCTCTCAATTTTTCAAGTCTGCTGAGAAATGGAAGCACAAAAGAGACATAAAATAAGTGGGAAGGCTAGAGAGTATTTTTCACTAGAGTTAGCCTTCCCCCTTTGAAAGATCTTGTTTTCCAACCCGCCAATCTCGCTCGAACCTCTCGATGACGAGATCCACATCTCTTTACTTTTATGCTTCGCTCTAAAGGTAACCCAAGATACACCGTCGGAAGGCTGACCTTGCAACCTTGCAAAAAAAATTGGCCAAGGGAATCAAATTAGCCACCACGCCAGGAATAATCTCGCTCTTAGCGATATTAATTCTCAATCCCGAAACCGCTTGAAAGAAAAGGAGCACAAGCCGCAAATAACCTAGCGATGAGAGTTAGCCCCACAAAAACAAGCGTATCATCTGCAAATAAAAGATGGGACACTATCACTTCCTCTCCACTACCTCTACCCGCATTAAACCCCTTGAAAAACCACCCCACACAGCTCTATCCAACATCTTGCTCAAAGCCTCCATCACAATGATAAATAAAAAGGAGAAAGAGGATCTCCTTGCCTCAACCCCTCGAACTAGCAAAGAATCCGGCGGGCTCACCATTCACCAACACCGAAAAACGAACTGTCGAGATGCAAAAAGAATCCACTTCCGCCACTTAAGACCAAACCCCATCCTCTCCGGCAAATATAAAAGAAAATCCCGATTGACATGATCATACGCCTTCACGATGTCTAACTTGCGGATCAAACACGGATCTCCACTTTTAAGTCTAGCCTCCACCACCTCATTGGCTATAAAAGAGGCATCCACAATTTGACGATCCCCCACAAAAGCATGTTGGTTCTTGAAATAATTTTACTCATTACCTTTCTTAATCGCAAAGATAACACCTTAGCAATTAATTTGTAGACACCACCCACTAAGCGATAGGTGCGAAGTCGCTCAAATCCTTCGCCCCTTTCTTTTTGGAATTAAAGTTATGAAGGAAGCATTCGAGACTTCTCTCAAGCACAAGTTTTCATGAAAATAGTGAAACACCCTCATCAAATCCTCCTTTATTATCTCCCGACAATCTTTGGAAGAAGGCCATAGAAAAACCATCGGGACCGGTGCTTTATCACCCTTTAAACCACGAAGGGCTACCACTGACCTCCTCTTCGAAAAAGGCTCAGAAAATTCGTCATCTACATCAAGACAAGTAAAAGATGTCTTTGTTGAGCGAAGGCCGCCACTCCTCATTTCGAGAAAATAACCGATGATAGAAACCCACGATACCTTCCTTAATATCCTTGCTATCCGACAAGCTGAACTCCATCGATCCATAATTCCCTAATCTGATTCGCTGACTTGTGGGCACTAGCCATTCTATGAAAAAATTTAGTATTTCTATCCCTTCTTTGAGCCATTGAATTACGGATTTTTGCTTCCAAGCGATCTCTTCGCAAAGCAATAACTGATCTAAATCCCTTTGCAAATTCAGGCAAGCAGCTCCTCTTCCTTGCTCAGCTCGAACCCCTACTAACCCATCAAGCCAGCGATTCTCTCCATGAAAAATTAATCCTTACTCGACTTACCAAAAACTTCTTTATTCCACACTTTCAAGTCCTCTTTGAGCAATTTAAGCTTCTAGCCAAAGTAAAGCTAGGGTCTCCTACAACTGAATACGAAGACCATTTTTCTTTAACCCAATCCATGAGCAAACCAGGGGCCTTGACCACATATTCTCAAATTTAAACGGACCTTTCCCTTTCAAAAGCCCCCACACTCAAGAAGGAGGGGAACATGATCGAGAAATAACTCTAGGCAAACAAGGACTGAAAAAAACTCCTCCCAGTCACCAGAAACAAGGAACTGTCTATGCGAGAAAATTGCGAAGTATTCCCGTCTCTAAACCAAGTAAAATCTCCTCGACAAAGCTAAATCTACCAATTCCCCTACATTAATAAAATCATTAAACTCAGGCATAGCTCGAGTATAGACTCGGAAGCAGACCGCAGATTCGTGCGGAAGCGAACCACATTGAAATCACCACCTATACACGAGGGGCATTCCACTTACGCTTAAGCGATAAAAGTTCCTCCCACAAGACTCTTCTATCCACCGCTTGCACATGGACCATAAACACCGCTTGCAGAAAACCCACAATCTATCATTTTCTTCCATCTTGATAAGCATGAGAGAGGCAGAGGAAGAGCCCACAATGAGTCCAACCTTGAAAAACCTGCGATCCCACATAACTATTATCCCTCCTGCTGCCCCCACGAATCTAAACACTCGGTCTAACCACCTACTCCCCATAGCTGGAGATCACTTTCCTGTTTACCTTATCAATCTTAGTTTCAATCAGACAGACAATATGAGGCTTCCATCTCCAAACGCAGCCTTAATAATACCTCGTTTATCCACATCATTAATACCCGCACATTCCAAGATAAAATCCGTAGATGCATAATCAAACAAATTTTTTTCCCACCCATCATCCCCACTTTCCCCTTTAACTGCTCATAGTTCAGACTACAGCACAGATTCTTCAGCTCTCTTTTCCTTTGTCTCTTGCTTTACAGCTTTTCTTGATACTACCTTCCTCTGTAGACCTCCATTTCTTCTCAATATCCAGCAATAAGTCCAGCAATTTATCTTCAAAGCCATCAAAGGGGATTCCCAAAAACCTACCAAATCTATCCGCCCTTCTCTTAGCCCATAACGAAATATCCTCCTCCTCAGATTCGATCATAATAGTCTCATCTTCATCTACACTAGGACTGATCACACTAATCGGAATTGCTTCACAAGGGGCTGCGACATCTTTACCACTAGCTGAGCCCCAAAAAGCCTGCCTAGTTGAGCATCACCCTGCTGAATCTGACCTGTACTATCACCACTCGTATACATTGCTGCTGGACTGTCATCTTGTCTTTGTTCCACACGGACTCTGAATTGTCCATACCTCCATCCCTTTGTCTGGCTGAATCTTCTGACTCAAGCTCGACCTCCATCTCTCTGCACGAACCAGACCCTACAAACTTTGCGCCACCATCAACCAGGTCTTTCGAGCTCTGCGTTGCCTCCCTTCCTCCTCATTCGTCACCTTACAAGTCCCTGGCTTAGACCCAAAAGCGAAGCTATTAGGGGGCACAAAATCTGACTGAAATGGCCCACTCAACTTTCCTCCTATAACCTCTGTACCAGACTCAGTAACTTTCCCCTTGCCCTTGACACTCTTGGATTTCGGAACCCAAACCCATATTGGTTTCCTCTTATAGTTATTAGACTTTACTGGCCCACGATTCTTGAGGCTCCTATCTGCAGCCCTAAAACCCATTCCCCTTTTATAAGGCCTACTATTTGGAGCGGCTCGTTTCGATGAGTGCGTTTGAAATTCAAAAATCTGCTACCCCACATGCCACTGAAAACACTGCTTCTTGAATTTCCAGAGCTTTGACCCGCACACTTGACGAGAGCCCCACTTTCATGCGTAACACGCCCTTCTCCCCTACATTTCCCTCTCCTGATATTTTCCCCCAACACCACTGCCGGAGACACCTCTGCCAGTCCTCCTTTGAAACCAGAAAGGGCTTGATTCCACCCATAATGGGACAGCGAACCAACTACTGCCCACTCGATCCGAACTGCAGCAGGAATATTCTTCGTAAATCTAACCAGAATCCTCGCCCATCTCAGATTTTCTCTTTTCTCTGTATCTTCATCAACCCTTAAGAAGCCTCCACACTTGCGGCCTATCTCCTTAAACACTGCTGAATCCCACAAATGAAGGGGTAATCCAAGGGCACGAATCCAAACTTCACGGGGATGACTACCTTCCATATGGCAGCACCAAAAGGGTTCCAGCGATCCAACAACAGAGGAACTTGAGAATAGAACCAGTTTTTCTCCTTCAGAATGCGAGATGCTTCTTCTATTGATGGAAATTCAAACAAAAATTATTTCCATCCAACTCCACCACCCTCACGCCACCAGCCGTCTTCCATCTCTGATTAACCCACCTCTGAACCTCAAGCTTAGGAGGCTGTTGAAACTCCAACCCCCAACTCTACCCACCAGGCATCTCTCCAAAAACCTCTGCGTATCAGAGCAGGAGCTTTCGTCCACCTCAAAGTCCACCTCCCGTTCGCCAGCAATTAATCTTCAGCGACATGACCGGCCAAGGAGGAATATCCGCCGCCTCCTTATAGGACTTAGGCTATTTACCTTTCACTGCCTCGCCGCCTCTAACATGGCTGCCAAACCACTCCACCACCAAGCCCCAGCCTACTTTCTCTGCTCCTTCAGGGATACAAAGCATACCCCACCTGCTCCCTCCCTCACTAAAATCTAACGAAATTCCCAGATCTGTTCGAGTCCTTTGCTACAACTACTTGCGCCATTTCGCCTGAATCTTTCTCCAAAACCCACTTTTGAAATTCTCCACTTTCTTCAGCCATTCACACACCCAACGCAACTTCGTAATATTGTCGAGAAAGATTTCATGGAGTCTCCTCTCGGATCTCTCCACCAACTTCACACACTCGAGACCTTTAACCGAACACCGGCGAACATCAAAAGTCTTCCTTCCTATCTGAAAACCCATCACCCATCTAATGAAAAATCAAGAAAGTTACAGCACGATGCACTACTGCTCTATATCTAGTGAGATGAACAAAGCAAAGACAAAAACCCTTGAAAAATAGATCAAAGACGAAAAATCAACCACCATCACACGATATACTCCCTCGAGGCGACCTGTCTCGAGCACTTTGTCGAGTTCGGCGAGATTTTTCGGTGACGCGGTGCGTGAGGCGCGTATGGGCTTCCCGGCGATTTTCGGCGGCGGCGAAAAGGAGAACAGGTCGCCTAGGCTTGGCGAACTACTGTGCCTAGGCGGTGAACCTCAAAACACGACGCTACTCCTTCAACGACTCAACCCTACCCGACGCGACTCAAACCCTAGTCGACTTTTAGTGTCGCATCTCCCAAACTCTGCTCAGATCTTCAAGCTTCCCCCTTCTCTCCAAGCTTCTTACAAGTGAAGGATAATAAGGTCATCGTTTGTGCAAAATGATCTAAAATGATCACTGGGGTTTTCTTTCTTTCTTTGGTGTCAACAGTACTCATTGAGAAATTAAAAGTGCCTATTGGAAGCCTTCAGTAGTATGTTTACAAGAGACCAAAATGGACTATATGGGCCAATCTAGTGAATAGCATATGGATGTCGGTGGATGGGGGTTCATTTAGATGCGATGGAGTGCCGGCGGGAGGTGTTCTTGTTATGTGGGATAGAAGAATTCTAACTATCGAAGATCATGCGTTAAAGGGTATATTCAGTTTCGTGCCTATTTAAGCGGGTGATTAATGACTCTCGTTGGGTTTTCTCTGGAGTCTATGGTCCTTGCTCTGATAATCAACGGTTAAATTTGTGGGCTGAATTGGACTCTGTTAGAATTAAATGGAATTATCCATGGTGTGTGGAAGGTGACTTTAATGTGGTTCGCTTTCCCCGTGAGAGAAGCTGGGGTCAATCGTATACCCATGCTATGGAGGAATTCAATGATTTCATTAATAACAGGGAGTTGATGGACCTGCCCCTGGAGGGGAATGCTTTCACCTGGTTTCGAGGGGGATCGGACAGGCAATGCTCAAGGGCTTGACAGGGTTCCTTCTTAGTTCTGATTGGGAGGAAAGGATAGGGGCTTTGTTCAGACTCTCCCTAGGGTTGTGTCGACCATTCCCCTATCTCTCTTCGGTTCGAGCGACAATGGTAGAAGAAAAACTCCATTCAAGTTTGAGAACATGTGGCTGAAAGCTCCTGGTTTTAAGGATTGGGTGAGATCAAAATGGGATTCTTATGTGACAGTTGGTAAGCCATGTTTTCGTATTGCTAAAAAATTGAAGCTTCTAAAGGGAGACCTCAAAATTTGGAATATAGAGGTGTTTAGGAGAATAGAAATCAGAATTAAGGAAGCTATGGAGCAAGTCAAGTGCCTGGATTCAAAGGAGGGGGAAGGATCTTTAGAGGAATCAGAAGTAGCCCGTCGTGAAGAATTAAAGCTGGAAATCAAAAGATTGCTCATCAGTGAAAAAATAAGCTGGATGCAAAAATCCAGGGTTTTGTGGCTTAAAGAGGGCGACAAAAATTCCAAATTTTTCCATAAGATGGCTAATGCGCACAAGAATTTCAATCAGATTAATAGGCTGAAAATTGATGGTTTCGTGACGGAAGACGAGAATCAGATCAGTAGAGGATTTGTAGAGTTCTACCAAAAGTTGTTCTCGGAGGATAGTGAGAGAGTGCTGGATATAGGAGGGATCACGCTTCAATAGCTTTGAATGAGGAGGATAGGTGTCTCTTAGAGCAAAGATTTAATGAAGAGGAAGTGGTGGAGGCTTTGGGTAGTTTGAAAGGTGACAAGGCTCCAGGCCCTGATGGTTTTACCCTTGAATTTTTTAAACATTGCTGGGATGTGGTCAGAAATGATGTCATGGAGGTTTTCCGCTCTTTCTTTGAGGAGGAAGGATTTGAGAAAAGTCTTAATACATCGTTTATTGCCCTCATTCCCAAGAAGAAAGGGGCAGAGGAGTTTAAAGACTTCAGACCCATTAGCCTCATTGGCAGCATATATAAGCTGATTTCTAAGTACTGTCCAACAGAATGAGGAAAGTGATTAGCAAAGTAATTTCAGATTCGCAGCATGCTTTTGTGGGAGATCGTCCAAATCTGGAAGCAGCCTTGATTGCTAATGAAGTGGTAGACTCGAGGGGTGCGGAGTGGCGTGCAGGGATCTGTGCAAGCTGGATGTGGAGAAGGCCTACGATCATGTTAGATGGGAATTTTTGATTTATATATTGGATAAAATGGGTTTCGGAGGAAAATGGAAGAAGTGGATTTTATTCTGCATCTCTGATCAGATTTTCGGTTCTTATCAACATCGGTTTTTTCTCGAGCTCGAGAGGGTTGCGCCAAGGGGACCCACTCTCTCCTTTCCTTTTCATTATGGTCATGGAGGCCCTCAGTCGCCTCATTGATAAGGCAGTTGCAGGAGGCTTTATTAAGGGCTTCGAGGTGGGTAATGATCATGGTCGGGGTGTCACTATTTCTCACCTCCTTTTTGCCGATGATACTCTAGTTTGCTGTGATGCAGATAGTGATCAGTTGGGGTGCCTTCGTCTTATATTACTGATTTTCCAAGATTTATCGGGGTTGAAGACTAATGTGTCGAAAAGTGAGTTAATTCTAGGTGGAGTGGATAATGTGGAGGCTTTAGCCTCGTTCTTTGCTCGCAAAGTCCCTAATCTTCCTACTGCCTAGGACTTCCTCTTGGTTCGTCTTTTAAGAATAGAAATGTGTGGAATTCAGTTTTGGACAGATTTGAAAGGCGGTTGGCTAGGTGGAAAAGAGCGATTCTTATCAAAGGCAGGAAGACTCACTCTTATTAAGAGTACCCTTTCGAATCTTCCCACTTATTTCTTATCGGTATTTATGGCCCCCTGCTTCTCGGTCTCTTAAAAGGCTTGAGAAGCTAGAAAGAGATTTCCTGCAGGAAGGAGACAAAGAGAAAGGAAATTATCATTTAGTCGAGTGGGATTCGGTGTGCTTCTAACAAGGAGAATGGGGGTCTTGGAGTTAAAAATCTCGGAATGTTCAACAAGGCTCATTGGGTAAGTGGCTTTGGAAGTTTCTAGTGGGCAGAGAGGCGTTATGGAGGAGGTTAGTGGTGAGCAAATATGGAGCGGGTGATCATCTTTGGTTCCCAAAGAAAGTCCCGATTTCTCACGGCACTAGCGTGCGGAAAGGAATTATGGGGGTATGGAATGATGTCAACAGGTTCATAAAATTCGAGGTAGGGCAAGGGAATCAAATCAGGTTACGGAAGGACTTTTGGTGTGGTACAAGCACCTTGCGGTGATGTTTCCTAACCTATACAACATGGCGCTCAATAAGGAGGAAATGGTGATTTCTTTGGTGGTCAATCAAGGGGGTACAGATTTATGGAATCACGTTTTTCGCAGAAATATGCATGATTGGGAGATTGACGAAGCGTTCAGTTCATGGACCTGCTTGAGGTTATAAGAGACGAGGATTCGAGTGAAGACAAAATCATCTGGGAGGCCTCTAAAAACAGATTTTTTTTTACGTTAGATCGTTCTACTTGAAGTTGGAGAAGGAAATAAGTTTATTCCCATGGAAGGTAATATGGAAGCGTAAAATCCCGATAGTAGTTTTTTTTGTCTGGGAAGTTGCTTGCCAGGTGTCATATCGACGGGAAAATTTGAAATCTCGGGCTTGACTTATGTTAATCGATGTTATATGTGCAAAAACGAAGAGGAGGATGTGAATCACTTGCTGCTCCATTGCTCTATGGCTAGGGAGCTTTGGAACTCCCTTTTTCTCTTTATGTCTCGCCGATGTTCCGTGGGTTATGCCTAGGATCCGCCATTGGCATGCTTCGGGATGGCCTTCCTTTACCCGGAATAGAAGGAGTAATTTCTAGAAGTTTGCCCCTCGCCTATTTGGTGGACCATATGGAAAGAGAGAAACAAGGGCTTTTGAGAACATTGAATCCTGATCTTGTAGGAATCAAAAGTCTTTTCACTTGTATTTGAGATTATGGTGCTTAACCGTTGACCCAACTCTAGAGGATCCTTTTTGTAATTAGGTTGGGGCCTTTTGGTCTCAGAAGTTTAGTGGATGTATACTTCCAAAGGTACAAGGTAGCGTTTCCTTTTTGACGCTTGTTAATAATACTATACTTTACTTATCAAAAAAAAAAAAAAAAAGGATATTATGGAGGTGTTTCACTCTTTTCATTCAACGAGGGCTTTGAGAAAAGTTTAAATGCTACCTTTATCTCTTATTCGAAAAAGGGCGAGAGTGGACAAGTTAAAAGATTTCAGACCTATTAGTTTGATTGGAGGTATGTATAAGGCGATTGTCTGAAAGTCTCAACCATTCGGTTGAGGAAGGTAGTGGGTAAAGTGGTCTCGAGTCCCAGACGCATTTGTGGCGTGTCGGCAAATCTTGGATGCGGCATTAATAGCCAATAAGATAGTTGATGAGAGGGAAAGAAGTGGGATCAAAGGTATACTCTGCAAATTAGATCTGAGAAAGCCTATGATCATGTAAACCGAGTTCTTGATCTATCTGTAGAGGATGGGTTTTGGGGAAAAGTGGAGGCGTTGATTGGATTATGCATTTCCACCTGCTAGATTTTTCGTTTGGTCAATGGGGAGCATTGTGGTTTCTTCGCCGCCCGAGAGGTTTGAAGTTTGGCGGGGGATCCTCTTTCTCCTTTCTTTGTTTATAGTGGTTATGGAGGCAATGAATCGACTTCTAGAGAAGGTGAGATTTTATTCGAGGTTTCAAGGCGAGATCTTTGTTTGTTGATGATACTGTGTTTTCATGAGGCGAATAAGGAGCAGCTTGGGTATCTTTGTCCGACTATCTTGTTCTTTCTTCAGCAATTTCGGTTTGAGGATCAACATATCGAAATGTGAAATCATCCCGGTGGGTAAGGTGGATCATACAGCTGCTAGCTTCCTTCTTTGCTGTAAATCTCGGGAGTCTTCCAACTAAGTATTTGGGATTACCTCAGCGCCAGTTTAAAATGCACGATTTGGAATTCAATCATCGAAAGATTTGAATGGCGTTTGGCGGATAGAAGACAACTTTTCTAAAGGTGGTAGAATTTACTCGATTAGGAGCACTTTGTCCGGTCTTTACATACTTCATGTCTATCTTTACGATTCCTTCCTCGTTGCTAAAAGGCTAGAAAAGCCGAAACTAGATTTTTGTGGGAAGGGAGTGGGGAGGACGGAAGTATCACTTAGTGAATTGGGACATGGTCCGTTCTTGTATAGAAGTGGGGATTGGGGATCAAGAGATTAAAGATTTCCAATGAGACCGATGGGGAAATGGTTATGGAAATTCATGGTAGAGCCCGAAGCTTTATGAAGAAGAATTGTGATGGATAAGTATGGCGAAGAATAGCTTCATTGGTTTCATAGGATAGTTTCGAGCCCATACGAGGCTAGTGTGTGGAAGGGGATTAGCAAAGGGTGGAAGAACTTACGAAAATTCATTTCTTTTGAGGTTGGTAAAGGAAATTCAATTAGGTTTTGGAAAGATAAGTAGTGTGAGAGTAGGGAATTGAGTCGAAAATTTCCGAACCTATTTTCCTTCACGAGGATGTGGATGGGCTGGTTTGTTCGATGGTCCAAGTTTCGGAGATAAAACCATATGGAACCCTTTATTTAGTATGGAACCCTTTATTTAGTATACATGTTGATCTTGGACAGGAGGATAGGGTCTTGTGGGAACAAGATGCAAAAATTCAAAGTGAACTTACTATGAAAAATTATCAAGAGAGATATCCGTAATTTTCCGTGGGAGATCATTTGGAAGTCAAAGCGCTTAGAGGGTGACGTTTTTGCGTGGGAGGCACCGTAGAAGCTCTTTTGACGGGAGATAATTTGAGAAAAAGAAAGAAGGTTTATGTAAATTGGTGCTATATGTGCAAGAAAGATGAAGAAATAGTTAATCATTTTACTTATCAAATTATCAAAAAAAAAAAAAAGAAAGATGAAGAAATAGTGAATCATTTGTTGTTACACTGTGGTGGCAGTCTTGTGGATCACAGCAACCTGGGTAATCCAGCCATGAAAGAAATGTTCGCGAACGGTCCTTTCATAAGAAAGAGAAAAGGAAGAAAGATGTTTGGGAAGTTGCCTTTAGCTGTTTGTTGGGGCATATGGACTGAACGCAATGGCGAGCTTTTGAAAACCTAATGTGCAGATGGAAGGAAAGCATGGTAGAAACAATCAGGGAGGTTCTGTATAGACGGAGCTCAAAGAGTGGACATTTTTGTTGATTTCTTAGATAGATTCACTATTGTATAGCTTTTGTGTATGTGATCTTTGATTGTATATATAGGTTGCACCACTGTTTTGGCGCATATTTATTTTATAATTACTCTTATCAAAAAAAAAAAAAAAAACAATTGTTATGTATATACAGTGAGAGGACGAATCCGAGAATTCCCAATCTCGGATGCAGACCAA
>CM028381.1:61063444-61155451 GCA_013146195.2 Codonopsis lanceolata
AGGAGGAGAGGCTTGTTTCTCGCAGCGCCCTTGTTTCTTTTTCAATTGGATCAAAATATAGGGATGATGTATGGTGTGATGTAGTAGCTACGGATACATGTCATTTGTTGTTGGGGCGACCACGGCAATTTGATAAGAGGTGGTTCATGACGGATGGGCCATACTTATAGCTTTGTAGCGAGATGGGACCAAAATTACATTCGTACCCGATAGCCGGTAGGCGTGAAACCCATTTCGTCGGTACGAGTAAAAGAGCTTGTTGTCACTGCTTGATTTAATGAAGAGTTACGGGGGAAGTGAGGCGATATTGTGTTGTTTGGGAAAGAAGGATGAGCCCTAGTGAGCATGAAGTGCACATTTGAGGTAGAAGAGTTGTTGGCTAAGGGGCAGATTACGGAGAGCATGAGTCTATGTGCTATACCTGCCTTGTTGACGCCAAAAAAAGATGGGACTTGGCGTATGTGTGTGGACATTAGGGCCATCAACAAGATTACGATCAGAATGCATTTCGATTAGAGGCTGGATAACTTACTAGATCGGATCAAGCAGGCCGTTATCTTTACAAAACTAGATTTGAAGAGCGTATTACCAGTCGAAGTTCGGTCTGGGGACGAATGGAAAACAACATTTAAGACTCAAAAGGGGTTATGCGAGTGGCTTGTTATGCCACCGATTGTCTAATGCCCCGAGCACCTTCATGCGAGTGATGAACGATTGTCGCGACTCTTCATTGGTAAATTCGTAGTGGTTTACTTCGATGACATCCTAATATACGCCAGCCGACGAAGAACACTAGCGACAAGACGCGGGGAAGTTCTAAATGTGCCGGCTAGAATGCTTTTACGCAAAGAACGAAGTGTGTGTTTATGGCTTGCCGTGTTATTCTTGGTTATGTGGTTTCGACAAAGGGTCTAGGTTGATGAGGCGAAGTGACAACGAGAACTTCCCACCAACCACCATCACGAGGTTTGAAGTTTCCATGGTTCCTCCTTTTACAAGCGTTTTATTCCACTTTTAAGAGTATTACGGTGGCCGAATGGACGAAGGCGAAGTTTCAGATGATGAAGCGCAGGGAGGCATTTCAACTAATTAGGAACGCCCTCCCCCGGCACCCATTCTAGTGTTACCAGATTTCGCAAAACCTTGGCTAGCCAATCGGCTTCAAAGGTTGGGATTGGAAGTGTTGAAGTCAAGATGGCGCATCGGCAGCATACTTCGGAGAAATTATCGTGCGCTAAGACTCGCCATCACTTATGATGTCGAAGTTCTACTAGATGGTGCATGAGCTATCAAACAACGGAGGCATTACTGCTCCATCGGAATTAAGGTCTCCGCATGAGTGATCATGACTCCTCGAGACACCTTCATCGACGATTGTGACAAGGTCTCTCCACGACACGCACGGATTGGGTTGCCTACCACGAAAAATTCATATTTGTTGTTAACACAAGCGAGGGTCACTAATCGTGTCGCAGATGCTTGAGTCGCAAGCAACTTCCCGATTACCATGAGGGTCAAGTGCCGTGATTCGACTCCTTCCTGAATTAATCGCGACCGCATTTCTGCCCGCATTGAGACTTCCAACGCATTGAAGAGGGCCGCCATTCTAACTTCTTACTGCATGACGGGTTCTTATTCAATGGTATTCAGCTTTGCATTCCTGAGTGTAGCCTGCGGTTGAGGATAATTCAGAACTCCTGGGTGAGGGACACGCCGCCATGTGGATAGGACATTACGCCTAGCCCAAGCATCTTATTTCGGCCCAAGATGCCAAGAAGTTGAAGCGTTATGCGGCAAAGATTGTCCGGATCTGTCAAGGTTCTAAAGGGGCTGCCACCAATGCCGGTTTGTATATGCCCCTTCCAGTCCCTTCTCAACCATGGGTGGACGTTAGCATGGACTTTGTGGCCCGCCTGCCCCCACACAAATGAGGTAATGATTCTATTTTCGTGGTCGTGGATCGTTTCTCCAAGATGGTCCACTTCATTCCCTGCAAGAAGACTACAGATGCTGTCAATGTTGCACAATTGTTCTTCCATGAGATTTATCGTTTACATGGGTTGCCTACGTCCATTGTTTCAAATAGGGATACTTGATTCCTTAGTCACTTTTGGCGCAGTCTATGGAGAATGGTGAATACGCAGCTCGATTTCAGCAGTGCCTACCATCCGCAAACAGATGGACAAACTGAGGTCGTCAACAGATCGCTTGGTAACCTCCTACGTTGTTTGGTTGGGAAGCACACTAAAGGTTGGGATCAGAAATTGTGTCAGGCGGAGTTTGCTCACAGCCACCGTGGTTAATCGTGAGTACGAGGTTCACCCTTTTCAAGTGGTTTTATTGTTCACTTAACCCCTGGGGGACCGCTGACCTACCGGCCGACTTCGTGGAAGGGCTGGTCGATGTTCATCAGGCAATTCGTGACAACCTACAGGAAGCAAACGCCAAGTACAAGCAAGCGGCCGATCAAAAGCGCAGGCATGTTGAGTTCCAAGTTGGGGATTTTGTGTGGGCTGTATTGACCAAGGATTGTGTTCCAGCTGGTACATATAACAAGTTGTCTGCCAAGAAGATTGGTCCAGTGGAGATCATTGAAAAAATCAACCCCAACGCTTATCGTTTGAAGCTGCCGAGTCACATCCGTACTGCAGATGTGTTTAATGTCAAACATTTACTTCCTTTTCACGCAGACTCTTCTGATGATGATGATGATGTTGGTAATTCGAGGTCGAATTTTGTTCACTGGGGAATGATGCGAGCGATCTCGCTCGATTATCTCGGCCGATTTGGGACCAAAAAGCGGAAAAGGGCATAACTTTTGACTCAAGTGGAGTTACGGGGCCCGCCACATATCAAAACGAGGCTCTCGAAAAGACGGACAAAACTAACCGAGTGAAACTGATTATGAGCTATTTTTAAGGCCAAAAAATGTCGTTTAGATAGTGTTACGAGCCATTGAAGTTTTTTTTATTAGTTTCAAGTTTTTTTTGTAATTTCGACTATTTATTGTTTTTAGGGTTTTGGTCATATTTAAACACTTTTAGGGTTGTTTGAGAGGCAGTTTTGCCGTTTATGAACAAGTTTTTTCCCCAATTCTGGTATTCATTGAATCAACGAGAATTGATGCCTATATCGTGGTAGGTTTGTGAACCTCAAAAGGATTTGGAAGATCAAAGCTGATAGTCGTGTGCGATCTCAACAGCTTGATATTTATCAGTTACTTTTAATTACCTTCCGCTAAATCATATATATATATATATATATATATATATATATATATATATATATATATGGTTTGGGACAAGACTAATGTTTATGTTCTTCCATTGAAGCATCACTTCAATCCTTGTATGTAATCTCGTTGTCTATGTTACTACTATTGATTCTTCCGGTTTTGACGCTTTTTTATTATTCATTATTAATCAAAAAAAGCTATTGATTCTTCCTTCTTACCAAAAAACAAAAAAGAAGTAATTGATTCTTCCTTTTTCATATGTTAAGTTTGATACACATCGTTAGCCACTCACTAATAGTATAAACTTTCGATAAGTTAGTAGCTTAACATGGTTTCAATCCTCTGTTTGACGAGGTCTATTTATCGCTCCACATATGGACAAGCCGTGCGTGAGGGTGACTGTTAACTTGATATACATTGTTAAGCCATCTCTAATAGCTTAATCTTTTGGATGAATTGGTAAACATTCTATATAGTGGTATTAGTCAAGTAGAGCCCTTTCACCCGATTGTTTATCTTGTATGGCCTCTTGACCAAAAAGTTTGACAACTTTCCAAAATACCCCTAAAACCTTTCAAACCCTTAAAGGCATTCTTGACTCTCACACAGCTCAAACATAGGCGTCCTCTTTCTCGCTCCTTTCTCGCCGTCAGTCTCACCCCGTCACCTCCATCCACTGTCGTCGTCCTCATCCTCGTCCTCCGTCTCCTTCCTCGTCCTCTGCCTCTATCGTCGCTGCCTTTCAGGTAACCTTCTCTCTCTCTCTATCAATCCCAATGAATCAATAATAAGCAGTCTGGTCGTCTAGTCGACCACAAATAAACCAATTGGTTCAATGATAAATCAGTTTGGCCGTCTAGTCGACCACGAGTAAACCAATTAGTTCAATAATAAATCGTCTGGTCATCTGGTCGACCACGAGTAAACCAATTGGTTCAATGATAAACCAATGTAGTCGTCTAGTCGACCACGCGAAAACCAATTGGTTCAATGATAAACTAATCTGGTCGTCCAGTCGACCACTAATAAACCAATTGGTTTATTAGTCGACTACTGTAACCTCGGAAAAAAATTGAAAGGTATTGTATACATTCCATTGGTGAAATAGGTCATGAAAATATGTTTTTTTTTTAAAAAAAAAAACTTAGGCTATATATGACCAAGTCATCTTTGACTTGGCCATATCAGTAAATACTCTCTCTTCTTTTGATAAGTAAGAAAAAATTATAAATATAAGAGCATCAAAACAGGTGAGACGTCCTCTATACAGCAATAATAATTACATTATGTTATGTTATCCACAAACTCTACAAAAGGGTTTGCGTCAAAAGAAATCGCCTCATGACACCAAAAGAGCAGAGTATGCATAATGATCTCCTTGATCTTCTCTACGCTTCTCTCTGCATTCTCAAAAACTCTTGCATTTCTTTCCAACCATATAGTCCAACAAATCGACAATGGGGCTACCTCCCATAAAAAATTGCTCCTCCATTTATATCGGGACCAACATCTCATCATCTCTTTCACCGAATTAGGCATCACCCACACCACTTTGAAACAATTAAACACAAAGTCCCAACACTTGCTGGTAAAAGGCCACTTGCTGGTAAAAGGGCAGGGCAGCAATAAATGGTTGACGCTCTCCCCATCACTTTATGGTTGACACTCTCCCCATCACTTTTACACAAGCAACACCTGTTGACTAAAATTTTACCACGATGCTGGAGATTGTCGCAAGTTAACAGAGCTTCATTTAGAGCTTGCCATATAAAAACACCCACCCTTGTAGGGGCCTTAGTCTTCCACACACTCTTCCACGGGAATGAAACTGTGCTACTCAAGATCTTATGATAAAAGGATTTAATTGAAAAATCCTTGCTCTTCCCTCCTTCCCACACAACTAGATCTTCTCTATGTCTATCAACTTTCTAAGTATAAAGCAACTCGAAGAGACGCTCAAGAGAGTCCAACTCCCAATCTTGAAAGTTTCTTCTAGAAGTGAGGTTCCAAATAGCATTCTCCATTGAAATGTAACACAGAACTATTGTTTCCTCCTTATGAGCAGCAAGGTTATACAACAACTGAAAAGCCCTCCAAAGCTCCGTACCCCCCACACCAATTGTCGCTCCAAAATCTAACCAAGTTACCAATACCCACAACAAAAGCTATGTATCTCTTCATAATATCTCACTTCCTTCTAATACCATTCCACACCCCCCACCCCCACCCCATAAGAAGAGTCCACCTCCAGTATAAACCACTTGGTCAACAACTGGTTTATCAGGTCGACCAAGTGGTTTATGGTCAAAGGCCATATATGTTCATCAACCGGGTCAAATGACAATGAACACAGACAATGAACACAGACGTCAGATAAAGCATTTGATTTTCTGGTATAAATTTATTTACAAAACACGCTTCTAAGACACCTTAAAAGTGATTCACATCCCACATGCTTCAGAAATATGCAATTAACATGCTGGACTGTTCAGAAACAACCATTCAAAGCAAGGCTACTGCTGTAATCAATAAAATTGTGTTTAATGCATATAACTAGAGAAGAAACCATCATACTTGAAGGAACCATAATCTGTGAATCTTAACGTAAACGCCCTTTTGATGTAGTATATATGATACATGTGTCTCTTCCTGCACAAAATGGGGATTCGGAGGGAGGATGGTTGGCTGGCCGGAAGCTCTACCTCTAGAGGATTGGAAGGGAGAAACTATATCGCATGCAGACGTCGTGCCAAAATAAATATGACGAATAGGTGGATGAATGATGAAGTTTAAAGGATTTTCATTTTCCGCTCCAAGGCATTGGTGATCCTCGTAATACAGTACGCCGCACTCAAAGGATATCCAGAAACTGCAAAATAATAAGGTAGAACATTTCAATACAAAGGAGGAACAGAAATTAATGCCTTAAAGCTCACAGCAAAAATCATCATTAAAAGGGAATGCTATGTTTAGTTCTAGAACCCAAGTAGGGTATGGGAATTTAAACAAATACTCCTTCCGTTCCACCAAAGAGTCCATGTTTGAAAAGTCAAATTATTAAGGGATATATAAAATAGCTTTAAAGTTGGTCATAATTACAAAAGCGTTTTACCATAATCTATATGTTAATATCAAATGTGGAAGGTAAAGTTGAAATGTACTATGGATATTATAAACATAATTTTTGGAAAGTAGACTTTTAAAGTGAAACATCTCAAAATAGTACAGTACAGTCGACTCTTTGCCTAAAACGGAGGGAGTATCATATATTAAAATTCAATGATATCCTTGGTTTATTAACTAGTTTTGTAGGATACATAGAGAAAATAGAAAAGGAATCTATGCTGCAATTTTTGGTGATTCGAATAGAGTAACAGAGAGGAGTAAGTAGAATATGTGAAAAACTTAAGGTTCGGAAACCATCTTCTTTCCTTTTTCTCGTAGTAATGGACAATAATACCAATTTCTTAATTCATGCATTTTAATCATAAAACAGAATTTCTTAACTCTCTCTCTCTCTCTCTCTCTCTCTCTCACACACACACACACTTAAGGCCCATTTGGTGCAGTTTTTTAAAAACGTAGAGTTTTTAAAACGTGGTGTTTTCTTAGAAATATGTTCGGGATACCATTCCAAAATGCTATTTTCGTAATTCAAATGGTTGTAAAAAATGACATTGTTACCCTCTTATCAATAATATGTATTTAGATAAATAGTAATTAAAGTACTTGTTATATAACATTATGTTTAAATAAAATATATCAAGTATAATTTGTTTTCTAAAAAATTAAAAAATAATTTAAACATATCTATCTAGTCCACCATAAACTTTACGCACTTACTTTCAAGCATATTACACTTGCTATAAAAATATCAAATATGATCATTAAAAAAAATAAAAAATAACTAGTAACAAACTCCACAGTTCTGAAGCAACATTTCCGCTTCTGAAGATTATCTACTGTGAGGATAGCTTCGTGAATGGCTTCCCATACAAAGAAGGTCACTCTCTTGGGTGCTACAGATTTCCACACCGCTTTCCAAGGAAAAAAAATTCCTATCACAGTTCAATAGCTTCAGGTAAAAAGATTAAAAATATGCCCCTTTGCTGCCTTCCAAATCACCCTATCTTCTGCCCAATCAATCTTCTGAGCCTGTAACAGCTCTAGAAATCGCAGCAGCAAATCCACCTCCCAATCATGGAAATTCCTCTTGAAAAGGACACCAAGTCTGTCTTCCATCCTACCTGGACAACACCGATCTAACCAAGCAGCCCTTATCCTTTGTGACTTCAAACAACGCAGGAAATCCCGCCTTCAGCTTTGTATCGCCGCACCATCTATCATCCTGACCGTCTCTCCACTTCCCACCTCGAAGGTAAGGAACCTCTCAAGGGAGCTCCACCCTTTCCTGATGCCCTTCCATACCCCCACCCCAAATGGAGTAACAACCTCCGCAGGAAACCACACATGAACCCCCAAGCCATGCTTACTCACCACCATTCTCCTCCAAAAGGCCTCCCTGTTCGTAAGGTATCTCCACAACCACTTCCCCAACAATGCTTCGTTAAAAACTTTAGTTTTCTAACCCCCAAACCTCCCTCTTGCACTCTAACACAAACCTTATCCCAATTGACCAAGTGATATTTCCGCTCCTCCGGCCGACCTTCCCATAAAAAATCTATTTCCAATTTTTCTAGTCTATTCCAGATAGAATCAAGAATCACAAACATAGATAGGAAGTAGGTTGGTAGGTTTGAGAGAGTGTTCTTGACTAGCACCAACCTACCCCCTTTGGAAAGAAATTGCTTCTTCCAACCCGCCAAGCGATGCTCAAACCGCTCAACCACTGGAACCTACATAGCTTTGCTTCTGGCCGAAGCACCGATGGGAAGCCCAAGGTATGAGGAAGGGAGAGTCGCAGTCTTGCACCCAAAAAAGCCCGCTAAGATCCCAATATCATCCACCACACCTACTGGAATAATCGCACTCTTTAGGATGTTCACTCTAAGTCCTGAAACTGCTTTAAGCAGTAACACCATGCAAAGATAACCCAACTGACTTCTCTGCCCCACAAAACCTCCAACTCCGTCGCACCTCCCCTTCCCACCTTAAAGCCACTGATAAAACCCCCTGGACTGCCTTCTCCAAGAGTCTACTCAAGGCCTCCATCACAAGAATAAACAAGAACGAGGATAAAGGATCACCTTGACGAGGCCCCTCAAACTATCAAAAAACCGGGAGGGTTCCCCGTTAACCCAAACTGAAAAGCGCACGGAAGAGATGCAAAAGCGAATCCAGCTCCTCCATTTATCCCCGAACCCCATTCCATCCATCATATATAATACAAAGTCACAGTTGACGTATTCATACGCTTTCTCAATATCTAGCTTACACAATAAATCCGGAACTCCTCTCTTCAGTCTGTCGTCCACTACCTCATTAGCTATTAGGGATGCATCCAGGATTTGTCTGTCCTTAACAAAAGCATGTTCAGATGGCGAAACAATCTTGCTAATCACCTTCCTCAACCTCTAGGAAAGGACCCTTGCAATTAGCTTGTAAATTCCCCCAACAAGACTAATGGGTCTGTAGTCCCTCAAATCAGTCGCACCTTTCTTCTTCGGAATCAGCGATATGAAAGCAGTATTAAGGCTCTTTTCGAAATACATATTTGTATAGAAAAACTTAAAAATCTCCATAATATCCCCCTTGACCACCTCCCAATAATGCTGGAAAAAGGCTATAGAGAATCCGTCCGAGCCTAGGGCTTTATCACCACTCATGTGCCTTAACTCCACCACCACCTCCTCTTCTGTAAAGGGACGCTCCAAAGAAGCTGAATCTGCCTCTTCAAGTCTTTCAAAAGCAACTTCGTCCAACTTAGGTCTCCAAGACCCACAATCCTCATACAGCCGCTATAGAAACCCGCTATACCGCACTAATATCTTCTCTTTCTTCCAGCTCTTCATCGTCAATCTTAATTTTTTGAATCCGCTTTGCCACTCCGCGAATGCTAGCCATTATAAGGAAGAACTTTGTGTTGCCATCTCCTTTGAGCCATTGAACCCGTGATTTTTGATTCCAGCAAATCTCTTCTTTGATGAGCAAATGCATTAATTCCTGTTTGAGCTCTATCCTTTGAAGGTCTTCAACCTCGTCCAATTGCCCAGCCCCTCCTCTCTCATCCAACCTAATGATCTCCTTCGATACAACCTTAATTTTAATGTCCACCAAACTGTAGACCTCCCTATTTCACACTTTTAAATCTTCTTTTAATAACTTCAATTTCCTAGCCAACTTGAAGCTCGGATCACCGACCACCATGTAAGAATTCCATCTATTCATCACCCAATCCTTGAACCCCACTTCTTTTAACCACATATTCTCGAATCGGAACGGAGATTTCCCTTTGGCAAAGCCACCACATTCCAAAAGCAATGGAGCATGGTCCGAGGAAACTCTAGGCAAACATGATTGGGTCGCACCACTAAAACATCCATCCAATCCCCTTAAATCAGAAATCTATCAATCCTTGAAAATTATTGGCGATCTCCATTCCTGAACCAAATGAAGTCTCCACCTAAAACAAGGTCCACCAACTCCATATTATTAATGAAATCGTTGAACTCCATCATCTCCTTAGAATAGGCGTGCGAGCCAGAGTGCTCATGTGGAAACCTCACTACATTAAAATCACCACCTAAACACCACGGAACATCCCATCTGGTTTTTGAAGCCTTTACCTCAACCCAAAAATGTCTCCGATCAGCAGCATTACAAGGCCCATAGACTCCTGTAAACATCCACTCTGTCATTTCCCACATTCTTCAACAAACAAGAAACTGAGTAATCGCCTATGAGAGAATCCACCTTTGTCAGCACCCTTCTATCCCACATGACCAGAACACCCCCTGCTCCCCTGCTGCCCCTACAGCCCCTAAATGTTCCCATTCCACCCATCTCGTGCCCCAAATACTATGAATAATCCTGACATCAACTCTACATTTTGGTTTCTTGGAGACAGACTAAATTTTGTTTCCACCACCTCACCAAACCTTTAATCAAGGTTCTCTTCCTTGAATCATTTAATCCCCACACATTC
Organism: Codonopsis lanceolata; assembly: GCA_013146195.2. NCBI lineage: Eukaryota > Viridiplantae > Streptophyta > Magnoliopsida > Asterales > Campanulaceae > Codonopsis > Codonopsis lanceolata. The sequence continues at coordinate 61,073,785 of CM028381.1, forward strand.
CAAGATAAAAAATTTAAATGTATATCAACCTATTTTTTTCCTCCTCCCCTCTCCCTCCTGCCCCGTTAACATCTTGAAGCTCAGACTACAGCACAGCTACTTTAGCTCCCTCTTGCCTTTTTCCCGCGATTTATTTAATCTCTTACAGCTGCCTTCCCCAGATCTCCACTTCTTCTCAATGTCAAGAAGTAAGTCCACAATTTTGTCCTCAAAACCTGTGCACAACACTCCTAGAAATTTCCCAAAACCCTTTGCTCTCCATTGAACCCTAACCGAAATATACCCGTCCATTTCTCTATCCGTAAGATAGGTCATCTCGCACAAATCTTTAGGTCTGATTACTGCAGGTGGGGTACAGCACAGTGGAGTGTTATTCTCCTCAATTACAGACTCAACGAACTGGTCGCAAGGCGAACAGAAATCATTCTCATTACTCGGAGATACCACTTCAATCTCCGGAACAGACTCACCATGATTGTTCAGGACAGACTCTATACTCTTCAACACTGTAGCCTCCCCTTCCAAACCTCTGCTTTCAAACTCATTTGACCTCGCACACCCTTGTCAAAATTCTCTATCAGTAATCCAATCCAAAAAATCCATCGGTTCCACTATTCGTGATTGTGTCACTAACTTGGGAAGAGACGAGTCCTCGCAATTAAATCGGCAACATTCCCCTTCAACACTCAAACCCTGTTGCTTAATCGTCGTCCTCGAAATAGTCGTCTCTGGGTCTATGTCAAAGGATCCCCATTGCACTCGCTAACTATCCCTATATCGTTGACCCCAACCAAAGCAGCGACACCAACCAAAAACTCCCCGTCTAAATCCTGCAAACTACAAAATACCTCAGACTCGACCTCCGGGCTCGTCTCCATGTGGTCCAAACCTCCAGCTTTCCTTGATTGAAAATTCTCCTCCTTACCAGAGAAAGAAGGAGAAGGCCCACTTGAACAACCCACTCGACGATCTGGACCTTCAACAGCAATCGGATCATCTTTCTCTAGGCCCAACCCGAATTTAGAGGGTCCATCTATATCGCAGTTCCCCTGCTTCTCCGTCTCCCCAGGCTCCACCCTCACTTGCTCACTCCCAATAACAGCCCTCTCTTTGTTGAGATACCATTCCACAACCTTCTCAACAACCTTTAAAACTTCACCCTCAGAAAACCTATCCTGAAGAGAATCGTTCAACCCTATACCCAAGTTTACCTCTTCGGCACTGACATTTGCCATCTCGAAACAATGCGAATTATCGCCCAAATATGAAGCACCCTTGTCCAACTTCGATCTATGACTATGAAAAACGAGTTATCTTTCGAGTTCAACCCCTCGCTCTGATTCCTGCTGAAACATTGAAACAGGACTGGAAAGGCCCAAAGACTTGCCCTCCTGTAGTTACTGAACCATTTTGATCCAGCCCAAACGTATTCTTAGAACCTTCTTCTCTGTATGGCCCATCCGGCCCACAACTTTGGTGCAAATTTGACCCACCTGCCTGGTCCAATGAATTAGAGGCCCCTCCTTGTGCGACATCGTTTTTACAACCAGCCCTATGACTTGAATTTGAATTCGGGACTTTTTCTACCCACATGCCCCTTTTCTGATGACTCGCTCTCGGCACACCTGCCACCTTGCCTTTTTGCCTGTGCACCTGCTCAAGAGGCACATGATGTGCACTGCTTCTTCTAATCGCTGCCCGAAATTCCTTCCTTTCCCCTTCTCTGCCAAGACCTCGCTTTGTCTATTGAAGGCAAGCCGCCGGGGTTTCTGCCCAAATAGGTACAACAAAGACACGATTACCTTCGCCTATCCAAACTCTCGCCGGAACATCTCCATGGTAACGCACAAAAATCCAAGCCCACCTTAGGTCCTCCCTCGACTTTGTGGTTTCATCTATATCCAAAAAACATCCGCAAAAGTCTCTAATCTTTCGGAAAACCTCCTCCCCCACAAATGCAACGGAAGACCTAGCACCCTAATCCATGTCTCCCCTGGTAGTTTACCTTCTACATGACAGTAATTCTCGGATTCCACCTCTCCAGGGTCAGGATATCTTCATTAAAACTCCACTCCTTCAACAAGAAACTGCTAGCTATCTCCTTCAACGGAAATTCAAACAAGTAAAAAGTGCCGTTCATGTCAACCACTCGAACACCGCCCGCCGACTTCCATTTCACATCCACCCAAGCCTGCAACTCGAACTTCGACAGAATTGGGCACCTCGAATCTTGTACCTTCCCTACTAAGCATCTATCCAGAAAATTAATGGCTTCCGAACACGATCCTTCCTCCACAGCGAAGTCCGCCCCGACCCCTTCGGGAGATTCTTCGTTTTAACAGATAAATCTGGCCACGGAGGAATTTTGGTCATCTCAGCAGAGGACCTGTTAATCCACTAGACTTCCCCTAAATCAGCCTGAGTAAACCTTCTCAGTTTCTCTGCTGCATCCCCCCAACCAAAACCTACTGTGATCTCTGGTATGCAAATCGATTCGGTCCTGCCTATTTTCCTAACCTCCAGTCGAATAAACTTCCCAGATCTGTTCTCATCCTTGATCACCTTCACTTCTCTCTCCACTGCTTTCAGAGACTTCCAAAAATTTCCCGGAACGAGAGTTTCCTCCTTCAGCCAGTGGCACACCCAAGCTAGCTCCCTCAAGAAGAGCACTGCTTCGTTAACTCTCCCTCTACTTCTCTCGATCCACTGAAACTCCAGAACCCCCAAGCTACTCCGTCGAACCACGTCGAAGGACTTCCGGCCCACTTGAAAATACGAACGATCTAGTTCCGGAACCCACATAGCTAAAACCACAATATGTTCCAGCCAAAAACCCTCGAAAAATTGATCAAACACAAAAAACCAACCACCAAGCAGTGATCAGGCACCTCAGGCGACCCCGTCCGCGACGCGCCAGCGCATGTGGCTGCTCCGGCGACCGAAACAAGTAGATGGTCTTGGCACTGGAAGACCACTCTTTCAGAGCTAGAGGCCTTGCCATGAGGTGAACTGGTAGAGACGACTACTTTGATTTTATTATGCATCAACTCAAATAATAAGGATAACATGAGCTGATAACCTGCCAATCTTCATTTCTTTTGCCTTCAGTACTTGTTCCAAGAACATCAGCACAGAATTACGATCAGTTCCTGGATTCTTCTTCCCACTCAATAAACAACAAGATGCTGTACAAACAGGCCCAAGACTGATTTGTACCATCAGTCTCTAATAGATTGATCGTTAGATCAAAGGAGAAGCAATGGTTGTTTACGTCAAAGCACAAGGACTCAGCGTTTAATCCCCTGCATTTTGGAAAAAGCTACAAAATGTAGCGGGTGAAAACACTGTGGAGTTTTAAAAACGCCCGTTTCGAAAACGTGGCATTGATACAGAATTTGGTATTATGGAAGTGTGTTTTCGGCCAAAACGCACCCAAAACGCTAGGCCAAACGAGCACGCACTTTCAACTTTCAATTTTTCTCTTTATGTATGAAATTTTGGTAAGAAATTTCATCTTGGTTCTGATCATTTCAAACCGTTTCGAGTATAAACCAACTTCCAGAGAAAAATCACATTACAAGATTAAAGAAAATTGAACGCATTTCTCTAGTTCTTTATGAACAACTATTTCAAAAGACTTGAACTTAAAAATGCCACATCAACAATTTTCCGGTGATAAAAGACTATCATCCCCAGTGTGACACATGTACAAAAAGCAAAATATTCTAATTGACGATGACGAACAAAAAAAGGAGAAAAGGAGAGTATACACTACACAATGTAACAGATTCTAAAAAGATGGCATTGCAGCTTACTTGATATAAAATCATCCACATTCTCCTTGTCAATTTTCCCATGAGCCATCGCACCGACCTGTGATATCATACGGCAGGTAAAATTCAAAGTTATACCACACAATATTATGGTATATAAAAACAGCAGTTCTATTTGAGCAATACCAGAAAAACTAGGGTTGTGTCATCACTAACTGTAGCCACATAGTCATTCATGTCAACCAATTTATCAGAACTGTGTGAGAATCCTATAGCAAAGGAAAAAATTGACGATTAATGATCACAGTTAATTAGAGGGAGCATTTACAGAGCTTGAAACGTCCTAACCTATCCTGCGAGAGTTGACAGGCAAATACTGGGATACAGGGTTCTTAACCACGCGCAAAAGCTTCTCCCTCTTACCAACAGCAGATATACTTAATTTTTGTAGCAGCTGCACTGAAATCATAATACAAATCTAAATTTAGAAAGCAAGAAAAGAGAAGTACAAGGATGCCAAAAAGGAAAGGACACATGACGTAAAGAGTAATTGAGACTTGGCAGGATCAGAGTAAGTTGATCTTACGCATGATTCCTGCAAATCGCTTATATGTCCTCGGAATCCGAACATGTGGTTTGATTTCAAAAAGAACACCCTTCTCCGTCCTCACATATAGAGCTTTTAACTTCCCGGCTTTATTCAATGGACTGTCCAAAATCATCAAAATTGCCTGTGAAAATCAATGTTTCTAATTATGATGGTTCAAAGATTCAACTAGTATCAGCAACATAATCCCTTTTGCCACTCTCTTCACTCCAATACAAATAAACATGGTATAGTTCCCAAAAATAAAGAAACGTATAACGATTAACAAAGTATCTTCGTTTTTTCCTTAAAAGTAAGACATTATCTAGTAAAAGGTAAACAGTGATACCCAGCATGGGTGATGTGTAGACAGAAACAAAAATAGCAGCCAAAACACAAGCCAGAACACAACTCAACTGTATTGGCATGGAGAAGTCAAAATTATGAGGCCAAAGTAACCAAAAGAATAGGAGAGTAGGCAACAAACAAAACAGTAAATTCTCTCTCTCGTTTGAATTGACTTTTCAACTGACAACAACTAAAACAACTTTGCGTGGTCCATGCTAGTTGAGTAATACTGGAGGATGAAACAGAATGACCATATCTACATTTCACCATCGCCAACATACTTTTTTACAGAGAGACTAATCATTTCTGGGACATTTAGTTTCTCTGCTCAAAGAAACTCTAGTAACGGAGCCACTTTGGAGGTTTGCCCAGCTTTGATTCTTGTATATTTGGGTTGATTCTTGTATATTTGGGTCAGGCTCCTTATCTTTCGAGACGTCGCATATATGAAAATGACTCCAAGATTGATTTGTGCCCCAGTACCATTTATGCACTTCTCTTCATTCGATTCTTATTTTTGCAGGAAATTTCTTCTTGCTAAAGTTTTTAATATGTTGTAATAGGTGAATTCTAAAACTTGGAATATTTCAATAGGGAAAATCAATTAGAACAGTCCAAAATCCAAATATTCCTACCCAAAAAAATATATTATTTTTTGGCTCCAGCCAATTCAGAATATGTAGTAATGAGAACTAATTGATCAATGTCACAAGTTATTCCTACCCAAAAAAATATATTATTTTTTGGCTCCAACCAATTCAGAATATGTAGTAATGAGACCTAATTGATCAATGTCACAAGTTACTCCTCAACAGAAGTCGGCGTATTATTATAAAATCTACTCTTCTTAGTTAAAACTAAATAATCCAGAAAAACATGAATTAGCAAACAAAATGGAGCACATAAATGCTGCCAATTTAGCCTGTAGTTGTTTTTGCTTGCATGTGACCCTAGCTGCAGGTGATGTCAAAATGAACAAGTGGAGATGATTAGCTTCCAAGCAGAGATGATCTACTCAGTTAAGAGTGGTTGTATGTGGAGAAAGGCATTCCGGCAGGAAAAAGGGAAAAAGATTCACCCAGTGACATTTTTATTCAGCAGAAGTGATTAGCGAGAGTATGAAGAAGAAAGGAGGCTTACGGCATGACTCTTCATCGAGGATGCGACATTAGTGGCATGAATTATAAATATCAATTATGGGCGAAGTTTGGTAATTCTACTTATGAGTTTGTGTTTATAAAGGTAGTAGATGGAGCCATTTGATGTCTCAAATTTAAAAACTTATACTCATGAATAAAATAAAAAAATAAAAAACATCTTCATACACACAATACCATCTCAAGAATTGAAACTCCGCATAATGAAAATCTATATATCTATATAAAAGCAAGAAAGTATTCTAATTAAGGAAAGTTCCCGCCATTAGAACTAATCTGTTTTGGCTGAAAAGGCAAGTCTTTGGTCAATTTCTGAACAAATTCAGATAGAGATTGAAAAGAACATGCTAACATTGACAAATGAGATAAGCTAGAAGAGACAATTCAATAAGAGTGAAATCAAGTCTTCCCTCATAAATTTGGAACAGACTCCGATGGAGGTTGAAAGAACATGTTATCTCCCTGCTCTCTCTCTCTCTCTCTTTCTCTCTCTCTCTCTCATTTCTCAAAAACCGTTCATTCTTATTTGAATGACCCAGCCTCATAGTTGTCAAAGTCAAGAGGCGCTAAAAAGTCGACAGATCCATATTTGAGGCGAGAGGCGAGGCGCTAAAAAGGCGCCCAAAAGGTGCTCACGGAAACAATACTAAGAAAAAATACATAAAATACATATAACTTAACAAATATCCACAAAACATGTTACAAGTGAGCATAATACATGAAACTAAGTTCCAACATAATATCAATAACACAAATTTTTCATTCATAGTTGAAATTTTTCATTCATAGTTTCAAAAATAGTTTGTCTATTTATACAGATTCATGTCTAGTGTCTACAGAATATAGAATACAGATTCAAAAATTTGTTTAGAAGTCTTAGAAGCAATTTTTTTAATTTAAAACAGACTAATTTTTTTTCAAAAAGAGAAACAAATTTTTGAAGTTGAACATAGTTATTATAGAACAGAGTAAATTTCTTTCAAAAAGAAAAATAGTTTTTAAAAAAATAGAAGTCGAACTCAAATTGAATACACTTCAGTACTAGTCGAAGTATTTAAGTTAAATACAAGTCGAACAGAGTATTTTAAAAATAATAATAATAAGAAGGCTGTTCGAAATTTTAGAAGTCGGTGGGTTTGGGTTTCAAACAGAATCAGAGCTTACTTGGAAGTTGGAATCGATTGGTGCAAAGAAGGAAGCCTTGCAGTCAACACTCGAAACCCTAGCCGTTGAAGTCGCAAATTGAAGTCGAATCCCAGCCTTGAAGTCACATGTGAAATCAAAACCCTAGCCCTAGTTACGCTAGTATCGGGGGTTCTGTCTTTGGATATGTCGTATTATTTGGGAAGGGTATTCTAATATATATACCAAGATGCCAAACTACGTCGTTTGGTCTATCAGAAGTTTAAAAAAAAAAAAATTTAAGTTCGCGACTTTCACGATTTTTAACGCCTCACGACTTTCCAAAAGGTGTCGCCTTTTCAGCGCCTCTTGCACATTGCCTCGCCTAGGATACATGAGGCGCTACACCCTCGCCTCGCCTCTTGCCTCGGGCGCCAAAGGTGCTCACCTTTGACAACTATGCCAGGCCTTATTCAAATTGAAAGTTGAAAGTTGTGTCCGATCATTCCCCTATAATTCTTCAGTTTGGGGGCGATAATGGTAGAAGGAAATCCCCATTCAGATTTGAGAACATGTGGCTGAAAGCTCCTGGTTTTAAGGAATGGGTGAGGTCAAAATGGGATTCTTACGAGGCAGTCGGTAAACCGTGTTTTCGAATTGCAAAAAAATTGAAGCTTTTAAAGGATGATCTCAAAATTTGGAACAAGGAGGTGTTCGGGAGGATAGAAATCAGAATAAAGGAAGTTATGGAGGAAGTCAAGTGCCTGGATGCAAAGGAAGGGGAAGGATCTTTAGAGGAATCAGAAGCTGCACGTCGTGAAGAGCTTAAGCTGGAAATCAAAAGATTGCTCATCAGTGAAGAGATAAGTTGGAGGCAAAAATCCAGGGTCTTGTGGCTTAAAGAGGGAGATAAAAATTCCAAATTTTTCCATAAGATGGCTAAAGCGCACAAGAATTTCAATCAGATTAGTAGGCTGAAAATTGATGGTTTTGTGACGGAAGATGAGAATCAAATCAGCAGAGGCTTTGTAGAGTTTTACCAAAAGTTGTTCTCGGAAGACAGTGGGAGAGTGCTGGATATAGGAGGGATCACCTTCAATAGCCTGATTGAGGAGGACAGGAGTTTCTTAGAGCAAAGTTTTAATGAAGAAGAAGTGGTGGAGGCATTGGGCAGTTTGAAAGGTGACAAGTCCCCAGGACCTGATGGTTATACCCTTGAGTTTTTTAAACATTGCTGGGATGTGGTGAAAACTGATGTTATGGAGGTCTTCCGCTCTTTCTTTGAGGAGGAGGGGTTTGAGAAAAGTCTTAATACATCGTTCATTGCTCTTATTCCCAAAAGGAAAGGGGCAGAGGAGTTGAAAGACTTCAGGCCCATAAGTCTCATTGGCAGTGTATATAAGCTGATCTCCAAGGTTCTGTCCAACAGAATGAGGAAAGTGATAGGCAAAGTAATTTCAGATACGCAGCATGCTTTTGTGGGTGATCGTCAGATTCTGGAAGCAGCTTTGATAGCAAATGAAGTGGTTGATTCGAGAGTGCGGAGCGGAGTGCCAGGGATTCTGTGCAAGCTGGATGTGGAGAAGGCATACGATCATGTTAGATGGGAATTTTTGATTCATATATTGGATAAAATGGGATTCGGAGAAAAGTGGAAGAAGTGGATTTTATTCTGCATTTCTACAGTCAGGTTTTCGGTTCTTATCAACGGTCAGCCTGAAGGTTTTTTCTCGAGCTCGAGAGGTTTGCGCCAAGGGGATCCTCTTTCTCCTTTCCTTTTCATTGTGGTAATGGAGGCCCTCAGTCGCCTCATCGATAAGGCAGTAGAAGGAGGATTTATTAAGGGCTTCGAGGTGGGTAATGATCATGGTCGGGGTGTCTCTATTTCTCATCTCCTTTTTGCCGATGACACACTAGTTTGCTGCGATGCAGATAGTGATCAGTTGGGCTGCCTTCGCCTTATTTTGCTGATTTTCCAAGATCTATCGGGTTTGAAGACTAATGTGTCGAAAAGTGAGTTAATTCCCATAGGTGGAGTGGAGAATGCGGAGGATTTAGCCTCGTTCTTTGGCTGCAAAGTCTCTAATCTTCCTACTTCATACCTAGGATTACCTCTTGGTTCGTCTTTTAAGAACAGAAACGTGTGGAATTCAGTTTTGGACAGATTTGAAAGGCGGTTGGCAGGGTGGAAAAGACGGTTCTTATCCAAGGCAGGAAGACTTACTCTCATTAAGAGTACTCTCTCTAATCTTCCCACTTATTTCCTATCGGTGTTTAAGGCCCATGTCTCAGTTTTAAAAAGGCTTGAGAAGTTAGAAAGAGATTTCCTATGGGAAGGAGACAATGAGAAGGGGAATTATCATCTAGTTGAGTGGGAATCTGTGTGCTCTAACAAGGAGAATGGGGGCCTTGGAGTTAAAAATCTCGATTGTTCAACAAGGCTCTTGGGTAAGTGGCTTTGGAAGTTTTTAGTGGATAAAGAGGCGTTATGGAGGAGGTTAGTGGTGAGCAAATATGGAGCGGGTGATCCTCTTTGGTTCCCAAAGAAAGTTCAGATCTCTCACGGCACTAGCGTCTGGAAAGGAATAACGGGAGTATGGAATGATGTCAACAGGTTCATCAAATTCGAGGTAGGGCAAGGGAATCAAATCAGGTTCTGGAAGGATTTCTGGTGTGGAACAAATACCTTGCAGCTGATGTTTCCTAATCTTTACAACATGGCAGTTAATAAGGAGGAAATGGTGAATTCTTTGGTGGTTAATCAAGGGGTTCAGATTTATGGAGCCCCTGTTTGCAGAATCTGCATGACCGGGAGATTGACGAGGCAAGACAGCTTCATGGATTTGCTCCGTGGTTACAAGAGACAAAGCTGAGTGAAGATAAAATTATTTGGGAGGCTTCTAGGAACAGATTGTTTTCTGTTAGATCTTTCTACTCGAAGTTGATTGAGAAGGAAAAAAGTTCATTCCCTTGGAAGGTAATATGGAAACATAAAATCCCCGAAAGGGTAGCTTTTTTTGTTTGGGAAGCAGCCAGGGGTGTCATAATGACGGGGGAAAATCTGAGATCTCGGGGTTTGACTTTTGTTAATCGGTGCTACATGTGCAAAAGTGAAGAGGAAGATGTAAATCACTTGCTGCTCCATTGCTCTATGGCTAGGGAGCTTTGGAACTTCCTTTTTCTCTCTGCTGATGTCCCGTGTGTTATGCCCAGGACAGTTATTGATACGCTTTGGGGTTGGCCTTCCTTTACCCGGAATAGAAGGAGTAATTTTTGGAAGTTTGCCCCCTCAGCTATTTGGTGGACCATATGGAAAGAGAGGAATAGAAGGGCCTTTGAGAACAACGAATCTGATCTTGTAGGAATCAAAAAGTCTTTTCACTTGTATTTGAGATTCTGGTGCTTAACTGTCGACCCAACTTTAGAGGATCCTTTTTGTAATTAGGTTGGGGTCTTTTGGTTTGTAGTTTAGTGCATGTATACTTCCAGTGTACAAGATAGCGTCTCCTTTTTTGACGCATGTTAAAAATACTTATACTTTACTTATCAAAAAAAAAATGTCCGTCTCATTCAGTAATGGTTATCGCCTTATCGGAGAGCTATCATAGTGGTTCTTTTTGTTGTTTTTGTTTGTTTATGTTTCGATTTCTTTTGTATAATGTGATATAGATTGATTTTGTTGTTTTTGTTTTAACAATCAATCCTTCGTTAAGGATTTTCTTAGTCCTTTGTACAAATTTCAATTAGTATGAAAATCTAAGATTAGGTGTTTTCTGACAAGTTTTCTCTTGAATACCAAGATGGTTGTACTGGATTTTGAAATGGAAGTGTCTATGGCTAATTAATAATGTATGCATTTGAATGCTAATTAATAATATATGTGCTGATAACTTTGATTTTTTTTTTAATGTAATGCAGCTCCTTTGCAATAACTTCAACAACTATGATTTGAAAGAAAATCGATTTAACATTAATGCAGTCAAGTAATCTTATCTTTTATTGCAGCAGTTATTATCTTCATATTGACTTTTGAGCCTTTTTGGGTAATTGACTAATTGTATTCAGGGATTTAGCAAGATTGTCACGGATAAATTGGAGTTTGCAAATGAAACTTTCACTCATGGATCTCTTGAAGAACATTTAGAGGTGCAAGTCACCAGGTCGGGAGCTCTAGCAGGCCTTTTGATGAAGAAGGGAGCACTCTATTGGAAGGTGAAGTAGAAAAGTCAGGGAAAGAGAAGAGGATGATGATGCAGGAGGTTATTGAAGAGCAGCGTGGGACAAGTCAATACATGGATACAGTGAATGATAATCTCAAAGCAACAGAAAGTAAAATATCCCAATCTTTTGTGCTGCTCAGTTCACCTGAAGGTAATAAATACCCTATTTCATTACTCGATTATACCTAAAATTTGATTTATCCCAAGCTTTCGTTAATATTAATGTATTTTAGAATTGCAATCGCATCAGCGGACACAGGGCAAAGGGTATGGGCAAGTTGCCCCCACTTGGGGGTTTTTTCTGTGAGGGAATTTAAAAAATAATAATAATGTTATATTATACATTTTGCCCACACCTGAATTGAATTTCTACAATTTTCCCCCACCTAAATAACAAACAATTTTTTTAACCCACATTAGTCTCTTTCCGGAAAAGAGAAGAGAGAGACCAAAAAGGTTTGAAAACCCTTTTCCCAAATCCCACATTCCCACCCACCCACCCAATCCCTTCCTTTTCAGTTTTCCCCTAGCCAAACGTTTCCGATCACCGGGCAGTGGGCACCGCACCTGACGCCAACAGGCAACAACTCTGGGTGACAGCTCCAGCCTCCAAGGCTCCACACCTCCACTTTCCTCATCTCTCGATTTCTACTGCTCTACAGGATAGAGGTATTCTTCAATAAGTCAATAAATTATTAGTCATTATAATTTTATTTTATTTTAGTATTATTAGTCTTTATAATTTTGATTGTGAATTTCTAAATTATGATTATCTTAATCAGAGTGATTAGTGATTGTATGAATTTCTAAATTATAATTGAGATTTAAATTTTAAAAAATTTAATAACCCTAATTTTAAAATAGCCCTAATTTGAAATAATCCTAATTTTGAAATAGCCCAAATTGAGTATTTAATTTATGTAATTGTTGTGAATTGTGATTTGTGAATATGTGATAGATGATATATTGATATTATGATAATCTTGTTTTATTTCCTAAATTTGTGTGTACAATATCTTGGTAGGAAATGTATATTTATTTAATCTGAAATTAGGGCATTTTAATTTGGGGGTCGAAGTAGTTGATTTATGAGATTTTTTTTTATTTGTGTAGATTTCCAAAATGTGGTTGATTTGAACGAATCTGGTTTTAATGATTATAGAGAAATTTTTTAAACGGAAACCGAATTTGTGATCAATTTTTAAATGATAGTCTTGTATATTTTATTGAAAAATATTTGCTTAGGAACGTTACAAATGATGTAATTAAACGTTTTCAAAGTATGAAAACGCGTAGGGGACAATTATGATTTGTAACATTATTAAATTTGTGCACCCGGTTAGGAAAATTTCTGCGTCCGCCACTAAATCGCATATGATCTAAATGTATTGACTCCGCTAAACTATGAAGTGAATGAGGAATATGGATGAGTATTTGTTTGATATTGAAATAGATCGGGATTTGGTTAACGGAGGAAACAATAGGAGAATGTTCACTGAATATTGATTTTAGTTTCAATGAGTTTTGTAGATTCTTAAATTACTTTAAAAAATTCAAGATTTTATAAAATAATATATAGATGTGAATTTTTTTTGTCCACATAATCAGTATGCAAAAGGCATCTGATTGGTAAAATGTTAAGATCATATAGAAGAAAAGTATATCTATATGAATTATTTTTTTGTCCATTTAATATTGGGGTTATTGGTTGAAGCTGAATTTGATAGCAAAGAGCTGCATTTGAACCATCTTTAGTAGATCTTGAAAGATATCAAGCAGAGCAACTTGACATAGAAACATCATCAGCGTAGGTGGCGCCACCAATGGGCCGGGGAGTCGTTAGCAAAGAATGAGGAACTGAGGTCGTCCACTAGCTCTGCTACCAGCGGTGCTCCGCAATCCAACGGCGTAAGTTTTTGTTTAGTTTGAAAAGAAAGATTTTGATAGCGAAATGCCTGTTACCAGCAGTGCTCGGCAATCCAACGGTGTTGTTAAGTCTTTAGGTTTGTGTGTTTTGCTTGGAAAGTTTGTGTCTTGAATGTTGTTTCTACTTGATAACTTTAAAAGAATATGAATATGAAACAGACATAGTTGGAAAAAGTGTGCGCCTCTTGCGCCTGAGGCGAGAGGCAAGATGAGGCGAGGGTCTGGCATCCGGAAAGGTCGACTCCAGGCGATGAGCGCCTTTTTCGCTTTTTTTGCGCCTTTTGTAGCCTTTATCACCTTTTTTGTGCCTTTTATCGCCTTTTTGCGCCTATGCCTGTGAGTAAGGATGATGAAGATTATGGAGATGATGATGAGAAAGATTCTGTGGATTTTTAGCTGCTTCTTGTTGTTAGTTGTTAATTATTACATTTCATGACTTTAGTTCTCTTTTGCATGTCTTTATTTTCATTTGCTTTAATGACTATTTATGTTCTTATTTGGAATTGAAGTTAACTTCATCTAATGCTTTGAATTTCAACTATGAATGATGAAATTTGTGTTATTATTATGTTGTTAACTTAGTTTCATCACTCATGACATGTTTTATTGAGATTTGTTACGTTATATATATTTTATTTTTTTTTTGATAAGTAAAGTATGAGTATTATTAACAGGCGTCAAAAAAGGAGACGCTACCTTGTACACTGGAAGTATACAACCACTAAACTTCTGCACCAAAAGGCCCCAACCTAATTACAAAAGGATCCTCTAGAGTTGGGTCACAGTTAAGCACCGAATCTCAAATACAAGTGAAAAGACTTTTGATTCCTACAAAATCGATTCAATGTTCTCAAAAGCCCTTCGTTTCTCTCTTTCCATATGGTCCACCAAATAGCCGAGGGGCATACTTCCGAAATTACTCCTTCTATTCCGGGTAAAGGAAGGCCATCCCCGAAGCATGTCAATGACAGTCCTAGGCATAACCCACGGAACATCGGCAGAGAGAAAAAGGAAGTTCCAAAGCTCCCTAGCCATAGGGCAGTGGAGCAGCAAGTGATCCACATCCTCCTCTTCATTTTTGCACATATAGCATCGATTAACATAAGTCAAGCCCCGAGATTTCAGATTTTCCCCCGTCAGGATGACACCCCTGGCAGCTTCCCAGACAAAAAACACTACCCTATCGGGGATTTTCTGCTTCCATATTACCTTCCAAGGGAATAAACTTGTTTCCTTCTCAGTCAACTTCAAGTAGAGCGATCTAACAGAAAACAATCTGTTCTTAGAGGCCTCCCAGATGATTTTGTCCTCACTCGAATCCTGTCTCTTATAACCCTGAAGCAGGTCCATGAACTGAACTGCTTCTTCAATCTCCCAATCATGCATATTTCTGCGAAAAACAGGATTCCATAAATCTGTACCCCCTTGATTGATCACCAAAGAACTCACCATTTCCTCCTTATTGACTGCCATGTTGTAAAGGTTAGGGAACATCAGCTGCAACGTACTTGTACCACACCAAAAGTCCTTCCAAAACCTGATTTGATTCCCTTGCCCTACCTCGAATTTTATGAACCTGTTGACATCATTCCAAACCCCCATTTTTCCTTAATATTTGTTCCGTGAGCGCCTTTTTTGCGCCTCGCCTCTCGCCTCAAATTTTGACCTGTCGCCCGCCTCTCGCCTTCCGCTTTTTTCAACTATGGCGAAAGGTCTGGTGGAGTAAGTTTTTTTTTTTTTGGTAAATAAAGGGTATATAAATGAAAGCGTCAAAACAGGTGACGCGTCCTTTGCACACTAGAAATATACAAGGCTCAAAAGCAACTATCTAACAGGTGGAGGAGAGTTTATCTAGAATAAATATGATGCGAGTGGAAAAAAAAAAGTTCAAACAAATTAGACACACCTACAAGTCAGCTTAAGTTGGAAAGAGGGAAAACTGAAAGGCATAGACATAATAAACTGAATCTCCATCTAAAATAAATAGTGATTATTGAATTATTCGGGCCAGTTTTCCTTCACCCATAATAAACTGAATTTGCATTTTGTAGTATAGTTTTTATCACCCAAATAATATGGAATGGGTTAAGGTCCATATAAGGTTTTAGTCTTTTCATAGTTGAATTAATGGTTGAAATAGGATTATTAAGTGCTATCAATGAGTCATGTTTTTTCTTTCCTCGTTTTATAATGTTATTCTGCTTCTTCTTTTTTGGTGTTTGATTTTTCTAATTGAACCATTATATATAGATTATTTTGCAAAAATGCTGGTTTTAAACATATAAAAAACATGTTTTATCTGAAATCAGTTTCAACTTTGTCTGATACACAAATGTTTGATATTTTTCATTTAAAGTAATTGTCATTATTTATTTTTATTTCAACAATTAACTATAGATTACGAGAAACTATCATTTGCCCCGATTTTCGTCATTTATAGCTCCAAGTGTAATTGACTAATTGATTAAATTCACTTTTTTAAATTTTTATGTTTTAATTATTTGCTCCATTTCATACATTGCAATATTAATTTTTCTTTATATTAATATGAACTCAGCGCATTGCAATTCGGTCGTAATGTTTATATTCCAAAAATGTCACCGACGCATTCTAATCCTAGATTTCCTTTCACAGTTTCCGCTAATGTGTCTTGTGCAATGTCTATGAATAAAACTAAAAGTCAGAGTTTATCTTTGTTTAATGTAAGACTCCTCCTAAACGTGTTATTAGTCTTGGTCTTCGTCCAAAGTTTTGTTGTGATAGTAATGGTAGTCATATTGTGAACGTTCAAGTACAAAAGCTTTATTTTAAAAAGTATTGCAAAATTTATTAAATTTTTATTTATTTATGTAACTTTCTATTATAATTTTACTCTTTTAATTTTTGTTATAATTATTTGTTTAATTTATATACATTGAACTCATAATTTTTACGTTACAATTATTTACTTTTTTGTTATCATTATAATTTTTAATTATTGTATTTCTATCGATATTAAGTCCATGCATCGCACGGGTGCCATTTCTAGTAGTAATTAAAAACAGCAAAGCAATTTGACATGGAAAGCAGCCAGAAACTTTAAGCCTCTATAACTTGTTAACAACAGTCTCAAGCTGTAACTCCCAGAATCTGAATTTACTAACCTGGTGAGATATGTCGGGCCTATAATCAGCAGGATTTCTGTTATTCCTTTTCAGGAAATTGGCATGATCTTCAGAGTTTAAAAGCTGGTAACTCTGTACATATACAAAACAAAATTTAAAAAAAAAAAAATCAAACACAAAGACATAAGAAAATAGAACACTCAGAAAAAGAAATAAAAATACAAAACAATAATTTTAAATTTAAAGAGACCCTTTTCTTTTAATTCTGACCTTTCCAACTTTTGCAACTTCCAAAGAGGCTTTCTCAAGAAGGAAAATGACACCAGGGTGCTTTCCTTCCTCAGTTGCGGCAATTGGGATACCAGCCAGTTGTTCAACAGCGGTTTCTGCTTTCTCCTCATCCAAATCAGTTGCTTCTGATTTCAATTTCTTGGGGGATCCACCTGCAATTTCATCTCCTTCTTCTTCTTCTTCTTCTTCTTCTGCAAACACTACTGTTTTTCCTTCATCTTCTTCTTTAAAAAACTTTTCATCCTTCTTCTTCCTCTTACGCCCTTTGATCGCATATGGTCTCACCATTTTTGTTTATTGTTGGTCTACAAAGTTTTCAAATTCATATTAACATATGGAGATGCGTAACAATTAGAATTACCTCGCTCGCATTGAACAAACAATTTATCATCAAACAACACACAAAACCTTCAACTAAAGAGGATAAGAGAGCGAGCTGCATTTAGAGCCTAGCCTAAATCTATACATAATGGTATGGGTGGGGCATCCGGATTCGGGTTTTCGAGTTCCGACCCGACCCAACCGGTTATTACCCGCAAGGGGTCGGTAATTGTTCAAAATTCGGTTTCCGAGTACCCCGACATCTAATAGTTCGGTCGGTTATTGGGTTTTAAAATGTTACCCGAAATACTACCCGACTTTAAAAAATTATATAAGAAAAAATCTTTAAAGTTTGATCACTTGATGACCTACCTAAACCAAACAGACTCACCTGCGTGAAAGTACGCTGCAGGCAGCCTCTTTCTCCCTCGTTGCTCTCCCGAAAAAAAAAAAAAAACTCTGAAGTCAGATCACTCAGATGTACATATAGGGTTCAAAATTTCCTTCCACCCACCGGCCTCCGCACACCAATGACAACTGACCACGCTCCACGCGCACCACAACGCACCAGCTCGCAGAAGAATTTTTCTGACTCCGGTCATAGCTACGGCAAATCGCGATGTGTTGTACAACATACCTGTCCTTGATCAATAATACTAGATGGATTGAATCCAAGAGTTAGCTACTGCAGCACTGCGTGTTTTAGTACGTGAGTTTGAGGTGGAAAAATTGAGGGGGAATGATGTATAACTGGGTTGGAAAAGAAGGTCTAAAAGGAGGGAGGGGGGAAGGAACAAGGCAGGCCTAAGGTTTGATACTTTGACTTCGACTTTGTATATTTGGAATTGGAGGCGAGGAGAAGGGAAGCTATGACTAGAGATGTTAATTGGGCTCGCCCTACTAGCCAAATGAAACAGGACGCTACTGTTGTGGACCTAACCCTGTCCTGTCAGGCCACACCTCATGCATTTTAATGTTTATATATTTAAATCTAAATTATGAAATCAACACAATCCAAAGAAAAGTCATACAACAAGATCATCTAAGTGATAAAACGGAGAAATTTAAACCAATTAAAAAAATAACAAGATAGAATCAGCAGCTTCAGATCATTTGAAAAGGATACGAAGGCAATACACAAAAACTTATAGGGCCTGCACTTTATGGAGCCGCAATAAACACAAAACAAGAAATATTCATGCCAATTCAAATTACTTTTCTATTGAATAGAAATGCAAAAGAAACCCTAAGAACATAGGATCTGAGCAGGGCAGCCCAAACTGAGTACACGACTTAACTGCTTGTTGAATCCGTACCCTTAATTGTACCTTTTTCATGTTCATCCTCATAATTTCCCAGATTATTGCTACAATCCCAAATAGGACATGTTAGCATTGAGACAAAACAGAAGCTAATTGAATAGTAACAGGGATAAAAAGCCTCTCACAGATTAAAACATCCAGAACTAGCAATTTCACACCCAAGGTTTTTCAGAGCAAACTTAAACAAGTGACGGACTACGTTTTTATTCTTCATTGAAATCAACTGATCTGAAAGAATTCCTTAGTCTGCATGAACGGAATACATTTCTGATCCAAGACGAAGTGTGGCTTTAACCGATAAACTTGGAAACATTTTATCCTCCAACTGAGGCTCCATATATCTCCACTAAACTCCTGCATTTCATTCGCACTTTACCAACATAAATACTCAACAAAGTAAAATCCCCAGAGTTTAGTGCATATTAACACAACTGCCAGAAAGCCCAGAACCAACTACAGGCAGGGGACCTTCGCAACTGTTGCAAATCTCACTTGAATTCTGAGGAGAAAGTATCTTATACCCCATTCAAGATGAAAGGCTTGAGCGCAAAAACAAAACAAATGGCATAAAAGAATCATCAAACACTGGGGATTTTTTTGTTTTTCGATAAGTAGGGATCATACTCTAATGAAGTCCTTGAGTTGGGATCATACTCAAGGACTTCGTTAGAGTATGAAATATTGGGACAAAGCATATCTATTTTTTGAACCTATATGGTACTCCCTCTGTTCCACCTAAAGCGTTCATGCTTGAAAAGTCTAATAATTAAGAGATAAATATATATACATGTATACATACACACACAAACACACATATAAATAAATATATATATTATTTTTGGAAAAGATAAAACTAATCCATTTCTTTTTATAACATCTTTTAATATTTTCAAATGTTTGAAATGCTCATCAATAGTAATTGAAAATACTAAAATATCGTCAATATACAATACAGAACTCCGAATAAGGTGTAAAAATCTCATCATTATATTTTGAAATTCGGGAGCATTTTTTAGACCAAAAGGCATTACATTACATTCATAATGTCCAGATGGAACTGTTTTTATATTTATCATTTTCATTAATTTGAATCTGCCATATCCTGACTTAAGATCAAAGTTAGAGTAAATAACTACCATATGCAGTTTGTCTAATAAATCTTTTTTATGCCCGGAACATAAAACATTAATGTTATATATAGAATACATAATAAGGTTATGAACGTTATGTGTCCTAATGATATCCTTAGGAGTAATCCGGGAGAAACAACTATTATAGAAAGTAACAATAAAATTACTAATATAGCCACTCCAAAACAAATAACTTGGATTGAAATTAACTTCCAACCCAGTGGAATCTGGAGGAAATTGTTCATCCAAAACCAATACTAGATAAAAGTATTGATCAAATAATTCAAAATGATGATGGAGACATTGAAGTTAGCTTTTCATCAGAAAATAGAAGTAGGTTGTCTATGTCTACTAGGCCTAGGTCTTTAAGACATAAACCTACTTATCAAAAAAAATACTAGAACAAGTACGTCTTCTACTAACATAGTAGAAATGCAAGGTATTAGGATATCAGATTTTCAAATTCCTCAAGGAATTTATAATATCAACAACAAACCAATGGAAGAAGCATCCGTTCATATGTGGGTTTAAATGGATTTTACACCAAATTCTCCCCTGAGGCTTAATATTAACAAAGAATTCCAACTTCCTATTTATAAGGAATTTAGGGATTGGTTCTTTAATGTTTTTAAAGAAGAACAACAAATCATTAAAAAAATATATTATAATAATCTTGAATCAAACCAAGAATTATGTATTTTGTAGAATGGTTCCATAAATGGTACCCAGAAAAACAAATGATTCAAATTCTAAGAACTGGACTAATAAAACAGGGGAAGTCAAAACAGAGGTTCATCCTCCTCCTGAAAACCTTGAACTAACTAATAAGGATCAGAAATTCGAAGCTGAACCTTACATAGTTTCTTCTTCCTTAATAATAGAAGAAGTTTATCAATAATTGGACTGTTTTACATATTCAAACAATTGGTAGTCAATTAAACAAAATTGAAGAAACTCTTAGTTCTAGAAAAGAAACAAAACCAGTACTTCTGGGACTAAAATAGAACCAAATACTAAACCAGTCTATTCTGTCAATATAAAACCCCTAATTCATTTTCATTTACATACTGAACAAGATTTAATGGACAATGTGGTAAAACAATTAAAGATTCTAGCATTAATGTCCCAAATAATAATAATCAAACTGAAGAAACTGATTCTCAAGATGAAGAACCTTATGATGTTAGCATCTTTGAAGCATAATTTGATAAAATAACTTATGACCCTCCGGGTCCTGGTCTAAAATTTTATTATCACAGACCTACTCCACAAGATCTTCTCTATGAGAAAGATGTTTTCCAACAACAAAATTCCTATAATGGAAGAGCTATCTAGAAAAGGAATCTAGATAGTTAATCAGAATACCAAATTTATAACTTAAATCATAAAATGCTCATGTATGCTACTGTTTGTAAAGCAGCAAAGAACACAGACTCCAATACCACAAAGTTTATTGCAGCAGGATTTGTTGGTACATTGAAAGGTTGGTCGGATAATGTTCTCACTATTGAACAAAAATTTGAAAATCTTTAATACAGTTACGATAGAGGGGACATAAGCAAAAGAAGAGGCTGCTATCTATACCCTAATACCTACTATAATTCACCATTTTGTAGGATTAGCTCCTCAAAGAATTGAAAGAAATCGTCAATTATAGCAAAATGTCCATCTCTTGCCATACAAAGATGTTTTTACTGCTAAACTAATGCAAAGAGAAGATGCCAATGTTGAGCATTGGAAGGAAAATTTTATTGATGGGTTACCTCCTCTTTTGCAGAGAAGATAAGAGAATTTAAAAGACCAAAATGATGGTAATACCATCCCTTATAATTATATTACCTATGGTAATATAATTGGTTCTTGTACACAAGTAAGATTAAGTATCTGTAATGATATGAAACTTCAATACCAGTTAAAAAAGTAAAACCTAACGAGTAAACATGAAATTGGTGAATTTTGGCATCAATTTGTTTATGATACAAAAGTAAATTATCCTAAGCACAATAAAAAGCAATCCAAATTGGCGAGTTGGAAGAGCCGTTATTAGTCAAAAGGAGGTCGTTTAACTCTGATTAAGAGTATGTTGTCGAATTTGCCAACCTATATGCTTTCTCTATTTCAGATCCCGTCGTCAGTGGTGAAGAGAATCGAGAAATTGGAGAAAGACTTTCTGTGGAAAGGGGGCGCAGATGATCGGAAGTATCATTTAGTGAATTGGAGTACAGTTTGTAGTAGTATTCCGAATGGAGGTTTGGGAGTTAAGAGTATTAAGGTGTTCAATAAGGTGATGCTCGGTAAATGGTTGGGGAAGTTCCTGGGGAAAGGGAAGCGTTGTGGAGAAAGGTAGTTGTGGGCAAGTATGGTGAAGGGAATCATTTGTGGTTTCCAAAGGAAGTCTACTATTGTTATGGGCTAAATGTTTGGAAGGACATTATGAAAGTTTGGGATTTCTTTGAAAGACAGATTTCCTTTATCATTGGAAATGGGGTGAAGGTGAGATTTTGGAAGGATAAGTGGTGTGGAGAAGTCCATCTTAAGGGTTTTTCCTAATTTATTTGAGATAGCCGTTAACAAGGATGAATTGGTTTACTTATCAACCAAAAAAAACAAGGATGAATTGGTTAGTGCAGTGAAGGAGTGTTCTAATGGGATTGATTCTTGGAACCCTTCGTTCCGTAGAAATTTGCATGATTGGGAGATCGACAATATTTCTAGATTCTTCGGAATTCTTTATGATGTTCGGAGGGATTCGGGGGAGGATAGAGTTGTTTGGGACGGATCGAAAAGGAACACTTTCTTGGTGAAATGTTTTTACTCATCCTTAAAAAAAGAGGACTGGAAGCACTGTCCGTGGAAAGCAATTTGGAAGTCGAGGGCTCCAAGTAGAGTGATGTTCTTTGCTTCGGAAGCTTCAAGGGAGGTTATTTTGACCGGGGACAATCTGAGAGCCGGAGGAAGGGTTTATGTTCATCGGTGTTCCATGTGTAAAAGGAGGAGGAGACCGTAAATCATTTGCTATTGTACTATCCGTTGTTAGGGAATTATGGGACTCCTTTTTGGGTGGAAGGGGTATTTCTTGGGTGATGCCAGGTACTTCTCTACAGCTTCTTCAGGGTTGGGCTTCATTAAGTGATATTAGTAAAAACAGTAGATGGAACTATGGAAGTCTATTCCTTTGGCGATTTGGTGGAGTGTCTGGAAGGAGAAGAATCATAGGGTGGTTGATAATGTGGAGTTAGACGTCGATCAAATTGTGGATGCTTCTTTTATAGCCAATGAGGTTGTGGAGGCGAGACTTAAAAGTGGAGATCCAGGTTTGATTTGTAAGTTAGACATTGTGAAGGCTTATGATCATGTCAACTGGGATTTTCTTTTATATTTGCAGGAGAGGATGGGGTTCGGTCTTAAGTGGCGGAAGTGGATTCTTTTTTGTATCTCGACAGTTCGATTTTCGATGTTGGTGAATGGTGAGCCTGCCGGATTTTTTGCTAGTTCGAGGGGGTTGAGGCAAGGAGATCCTCTTTCTCCTTTTATATTCATCATTGTGATGGAGGCTTTGAGCAAGATGTTGGATAGAGTTGTGTGGGGTGGATTTTTTAAGGGGTTTAGTGCTGAAAGAAGTAGTGGAGAGGAAGTGATAGTGTCCCATCTTTTATTTGCAAACGATACGCTTGTTTTTTGTGGGGCTAACACCGATTAGTTAGGTTATCTGCGGCTCGTGCTCCTTTTCTTTCTAGCGGTTTCGGGATTAAGAATTAATATCGCTAAGAGCGAGATTATTCCGGTTGGCGTGGTGGCTAATTTGATTTCCTTGGCCATTTTTTTTGTTTGCAAGGTTGGGAGCCTCCGGACAGTGTATCTTGGGTTACCTTTAGGAGCCAAGCACAAAAGTAAAGAGATGTGGATCTCGGTCATCGAGAGGTTCGAGCGGAGATTGGCGAAAAAACAGTATCTTTCAAAGGGGGAAGGCTAACTCTAGTGAAAAATACTCTCTCTAGCCTTCCCACTTATTTTATGTCTATTTTTGTGCTTCCAGTTTCGATTCGCAGCAGACTTGAAAAATTAGAGAGATTTTCTGTGGGATGGGTCTATGGAGGTGCGAAAGTTTCATTTGGTTAGATGGGAGAAAGTTTGTGATAGTGTGAGAAATGGAGGCTTAGGGATCAAAAATTTGAAGTTTTTTAATTTGGCTCTTTTGAGGAAGTGGCTTTGGAGATTTGTGGTGGATAGGAATGCTTGGTGGAGGAGAGTGGTGGTGAGCTTGTATGGTGAGGGTGAGCATTTGTGGTTTTCGAAAGATGTTTCTACCTGCTATGGGGTGGGGGTTTGGAAAGGAGTTAGGAAGGGTTGGGCTCGGTTTGAGAGACACATCTCTTTTGAGGTTGGCAATGGGTCCAAAGTTAGATTCTGGAAGGATAAATGGTGTGATGACCGGGAGCTTTGGAGATCTTTCCCAGATTTGTTTAATTTAGCAAGTGAGAAAGATTGCTTAGTTAATTCGATTTTAAATATAGAGAAAGGGAAAGTCTCTTGGAGTCCCATATTTCGGAGAGATCTTCAAGATTGGGAGATGGACTCTTGTGTTCTGTTTTTTGCCAAGTTATACTCTTACTCGGTGGGGCAGCAGGAGGATAGGGTGGTGTGGGTGGGCTCGAAGAAGAGGATTTTTTATGTTAGATCCTATTATCATATTCTTTCAAACAGAGAGAAGATTGTATTCCCTTGGTGGAGTATTTGGAGAGTGAAAGCTCCGAGTAGAGTTTTGTTTTTTGCATGGGAAGCTGCTAGTGAAGCCATCCTTACAAGGGATAATTTACAGAGTCGTCAAGTGATCAATGTGAATTGGTGTTTCATGTGCAAAGGATGTGAAGAAAGTGTGAATCACTTGTTGCTGCACTGCCCTATTGTGTCTATGCTTTGGAATTTAATGCTTGGTCTGTTCTCAGTTGCTTGGGTGATGCCGAGATCTATTAAAAATCTCCTTTTGAGTTGGTCTTTGTACAAGAGGAGAAGAAGGAATAGCTTTTGGCACGCAATTCCTGTGGGTATTTGGTGGATCATTTTGAGGGAAAGGAATAGGAGGGTGTTTGAGGATGAGGAGAGGACGGTGGACAAGTTAAATGATGAGTTACTTCGTACGTTGTTTTTTTGGAGGGTTGAGGACACTAATTCTTCCAACATTCACAACATTTCTTGTATCGATTTTGTTAATAGTCTTTCTATAAATTAGTCCGTTTGTGTATGCTTATAGTTTGTAAAAAGGACGCGTCTCCTGTTTAGACGCTTTGGTATATAATACTTATCAAAAAAAATCAAATTAAGATGGAAGTGCATCAGCTTCTTGATTTTTGGCACTCGGAAGCGGCGTAAGGGTTAGAGGATCCTATTGTATTGTTAATATCTTAATTAGTTTGTAGATTTAATTCTTTTGATCTTGTATACTTCCTATGTACGAGGATGGGCCACCTGATTTGGCGCTGTGTTAATATTATTTTTACTTATCAAAATATATATATATCCTAAAAAGAAAAGAAACAAAGGAAAAAGACTATCAATAATCAAAAAGATGATTATTATAAAAGTATTCTTCCAGACCAAAAACAAAACAGAATTCAAAAACCTGTTTTGAAAGTGGAAAGTATGGTTTGAACATTTAATGCAGAGTCTGGAGTGAAAATTGAATCAAGGACTCATTCAAAGTGCTTTATTATCAAGGTGCTTCATCCACATCAATAGAGCCTTTTGGACCCATCTAAAGCAAAAACTCTACAGTGTAACAAGGAAGTAGAGTATAATTAATGGGATTATGTAAATGCATGGATCTATGCATTCTACTACCAGAATCCAATCAAAAAGCATACATGGCTTTTTGTGATTAATCCAAAAGTTCATGAGACTTGTGGATTTCCTACATGATTCATCAAATGGTGGGATCAATTTGGTCCGAATTGGATGTACTTCCAAAACCTTTGTCTGAATTATTTACAGAATGGTATCATACCATCCAAAGTTGGGCTCCGTTTGTTTCACGGAAAATGCTTTTCGGAAAATTTCATTTTTAGGTCTTTGGTAAATCTTTTGAAAATATGTCGGAAAACTTTTTCGGGTGTTTGGCAAATGCACAGAAAATATTACGAAAAACAATTTATAATTAAATACAAAAAGTATATTCTTATATTTATGCCTTTATTGAATATATACGATAGTGGCAAACTTTAAGTAATTTTACTTTAATAACCCTTAATTTATCATTAGTGATGCCAAATTTATAAGGTCCATCATTTTTCAATCTCACAAAAACAAATAAAATAATTGATAATTGATATAAGAAAACATTTTTAAAAAGAAAATGGATAATGTACGGGACATCCCTAAATATAGTAGGCACTAATTTTAGACATAGTGAGTATTTATTAAAATTGTAATTTATAAATAGTGTGCACAAACTCGATTTACATTTCAAAAATAATTATTTGTTAAGTGTAATACTGTGTATGTATGTAAATATGTATAATTGTAGAAGGGGGAGGAGGGGGTGCTCGAATATTTGAAAAATTACTTACGGAAAATAAATCCGTAAGTCATTTTCCTGAAAAGAAAGCTTCATTTTCCGTTGACTCGGAAAAGTTTTAACGTTGACTACATTTTCCAAAGGTTACCAAACACCGAAAAAGGAGGAAAACGTTTTCCAGAAGTCATTTTCCATGAAACAAACGGAGCCTGGAAATCAGCTGTAAATGCCCCCATTGGCAGAAATACTTTAGGGTTCTTCACAGAGTCTCAAATTAATTGGATCTGAAAAAGGGACATTATCTTCTCATTTGATTCATTGAAGATCCCAGTTATTCAAAAAACCTTCCACTATAAATGGTGGGAAAAATTTGACACAGAGGCAACTGTTGAGAAAATAAACTCGGTAGTTATAGAGTGCGTTCAAAGTTTTAATCAAGCTAAATCTGAAGCCTCTTGCCCAGCCAGAAATCCAGAATGTATTTACATACATGACACATAAAATTAAGAAAGAAAATCCAGGATTGACACCTCTGGCGTATCAATTAAAAGTTTTGAAACAATGAAGGATCAATTTGAGGCCTCTCGGCCATCCCAACAAGAGATTGGTCCTTTATCAAGTGTTCTCGGTTCATCCTTTGCAATTCTTGCGGGGAATCACAAGAAGTATCTCCTACTATAGGAGATTACATGGATGCTATTGTTGAGTTTACCCAAGATAAGGTAAACCAACTGAGGAATAAAGACAAGAGGTAAGAGTAATCTTCCAGCTAATCAACAGCTGCCCCAACACCAAAAAATAAAGATAGCCGCCCCGTTACCAAAATAAAGGTAGCCACCCCACTATCAAAATAAAGGTAGCCGCCCCACTATCAAAATAAGGACAAGATGAAAAGGTATACATTTCATTATTAAGATGCTCAATTATGAAAGCAATTTTTGTTGGTTACCAAATAGCCGTCCCAGGCCTTGTTCGAGTCCAAATTATAGCAGACACCTGCCTTCGGATTTCAAATTTTTAAATTTCAAGTCCATTATTTTCAATTATAAAAGGAAGGGCATGTTGTCCATTTTCCTCATACTTTTTCATCATCTCTTCTTTCTCTTTAAGTCTGAAACTGTCATTTTGGTTCATGTGTTGAACTCTTTCTCCTTTCATTGTAATAAAATCATCAATAAACATATATTTTGAAGTACTCAAAGTTGAAGAGCATCTCTATTGTACGTATCTTTTCGCTCAATGATGAAAAAGTATACGTCCCATTATTAAGATGCTCAATTATGGAACGGATACCTTTCCATCTTGTCTTTATTTTGATAGTGGGGCGGCTACCTTTATTTTGCAATGGAGCGCTACTGCTAATTAGCTACTCTTCAATCTTATCTTTATTCTTCAGGTTTACCTTATCTTGGGTAAGCTCCGCAATAGCCATAGTTGTCAAAGTCGAGAGACCTAAAAAGGCGATAGGTCCATATTTGAGGCAAGAGGCGAGGCACTAAAAAGGCACCCAAAAGGCGCTTACGGAAACAATACTAAGGAAAAATACATATGATACATATAATAACTTAACAAATATCAACAAAATATGTTATAAGTGAGTATAACAGATACTCGGACGGTGGACCATCTGGAAAGAGAGGAAGAGGAGGAGGGCTTTTGAAAATGTCGAATAGATATCGATGGAATTAAGAAGTTCCTTCCGTCCTTGCGCTTCTGGGGCTACATAGCCGGTCCTAATGGAGAAGATCCTTTTGTAGATAGCATGGACAATTCTTTTGTTTAGATTATTACTCCCTCCATCCCAAAATTATTGTCTTGTTTTCCTTTTTCGTTCATCTCAAAATAATTGTTTTCTTTGAAAGTTTCATTTTTAAAACATCACTTTTCTCACTTTACCCTTACTTTTTCTTCTTACTTTAATTTTGGGCCACATATTGATGGATTTTAAAGGAAGCCACACATGATTCCAATATTAATAATTGTCTTCTTTGAAAGTTTCCTTTTTAAGATATCACTTTTACCACTTTACCCTTACTTTTTCTTCTTACTTTAATTTTGGGTCACATATTGATGGTCTTTAAAGGAAGCCACACACTATTCCAATATTAATAATTGTCTTCTTTGAAAGTTTCCTTTTTAAGACATCACTTTTACTACTTTACCCTTACATTTTCTTCTTACTTTAATTTTGGGCCACATATTGATGGGCTTTAAAGGAAACCACACACTATTCCAATATTAATAATCTATTCAAATGTGTTTTCTTAAATCATGCGCCAAATCAATTGAGACAATAATTTTGGGACGGAGGGAGTATTATTCTTGTATACCCCCAAGTGTACAAGGATGTGTCACCTCATTTGGCGCTTGTTTATAATACTTTACCTTATTTATCAAAAAAAGTAAGTGAGCATAATACATTAAACTAAGTTCTAACATAATATCAAAAGATGAAATTTTGAGCTAGCTTAAATTTCAAATAATATAATAAATAGTTAAGCAATCAAAGAAAATAAGGTTTTAAAAAAAGTAAAGTAATTCGAAAAAATAAGAAAAGAAAATAGAATGAAAAAAAAAACCAAATTAAAAATATGATAAATAAAATGCCTAAAAATGAAAGCAAAAAAAACCCCCAAGTAGAGATAAAGAGGAAACAACACAGTAGAAAAATAAAAATAAAAAACCTAAGTAGGAGAAAAAATAAAATAAACAAATAAAATAACAAAACTAGGCTTAATCTCCCAAAACCAACAAACCAAACACGGGACCAAATTCGTTGGGAGCCGACGACCTAGTTTGTGCAGCTCCAGTCAGAAAATTCCGGTGCCAACGTGAAGCCAACTCCGGTGACCTCCGGCGATGGCGAAGCCACAAATCAGTTCACAGTTCATACGAGTCCATCTGTGTTCTTATATTTGGTTAATATTGAAGATAGAAGCCTAGATCTAGAATAAATTTTTCAGATATAGGTCGAAACCCTCGCCTACCTCGCCCACACCTCTTTGGGCGACAAACCCTCACCTCACGTCTCAGGCGAGCACCTTTGACAACTATGGCAATAGCATCCATGTAATCTCATATAGTAGGATGTTGTACTATAGGAGATTACGTAGATGCCATTGTTATTATAAATTCTCCGAGGAATTTGAAAATATGATATCCTAATACAATGTATGTCTTCTATGTTAGTAGAAGGTGTACTTGGTCTAGTACTAGTAGGAACACTAGTAGGATTATGTCTTAAAGACCTAGACCTAGTAGACATAAAAGGCGTACTAGGTCTAGTATTATTAGGAACACATTAGTAGGATTATGTCTTAAAGACCTAGACCTAGTAGACATAGACTCCCTACTTCTATTTTCTACTTCTATTTTATGATGAAAAGATTACTTCAACGCCTCCATCATTATTTTGAATTATTTGATCAATACTGTTATCTAGTATTGGTTTTGGAGGAACAATTTCCTCGAGGTTCCACTGGGTTGGAAAGTTAATTTTATTCCAAGTTATTTGTTTGGAGTGGCTATATTAGTAGTTATATTGTTATAAACCCAAGGGGTAGGAGAGATGGCAAGGGCACTCAGGCAAAGACCTTGAGGTCCTTGGTTCCAATCCTCATACCAAAAAGGTTCATACTTAACTATTAAAAAAAAAAGTAGTTATAATGTTACTTTTTATAACACTTGTTTTTTCCCGGATTACTCCTAAGGATAGCATTAGGGCACATAGTGTTCATAACCTTATAATGTATTCTACAAATTGGTTTTTGTTTCGGGCACAATATATATATATATATATATATATATATATATATATACACACATATATATGATACATATATATCATTAGAGTTGTTCAAATTTACAAAAATATATGAGGATGGCCAAGATACTTCTATAACATTTGGTGGGTAGAGTTGAAAGTCAAAGGAGATCGTAGGCATAATTTCATGAAAGTTGAATTTTTAATTGAAACATCTCAAAATAGAACAATGGATTGTTTGCTTGGAACATAGGGACTTTGACTTATTTTATGGGAATAGACCTATGCACTGGCTAAGGTAATCACTGACTGTCTCCTTGTCCCCAAAATTTTTGCAAATTCCAAACATTATGGCTTCTGATAATAGGGTAGTGTTTCAATGCGTAATGCTTGGGCTACTCAAATTTAGCACCAAAAAATGGGTAATCAATCACTTGGGTCACTCTGATTGGTGAGTGTTAGGACCCACAAAATGTGCAACCAATGAGAGTGTCCCAAGTGATTGAGTACCCATTTTTTGGTGTAAAATTTGAGTGGCCCTAGCATTGTCCATAGTTTCAATAGTGTAAAACAAGAGCCTTTTTTCTCTTCAGTGCAAACTTGAACCTCAAAACCTAAAACCTTACCTAAGGAAAAAACAAAAACAAGAACAAAGACTGGAGCATTTGGAAAAACAAAATTCGGAATAAAACCGAAATATTAGCCATTCACACCCAACGTTTTTCAGAGCCTCAGTTGGAGGATAATGTTTCCAAGTCTATCAGTTTCTAATTCTTTACGCCCAGATTAGAATTGGCAACTAAACATAGCATTTGAGGCCGCACCCATCAAGATAAAATACATAAAGAAAAGTTTTATCTCAAAAAATTTAACCATCAGTCAAGATAAAATGCATAGGTCTCCCTAGCTCGACATTGCGGAGGAGACTTACCACCAGTTAGCGGCGAAGACTTCGGAGAGAGGAGAGTGCGTGAGCGACGGCGAGAGTGCGTGAGCGTCGGCAAGAGTGCGAGAGCGACGGCTAGGAAATTGGAATTGATTTCTCTCCCTCAGTCGCTCGACAGGCGACACAAGGAATGGGGGGCTATTCTGAACCAGGGCCAACAGCATGAACAACAAAGCTCCCCTTTAAGCTCCAATTTTTTTTTATTTTATTACAAAAATGTCAAGGTTCCTACTTAAGTTCCTTAATAAAAATATTTTTTTAACAATGCACAAACTTCAATACTTTTATATACACCATCATCTTTATCTCCAATAATTTAATATTTTTATAGAAAAAATGGCTAGAAATTTGAAAAATTCATAGAAATTTTTTCTGATATCCAAATGAAATAAACCAAGTCTCTATTTGTAGGTAAAAATGTTTACTTTAATACAGAAAAAAAATATATTAAAAAATATTTTTTATGGCTGATAAATTAACGAAAAAAGGAAATGGAGGAAAAGTAAATAGTGTTGCATGTGGAGAGAGGGAGGAAGAGGCAACATGTGGCACGTTTTTGGTCCATTTTGGTTGTTAAGCTTGGGAGCTTAAGAAGCTCCCAAATCACCTTTATGCTTAATTAAGCAACATTAAACTCCTTTGTTGTTTGGTTGAATCTTTAGGAATCTCTTAAGCATTGTGTATAGCTCCCTTGTTGTTTGTGGTCTAAGGATTTAATTATTTTTACTATTGCCCGTTGTTATTTATTTGGGTAATCTCTTTTTCTGGGGTTCCTCATTATCCTATTAGAATTAAGTTTTCTTATAAAACAACTAAGTAATTGATTAAAGCTATTCAGAGGTTAAAATTAAATTATTTTTAAAAATTTAACGGTTGAAATTCATCCTCACATTCATATGTGTGAGTAATTATTTATTTTTAACCTCATATAATTAATATTATGAGTAGTCATTCATTTTTCTTCTCCTTATATTTTATCTTAGTATTACAAAACCGCACCCTGCGATTAGTCTTTTGAACAATCACCACTTATAAAATATCAGTCTCTCAACTATCATTTGAAACAATATACCCCTCAATTGTAATATTTTTTTAAATAGCACCTTCTATTTAGGTACAATCATTTGAATTGACGAAATCATATATACTGGCACCGTGTCATAGGCACAAAGATATCAAAATACGTGTGTAATTGGTAAAAGCTAATTACAGGCTGAGATTAATTCTTTTACTGCAATCATACGCTCTACATTTAATCTAAATTGTAAGCATGTGAAAGACAATTACTTTTTTCCAATTTTACTGCTTCTTTTTCTTTCAAAAATAAATAATTGTTCCAATAAAGGCATATTCTACAACTTACTTATTATTTACGGTTTTACAGTTTTATATTTATTATTTTATGGTTTTATCGATATTGTTTTACTGAGATTTATTGCGTTAACGTGCATAACTAATCAATTTAATTTTAGTCCAGCGGTAAGTTTTGAATATTTGTATTTTAATTTTTTTTAATTATTATCTTAATTAACTTAATCAATTTAATTTTTTTTCCGACCCATAATTTCGTATACAAATAAAAAAAATCGTAAGTTTTGTAATTTGAAATATTTGTTTTTTTCTTTTTAATTGTTATCTAATTTTAGTCCAGCGGTAAGTTTTGAATATTTGTATTTTAATTTTTTTCTTTTTAATTATTATCTTAATTAACTTAATCAATTTAATTTTTTTCCAACCCGCAATTTCGTCTAAAAATAAAAAACTCGTAAGTTTTGTAATTTGAAATATTTGTTTTTTTCTTTTCGTAATTAACTTAATCAATTTAATTTTTGTCCGGCCCGTTTTTTTTGTTCAGCAATTTAATTTTTTTCCAACATGCAATTTCTTATACAAATAAAAAAATTCATAAGTTTTGTCCGGCCCGTTTTTTTGGTCGGCAGTTTTGTGTATAAATTATTTAATTAATCTTTTCGTTCCGAGCAAAGAGGCCTTTACGGTTTTACAAATATTTAGTTTTAGTTTCTTAATTAATTTTTTTCATCATGCTCGTTCATACATTGATCACGCTTACTGGCACCGTGTCATCGGTACGGGCACTAGTTTATTTTTATAGAATGTTGGACATCTTCTCATTGTTATGGTTTCGTTTGTTAGGGTATGTGTATTGGTTTCCATTGAGTTAATTGTCATTTTTTTAGCTTTTAGGGTTGATTAATTTTGATCAAATGCATCTTTGTTCGCCTGTTAGATTTTGTATGATAATATGTGGGAGGATTCAAATTTTGTAGATGAAGCAAAAAATTTGGTTAATTGAATATGTTTGAATACTCAAACCCTTTTTCCTTCCCCCACCGTCTGTACCGTGGTTTTTTTACTTCATCAGTCTCTCTCTTTCCAACCCTTGCTATTATACTCTCTTTAAGTTCAAGTAATTAATTTTTTATTTTCATCAGCTTTTAAGTTTTCTTTCTCTGTTTTCTTCTCCTCTCCGATTTGTTAATAACTCAAACTCTTAATTGATGTCCTCAGGCAGTGGCAAATTTCTATTGTTGCTTTAAACAAATTTTTCCTTCCCCGGTCTCTCTTTCCAACCCTTGCTGTTATACTCTCTTTAAGTTCAAGTAATTATTATTTGATTTTCATTAGCTTTTAAGCTTTCTTTCTTTATTTTCTTATCCCCTCCGATTTGTTAATAACTCAAGCTCTTAATTGATGCCCACAAGATCCTTTTGTCTCTCCTATGTTAATCCATATTTTGGTTAAAAAAAATCTTTTACATCTCTATTAATTGGAACTCAACAATGATAGATCTTTTGCATGGTTGTATTGTTTTTATAACATTTTCTGTTTTTTTCTTCCCTCCGGTTTGTTAATAACTCAAGCTCTTAATTGATGTCCACAAGATCCTTTCATCTCTCCTATGCGAATCCATATTTTGGTTAAAAAAAAGTTCTTTTAGATCTCTATTAATTGGAACTCAACACTGATAGATCATTTTGCATGGTTGTATTGTTTTTGTTATAATTAAAACAATTCTATTATTTATGAGATTTGTTTTTCGTTTCATCCTCACTCTGATTTTCTCTCTTCATTCACCATAATAAATAATAATACACTAAACCGAGAATGAAAAATTTCCATCCTCAATGGGATCTGTTGGGTTACCACCCGGGAAATTTGTTGGGTTATCATAGGTAACCTATCTTAACATGTTAAATTAATGGGTTGGGTTGTTCGGGTTTGTGGGTAACGGATCGAGATTGTCAAGCCTAAGTAATACTCCTATAAAAGTTTAAGAGTTTATTTTATTCATACGCAAAGCACTTATACTAACTGCGTTCAAATGATAAAAAGTTTGGAGATATGCAGTTTAGGGGTGGAATAGTCCTAATAAATTGGTGGAATAGGCCTATTAATATGTCTAAATGTCCCAATTAACTGCACTATTTTTAATACAATAAAATGATTAAAAGGAAAAAATTACAAACTCCATTACATATTGAAATGGCTACTGACTAGAAAACCATAATCATAGTCACAGAGTCAAGTTCAGGCTACGCAACAAAACAAACATGTATGTAGAGTTAAGAAAATTGTTCTATTACTTAAATTCATACAGAAAACCTTGCTACATCAATCCGGCCAATAACCAAGCCCAAAAATCCATAAGGCTGATTCACGCTTTTATACGTTGACATATATGATCAAGATTGGTCAACATACATTTCAAAAGTTATATTATATAAATTGACCGAATATAATCGACAATTTTTTTACATGTTTATTTTTTTAAACACCTCATTAATGTTCTTTATAGATGTCTATTTTTTTATTATAAATTACAATTAAATACCCAAGTAAAATGTTTTATTTTGTTTGATATTTGAGTTTTCTCTCATTTTCGATGTGTAGTGTACATATATTCAACTCCTACAAAATTCTAAATAAATATTAATTTATTACAACATTATCTGCTTCATATATCGATCAAGTCCCAAACTGGCGCAGTGCCATAGGCAGGGGCTCAGAATCTAGTCATTTTTGATAAACCATCTTTAATCATTTTTTAGTTTCCATACTTGTTGTTCCTCGGCAATCAAATTTAAGCCAAATGTTTTCAAAATTCATCACTTTTAATCTCAATCGTTAAATGGTCGTGAATTACTAACGACCGACCTGCTTTTTTAAGTTGGAAACCGGCAAATGGCTTGACAACAGATATACCCTTACGTCCCTTGTTCATTTCCTGCAATTTCTCCCTTCTTCCATTTCCCCCAATTTGCTTCTTGTGCCCTAATTTCTTTCGTCCCCAATTTCCTTCCTCAGTTACAACCCTAATTTCTCTTTCCCCAATTTGTACATTCTCAATTTAGAGACAGAAAATCAAGATTCGATGGTAAGAAGGAAGAAGGATGAGTTGCAACTAAAGTACGGTAAATTTTAATTAGAATGTATGTGCAAATGTTTTTCATGAATATTTTGTCTTAGCTTACAATGTCTCTTGCATCAATATGATATTAGTTTGTGATTTGCAAATTATAAGTTTTAATAAGAACTGATTTAGTGTCATGTTCTGAGCTTACAATGTCTTATTGTTTTAACTCATAATGATATCATGAATTGGGTAACTGAGTGTGCCATGTTCTTCATGAATATTAGTTCTTAACTTACAATGTCTTAGCTTATTGTTTAAACTCATAATGACATCATGAATTGTTTGCTTATATGTATAATTTGTTTCCTGAGTGCCATGTTGTTGTATAATTGTTACCCTAATTGTTGATGCATAATTGTTACCCTAATTGTTGTTGTATAATTATGTGGTAAATTGTGATTTGATTTCTTTTATTTGTTATAGACCATGAAGGTGATATTCTTTCTTTTTCATTGAAAGTATTTCATAGTGGTATGATTAAGCATGACTGTATAAAGTATATTTTAGGGAAAATATATTTTTTCGATTGGGTGGAGAAACACTTAAAGGATTTTGTGGAGGAATTAGGTTACAATTTTGAAATGATTAAGATATGGCATCAACCTGCACATTATATGGGTTATACACTCATTGATAGTGAACACCATGCTTCAGCTTTACTGAGGTCTATACCTACTAAGAAAGAGCAAAACCTTTACTTAGAGCATCTTGTCAATCTTCAAAACCCCACTGTTGGTCCCAAAGAACACAATAATAAGCTAGAAGGGGGGGGGGGTGAATAGCTTATTAGACACTTAAAATTTTCTCAAGTATGTTCCTAAAACAAGCACTTGCAATCTATCAAAGAGATTGAAGTAGCGGAAGTCTTATAAGGAAGACAGTTCAAGTCTGTCGATTAAGGATTATCGGTAGACTTGACAAAATACTCAAGTCTGTTGTTTAAAGATAAGTAAAGGAAATAAGAACAAGATCAAAGCAATAAGCAATAGTCACTGAAGAACACAAGTATTTGAGATGGTTCACACTATAAAGAGTGCCACATCCACCACCAAGGCAGTCAACCTCGGATTTAAAATGTGCACTATGTTTTCCAGTAGTTCTATTATAAGGAATATATCTAATGGATCGTGTACAAAATATTTGACATGTGTTTAGGGGGTTTGGGAACTGAATATCTCGATAAACAAGATATTCAATTCGTGCGAAAGAATAGTTTAAGGAAGACAACAATAAGAAGCTTAAAATAAATGTTGAAGCAGATCTTCTTGTTGTTGTCGAGGACTTCTTGATCAGTTAATGATCTTTTGAATGCGCTGAGTATAAAGACTTAGATTTCTAGAATTTCAGAGCATTTCAGGACGAACAGTGTTGTGTGTTCATCAGTCTTTAATGGCAGTATTTATAGCAGGAGCATTCTAGAGATCCGTTGGAGAAGACGAAGAGTAACAGCTCTATTAGGTTGAATGCATTAAATGCATGGAGTTGTCTTATAGAATTCGTCCTCACTGATACTGAGAAGGGAGTGGTGTAGAGTTGTTTGCAGGAGTTGGTATCCGAATAATCAGAATATCAAACCTGCAAGTGTCAGTCTGTTCACCTGCTTTGTCACTGTTCAGAGGGTGAAAGTCTTCCAGCTTTTCGGAAAGTTGTTTAAGCGTGTCTGAGAAGTTTAGGGATGTTTGAATTCAAATTCGAAATGGTAAAAGACAATTTTGAATTAATCCACTAAGTTTTGGTAGGCTGGGCACGTCATGCTTTGAGCACCTGCCAGTCTGTGAAGTCTTCCGTTGAAGGAAGAATTTGAAGTCTTCATTGAACTTGTGAAGCCTATAAATAAACTGTCCTATAGCAAGGTTTTATACATAGTTGTCACGCTAATTGATATGCAGTCCAATTAGCCACTAAAGTATAAAACAGATGTAATGTATGAACAGATGTAAATCAAAATACAATTGAGAAACAACACCCACCATTGATAACCCTGAAAATCCTACTTATTCAAACCTCCAAACAGATAATGACACATTTGACTTCTCTTTTCTTGATCGTGAACAAAACCCAAATCCTGAAAATCCCAACTCATCTTCCAACTCCTCTGATTCTGATGAATTTAGTGACTCTGAATATGATATGGAAGAGGATGATATTGATTTTGATAAGCATGTTGATGCCAATGTTGAGTTTGATGGTATTTTGGGGAAGGGTAAGTCAGTTGAAAATAAATATGTTAGTGAGAGAATGTTTGCTAGGATGAAAGAGGATGGTGAGAAAGCTTCTGATAATGATGATTTTCAGAGTGTGTTGGGCAGTGATGAGGAACCAGATGCAAATTATCCCATACATGACCCTAAGACCTCTAGAAATCCTGAATTGAAACTGAGAACAATATATAGTACAAAGAAAGATGTGAAATATGTGATCGAAACATTTTGTTTGAGAATGGAAATGGTGATAAAGTTTGATAGGAATGATACTAGAAGGTTAAGGGCAATTTGTAGAAAAAAGGGATGTGAGTGGTATGCATATGCTGCTCCAATGCAAAATGACAAAGCTTGGCAATTGAAAGGGTATAATCCAAATCATACACAATGTGGATGCAACTACAACAATCCAAGTATCAAGTCTACTTGGATTGGGAAGACATTTGTAAACAAATTTAAAGATAATCCTAGTTTAGGAACCAAAGAATTCAGGAATGGGCTATGTACCAAACATAAGGCCAATGTTTCAAAACAACAAGTATATAGGGAAAAAAGGAAAGCCAAACAACTTATGGATGGGACATTACAGGAGAAATTTCACCAAATAAGAGATCATTGTCTAGAATTGCTAAGATCCAATCCAGGGTCCACAGTGGTTTTGAAGCTGTGTAATGTTGAAACCGGTAAGCCTACTTTCCAAAGGCTTTACATTTGTTTTGATGCTTGCAAGAAGGGTTTTAGGATTTGCAGAAAGATAATTAGGGTGGATGGATGTTTTCTAAAAGGTCCTCAAGGTGGTCAGATATTGACAGTAGTTGGAATTGATCCAAACAACCAGATGTTTTCCATAGCTTATGCAGTGGTAGAAAATGAAACCAAGGATTCTTGGACTTGGTTCTTGTCTTTGCTAGAGAATGATGTAGGTATTGAAGATAAATTTGAATGGACATTTATGAGTGACAAATAGAAGGGGCTCATACCTGCCTTTGATGATTTATTTCCTGATTCTTAAAATAGATTTTGTGTTAGACATTTGCACACTAACATGAAAAGGGATGGTTTTATGGGGCAATCAGTAAAAAATGCATTATGGGCAGCAGCTAGGGAAACCAGGGTTGAGGTGTTTAAGGCAAGAATGGAACAGATAAAAGAATTGGATAAGGGTGCTTATGAGTGGTTGATGGATAAGCCTCCAAGTCAATGGTCTAGGTCACAATTTGGTACTCAACCTAAGTGTGACATCTTGCTGAATAATATGTGTGAGTGCTTTAATGCATTTATTCTTGATGCAAAAGACAAGCCCATTGATAGACGTATTTTATACGTCTATATCGGGTACTTTTATGACTTAGAAATAGCAATTCCACGAGACTTTTGGCTACTAATGCGTGTTTTTTAGCTATTTTGTGAGTTTCAGGGTTTTAGGTGAACTTATGGGATTTATAGAGCTTTTATTGAAGAATTCGATGAAGGGTGCAAAGTGTAACTATTGAAAAGATGCAAAAGAGACAAACTAGACACCTTGCGGCCACAAGCCTCTAAGGCCTTGCCCACGCAAGGTAGGCAGAAAGTTGCTTAGCCCGTTCAAGACCCTTACTGACGCAAGGTGTAAACACAATGCGGCCGCAAGATCCCCAGAACCGCCTTTACGAGGTCTTTCACCTGGATTGAACTTCCCATTCACCTACAACACCTTGGATATACATAGAAGACGGTAGCCAAAGCCAAAGGACGTCTAGAAATTCATAGGAAACGGTTCTAACACTGATTTTAGTCTGTAGTACATAATTTAGTCATTGTAATTCCAGTTTTGAAGATCGATTCATGTATTCCTTCATCCCGCTATTTTGTTCATCGTCAAGGATGAACTAACCATCCATTAATCTAGGAATTGGGAGGTAACTTGTATCGAATCTATTGCTTAATATATTTTTATTCATTCAATTCTTGTTGATCATGATATTTATCAACCCCTTTATTATCTAAATTTGACCAAATGAATGGAATCGCAAGTAATAAAGGCCTAGAGGTGCGAATAGCTACACGACCAAATGCATATGTCGTACACTGGCTCACCAACATGATAAATTGAACATATCGATGCACGAGAGTGATAAGTTAGGGTCAGGTTCATATATATGACCTAAGTAACAAATAGGATCCATATGTTCTTGTTCTTAGGATATAGAGTGGATGAATTATTTGGGATGGAGACTGAACTATAATTTGACAATATATATCTATCTTTTGTGAGCGAACCCAAGTTATGGAATGATACTTTATTTAAACAAGCAATAGAGTAGATGCAAGTGAATCCCCAATCCTAGATTTCCTTCCTCCATAAGATCTTTACAACTGTGATTGCTCCTTAGTTAATTAAATTTCCTGTTTTAGTGGAATAAATTAGTTTAATTAAAAAAAAAATAAAAACCCCCTTAGTTTAAAATGCTACCGATTTACTTGCTACCAGTATTATTCTTGTCTCTGTGGTTCGACCCTTGCTTCCCAAGCTATTCTACAATAGTTTTATGCACTTGCA
This sequence comes from Codonopsis lanceolata, assembly GCA_013146195.2. Classification (NCBI taxonomy): domain Eukaryota; kingdom Viridiplantae; phylum Streptophyta; class Magnoliopsida; order Asterales; family Campanulaceae; genus Codonopsis; species Codonopsis lanceolata. The sequence continues at coordinate 61,113,480 of CM028381.1, forward strand.
AGGTATAAATTTAAGACACGGTCAAGTTTTTGGCGCCGTTGCCGGGGACAAGCTAGTTTACTTAGTTAGTTTGTTGGTAGCGTTGTTTTTAAATTCAGTTTTTATAAAAATAAAAATACAAAAAGATTTTTTTTATTTATTTCTAGTTTTTAATTTTAATTGTTTTTATTTGCTTTAGTTAATTTATGCACGGTCGTAGATCTCTAAATCCTAAGCTGACAGAATTAAATCAAAATATAAATGATCTTGGAAAGAATCAGGAAGACCCTGATAATTTGGAAAACCAACCCGTTAATCAAGATCAATTTGATCGGGAGGATCCTCTGGTTGATCCTCCAATGGATAACAACAATAATCAAAATCCTGAAAATCCGGTTCCTCCGGTAAATATGAATCAAAGAAGAGAAGAACCTACTGATAGAAATATGGAAGTAGTAATCAATCAAAGAACTATAAATGATTATGGTCGTCCTATGTTGAATGCAACACCATCATGTTTAGTTTTACCAGAAGCGGTAAGAAACTTTGAACTTAAAGGTCACTTTTATAACATGTTGCTTTCATTCCATGGATTGCCATCTGAAGATCCAGTAACTTTTGTTAAAGAATATGGTTTTATGACTGATAATTTTCTGTTAGGAGGTTTGACAGAAGATCATATAAAAATGAGATATTTTCAATGTGCATTAAAAGATGCGGCGAGAAGATGGTTTATGAATCTAGCACCAAGAAGTGTTTATACATGGGCTCAACTATATGGTTTGTTTATGGGTAAATTTTATCAACATGCATCTCTTTCAGAATATAGAAAACAAATTATGTCTTTTCAAACTGAACCGGGAGAAACATTCCATGAAGCATGAGATAGATTTAAAAATTTACTTATTTTGTGTCCCCATCATAATTTATCTCAAGATGTGTTAGTAACTCAGCTTTATCATGCTAGACGCCTTGCAAACTATGGTTGACAGTGCAGCCGGTGGTTCTATTAATAGAATGACACCAACCAAATTAGAAAACTTGCTTGAGATGTTAAGTGCGAATTCTCAACAGAAAAGTACAAGAGGAAAAAGTAGAAGTTTGTTTCAAGTCCAAGAAGATTCAGATACTCAAGCTCAAATAGCTCAAATGAAAGCTCAAACTGAACTTTTGCAAAATAGAACACAAATTCAAGAAGCATGTACTATTTGTGGATTAAATTCTCATGCTACTAACTTGTGTCTATCTAGTGTTGTGTATCCTGAACAGGTTAATGCGATGAATATGTACCCTCAAAGGCAAAGGAATGATCCATTTTCCAACACATATAATTCAAGTTGGAGGAATCACCCTAACTTTTTATGGGGAGGAAATCAGCCCTTACGGCCTTAACAATTCCCTAAGCAATGACAGTTGCAGATTGAAGAAGCTCCAAAATCAGAAGGATTAAATAGTGGACAAATTGCTCTTAATAAATATTTATTGGAAAGTGTGGAAAGATTGCAGAAAGATCTTGCAAAATATCAAGAAAGAGAAGAAGGGAAATTCCCTAGTCAGACAGAACAAACAAAATCTATCACTACTTTGCGAAGTGGTAGAATCATTGGACAAGAGGTAAGTAAGTCTACTCAATCTACTGATGTGCCTGATAAAATAGATAACTCTGGTAATAAAGTTGAAACTGATGAAAGTGAAAATTTTCAAGCAAAAGATAAAGAGGTAGAAAAAGAAATTTCAGAAAAAGAAAAAGTAAGAGGCAGAACCTCTTGCGGAACCATATGTTGCTCCCCCACCATATGTTCCTCCAATACCATTCCCTGGTAGACTAATGAAAAACAAGATGGATAAGTAATTTACGGAAATTTATAATATGTTATCCAAAGTGAACATTAATCTCCCTTTGCTTAATATCATTAAAAATATTCTGTCTTATGCTAAGTTTTTCAAAGATCTCCACTCAAGGAAACACAAATTCGTAAAGAATGAAAAAATAATTGTTTCTGAAAATGTTAGTGCAATATTACAACCTGAACTTCCTCTTCAATTAAAAGATCCATGTAGTTTTAATATCCAAGTCTCCTTGGGTAGTTCTAAAAAGATGAAAGTTATGCTAGATCTAGGAGCTAGTATCAATTTAATGTCTTTCACTGTTTATAAACAATTAGGTCTAGGTGAATTAAAACTCACTACTATGTCTTTACAGTTAGCCGATCGCTCGATCAAACATCCTTTAGGAATAGCATAGGACATTCTAGTGCAGGTTGATAAGTTGATCATCCTAGTTGATTTTGTGGTTCTAGAGATGGAAAGAAAGATATGCACTAATAATGAAGTTCCTATTTTGTTAGGAATACCTTTTATGGCCACAGCTAATACCATGATTAATGTGAAGAATGGTAAGCTTTCAATGTCAGTTATAGGAGAAACTGTAGAAATTTCAGTTTTTGATACGTTAGATAGACCGAGTGACATGAATGTATGTTTTTCGATTGATGAAATTGAAAATCTTACAGCCCAAAGCTTTGAAGCAAATTTAAATGATGATAAGTTAGATAAAGGTATGTTTGGAGTAGACGACGATGATGATAGAATCTTCTCCCATATAAGAACTGACATAGAAGAATTAGAAAGAGAACTCAAAGAGACCGATGCGAGGAAAGAGAAGGAAAGATTAGAAGCTATCAAGAATGATAGTGAAAATAAAGAAGAAGTAGAAAGTCCCAAATCAGAAATTAGTTCTGATAAAATAGAAATTGGTGAAGATAAAGAAGAAATTCGTAAGGAGGATGATAAAGAAGAAAAAGTGAAACTGGAAATTCCTAAGTTTATTCCATCCATTAAATCCCCTCATGAAGTAGAATTAAAGTCATTACCATCCCATTTAAAATATGCATTTTTAAGGAAAGGTAAGACTTTACCTGTTATAATTGTTGCGGATTTAATAGAAGGATTCACAAGGTGTGCCTGTCGATGTGGAGCATATAGATGTTGTTAATGCTGGAGACCCTTCGGTTAAACAGACCGGACTTAAGGACACCGTTGTGACGGATTTTGGAAAGTCGGTACCTCTATCAAACCCTTTTGGTGTATTGGAGGATCTAGAGGAAGACCACATTGTGATAGATGCTCATGAGAGGCACTCGGGTGAGGGGCCTTCGCAGGCTGATCCTGTTGGAGTTACAAAGCAGGTGCCGGTGGCTTCACGGAAAACATATAATAGTGATGTTTATATTGGAGAATTTTGGGACGGTATTTTGCATGAAGTTCCAAGGCCATTTGGCAAGGCTCATTCGACAAATGGTGATTATGATGAGATGGTTATGGAACATCGAAGGCACTTCACGGATGAGGATGTTGATAAAATTCAGCTTCGTTCGTCCTTCCCCAATTTTTGTAAGGTGTTACATGCAGAGAAGAAGAAGGTTCGATTTTTAAAGGAGAATGTTCGAATCACTAGGGCTGTCAGTAAAGCCCGGAATGTTACCCCCTCTTGTTAATTTAATGACGATAGTTATATGGAATGCTCGGGGAGTTTGCAACAAGGATACTCGTCTTTACATTAAGCTTCTAATTCGGCAACATAAGCCCTTTTTATTTGTTGTTTTAGAGCCAAAGACAAGTGGGGATCGATTGGCGAAATTTTGTCGTAGGGTGGGTTTTGATAATTATTTGCATGTCAATCCTATTAATACTCATATTTGGCTTCTATGGAATAAGTCTGTTAAGGTGGATTTGGTAGCTAGCTTTTCGCAGCATGTAACAGTTATGGTGTCCATGTCTTCTTTACTCATTCGATGGCTTCTTTTATCTATGCTAATGCACTCGGCAGGCTCGTACGGAGCTGTGGTCAGATTTAGAGGCTCTTTCGGTTGGATGCAAGGTCCCGTGGTTTGTTGGGGGCGATTTTAATGTTATTAGTCAGTCAGTGGAGAAGTTAGGGGGTACCTCATGTGATTTTGGTGAGATGGACGATTTCAATACTTTTATGCATCACACTGGATTAGTGGATGCGGGATATGAAGGTAGTCGTTATACTTGGTGTAATAACCAATCCGGAGGTCATCGTATCTGGAAACGCTTAGATAGGGTACTTGTTAATGGCGAGTTCAAGCTTTTGTATCCTAGGCTTCAGGTAACACACTTAGTTACATCAGAATCAGATCATGTGCCTCTTTTACTCGATTTTCGTACGTCGGTTAAGTGTAAGAGTGGTTTCAGATTTCAGCGAATGTGGCTTGATCATCCGGATTTCCTTGCTTTTGTGGCCGATCAGTGGAAGCGTCCTTGTTGGGGCACGGGTATGGCTCATTTGTTTGGAAAATTAAAGCGCCTCCGAGTGGCTCTTCGGGATTGGAATTGGAGGGTGTTTGGGCATGTTCAGCACAATATTGCCTACACTCAAGATGATATTCTTAGACTTGAAATGGACTTGCAATGCAGGGGCGGTTCGGCGGTTGGTGATGCGATTCTGCGAAGGCTCGTCTTTCCCAGCTTTTGGGCTGGGAATCAGAAATGACAGAGATGAAAACTCGTCAGTTATGGGTTCGAGAGGGGGATCGTAACACGTCTTTTTTTCACGCAAGTATTAAAGACAGAGCTCAAAAGAATGTGATTAGGCTGCGTTTACCTGATGCCTCTCTTATCAAGATTCGTCGATTGGTCAGATGGCTGAGACATATTTTGCGGATATTTTTGCTTCTGTTAATCCTACTGTTGATGAGAACCTTTTTAATGGGTTTCAGGCTAAGGTTTCGGTGGATGAGAATGATTTGTTGACACAGCTTCCCTCGGAGGAGGAGGTATGGACGGCCATTCAGTCTTTTAATCCCAACAGTGCAGGGTCCACGATGGTTATCTGAGGTTGGTTTTTTCGGGGATGTTGGCAAATTATTAAAGGAGATGTCTTGGATGCGGCGGATTTCTTTCAGGCGTGATATGCATCGAGGCCTTTCTGGCGACCATAGTTCTTCTTCCGAAAGTGGCAAATCGACAATGGGTGATTTAAGGCCCATCAGTTTGTGCAATTTCGGGGCAAAAATCATATCGAAAATTTTGGCCACGCTTTTGGCCCCGATGCTTCCTCGACTTATCTCTGATTATCAGTCTGGTTTTGTGAAAGGGCGAAGTATTCAGGAAAATATTCTTTTAGCTCATGATAGGTTGGAATGGTGTTTCCTTCAGCGAGCTCTCCAAGCATTTGGTTTTGATCAGAAGGTTTGCATGCTGATGCGTCAATTGTTACATAACAGCTAGTATTCTTTCCGGATTAATGGGAATCTATCGGGTTTCTTTCAGGCTAAGCGAGGTGTACGTCAAGGGGATCCGTTATCTCCGTTGCTGTTCATTCTTGCCCAAGAGATTCTTTCTTATAACATTAATCGAGCTGTTTTGCAAGGTCTTATTCAACCTTTCCAGCATGGGCGAGGGGGAGTTATAATCTCGCATCTTCTGTATGCAGATGATATGCTCCTGTTTTGTAATGGGTCCAAAAGATCGATAATGAATATTAAAAAAGTGTTGCGGGATTATGAGACTTCATCGGGGCAGCTAGTTAATGATGCAAAAAGTGGTTTCTATATTTCGAAACATTGTTCGCGTAGACATGTTTCCCAGGTTGCCGGTTGGTCGGGTTATGGACATAAAATGTGGCTAATGAAATATTTAGGGCTTCCTCTTTACACAGGTCGGATAAAACGGCGATATTTTGAGGATTTGGAGTGTAAAGTTTCGGGTAGGATTCAAGGTTGGCGAAGTAAACTTCTTTCCTTCGGGGGTAAGGTCATGTTAATTAAGTCCATTTTGTGCAGCCTTCCAATATATGCTTTGGCAGCTCTGAAGGTTCCTCAATCAGTCCTCCTTAGGATCGAGAAGCTGTTAGCAGGTTTCTTTTGGGGTGTTAGTGGCGAGCGTCGTACTCATTGGTTAGCCTGGCATCGTGTTTGTTTACCGTTGGATGAGGGGGGTTTGGGCATTCGACCTCTTGTTCAGGTCATGGACTCACTTCATGCTAAGTTAGCCTGGCGGGTTCTAAACATGCAAGGGTTGTGGGCTCGTTTCTGTGTTGGTAAGTATGATTTGGATCAGTTACCGGTCTCGCGTTTTGTCACCTCGTCTTGGAAAGCAGTTCTCAATCAGTTACCGTTGGTTCGAGCTTCTAGTAGGTGGGTGATTGGGCAAGGGGCTATTTCTTTTTGGGATGAAAACTGGTGTGGTTCGAAGCTCGTCGGCCCCCTGCCAGTAGATCGCACGCTAACTGTTGCTACAGCCATGCAGAATTTCGATGATATTTTCCCTCTAATTCCGGATGATCTTCAAGGCTCGGTTCATAGGATCAGTTGTGACAGTTCTATGCCTGATCATTTGATCAGTGAGCTTACCCCGTCAAGTGCATTTGTAGCTTGTGTTTTCTGGAATCAGAATCGGATTCCCAGTCCGTCTATGTGCTGGGCTAAATTGATTTGGCAGCCTTGGCTCCCTATGCGAGTGAGTGGTTTTTTATGGAAGTTGTTTCATAATGCGTTACCTTTGGATGTTAACATTCAGGCTCGTCGGGTACCGCTTGTGTCCAGATGTCGTTGTTGTTTTGATTCTCCGTCGACAGAATCCTTGCCTCACTTGTTTGTGCATTCTCGGGTGGCCCTTGAAGTATGGGCTCATTTTGCTGCTCAATTTCATTTGCCCAATCAGTATTCCAGTCTTCACCATCTTTTTGAGGTTTGGTCATCTATGTCCAGACAAACATAGATTGGGGTGACTTGTTTTAGTATATTTGCCTTCTCTTGTTGGGAGCTGTGGAAGGCGCGGTGTGCGGTTATTTTTGAGGATATTGCTATGAATGGGCAAAAAATTGTCTCTCGGGTTATTGAGGGTATTCGTGAAGTTCTTCTTTCATTTTCTCCGAAGTCCAAGAGCAATAATGCTGCCTGTGTGGCCATGCAGCACCTTAATTTGGTGGTCAGGAAAGTTCCTACGCAGCGTGGGGAATGGGTTCGTTGGTTAGCTCCAGTTTCTAGATACAAACTCAACACAGATGGGTCGTCTAAAGATGGCAGGTGTACGGGTGGAGGTATTATTCGGGATGCGCAAGGGGATTTTGTTTGTGCTTTCTCTAGTGATTATGGTCATGGAACAAATATGAGGGCGGAAATTTTGGATCTTAGAGAGGGACTTCAGCTTTGTCACTCCTTGATGCTCAGCACAGTTGTAGTGGAGTCAGACTCATTAACGGCAGTTAATGTTCTATGTAAGGGGTATCATGGGTCGTGGCGATATATATATTTTCTTCGTGATTGTCAGAATCTTCTAGGGGATTTTACCTTACGGCATGTTTTCAGGGAGCAGAATATGGTTGCTGATCGTCTAGCTGCTGAGGCGCATATTCATGAGAGGCAGATAGTGTTTTTAGATTATTTATCGTTACCTATAGCTGTTAAAAAGGCTTTAGCTTTTGATGCCTCTGGTTTATATAGTTTTAGGAAATGAGTTTGTATTTCCTCTTTTTTCGAGGTAAGGCTCCATTGTCCCCCCGTCTTGGGCCAGGCTGGTTGTCCCCCTCCTGTTTGTTATTGGTTTAGTTTTTAATAAATTGCTGCAGGTTCCGCCCTGCTTTTATCAAAAAAAAAAAAAAAAAAAGAAGAACAAGAGTCAAGCTTGTTAAAAGTTTTATGGACACATAGAGAAGCTATAGGTTGGTTCTTAGCAGACTTGAAGGGTATCAGTCCGTCTATGTGTATGCATAGAATTCATTTATAAGAAGATAGCAAACCTTCTCGAGAACGACAAAGAAGACTTAACCCTCATATGAAAGAAGCAGTTAGAAAAGAAGTGCTTAAGGTTCTTGATGCATGTATAATTTACCTTATCTTTGATAGTAAATGAGTTAGTCCAGTCCAAGTAGTTCCAAAGAAATCAGGAATTACTGTTGTTAAGAATGAGAAAGATGAGTTAGTTCTCACACAAACTATTATTGGCTACATAATGTGCATTGATTTGAGAAAACTAAATGCGGCAACAAGGAAGGATCACTTTCCCTTGCCTTTTATTGACCAAATCCTTGAAAGACTAGCTGGACATGAGTATTATTGTTTTCTTGATGGTTTCTCTGGTTAAAATCAGATCCCACTTGCACTAGAAGATCAAGAGAAAACCACATTTACATGTCCCTTTGGTACCTTTGTGTTTAGGAGAATGCCCTTTGGACTATGTAATGCCCCAACTACTTTTCAAAGATGTATGATTTCTATATTTTCGGATCTAGTGGAAAGATATGTGGAAGTATTTATGGGTGATTTCTCAGTATTCGGAAATTCTTTTAATCATTGCCTAGAAAATCTAAAGTCAGTTCTAAAAAAATGTTGCAAAACTAATTTGACCCTAAATTGGGAGAAAAGCCATTTCATTGTTAAACATGGGATATTTTTAGATCACGTTGTGTCTAACAAAGGAATTGAAGTTGATAAAGCCAAAATTGAAGTTATATCACAATTACCTCCTCCAACTTCAGTCAAAGGTGTTAGAAGTTTTCTAGGACATGCAGGATTTTACAGAAGATTTATAAAAGATTTTCCCAAAATCTGTAAACCTTTATGTAATCTTTTGGCAAAAGATACCGAATTTATTTTTGATCAAGAATGCTTGAACGTATTTAATTTGTTAAAAGAACAATTAACATCAACTCCTATTTTAACCAGCCTTGATTGGTCTCTCCCTTTCGAAATCATGTGCGATGCTTCGAATTTTGCAATTGGAGCTGTGTTAGGACAAAGGATAGACAAGACAGCTCATGTGATTCATTATGCGAGTAGGACATTAAATGATGCACAACTCAATTATACAACTACCGAAAAAGAATTTTTAGTAGTTGTGTTCGCACTAGAAAAATTTAGATCCTATTTGTTAGGTTCAAAAGTAATAATATTCTCAGACCATGCAGCCCTAAAATATCTTTGAGTAAGAAAGAGGCTAAACATAGACTCATTAGATGGATGTTATTATTGCAAGAATTTGACATTACTATTAAAGATAAAAAGGGAACAGAAAACGTTGTAGCTGACCACTTGTCTAGGTTGGAATTTTTACCTTTGCTTGAACGTCAATTTCTTGATAATAAAATCCCTATGAATGAAGATTTCCCTGATGAACAATTGTTAGCAGTTAAAAATTTTGAACCGTGATATGCTGATTTTGTTAACTACCATGTGGCAGATATTATTAATCTTGATTTTGATTTCTATCAAAGAAAGAAATTTTTAACTGATGCAAAACAATATTTTTGGGAAGAGTCATATTTATTCAAAATATGTTCAAACTCCATAATTAGAAGATGTATTCTAGAACAAGAACAACAAAGTATTATGACATTCTGTCATGAATACTCTTGTGGTGGTCATTTTAGTGATATCAAAACTGCGAGGAAAATTATGCAATCTGGATTATATTGGCTTACTGTTTTTGGAGATTTTGAAATATTTTGCAAAACATGTGATAAATGCCAAAGGACTGGCGGAATTAGTAAAAGGAATGAGATGCCCTTGCATAATAATTTAGTTGTTGAAATTTTTTATTTTTGGGGTGTTGATTTTATGGGTCCTTTTCCAGTCTCTAATGGGTGTGAGTATATTCTAGTCGTTGTTGACTATGTGTCAAAATGGATAGAAGCCATTGCTACCTGAAATAATGATGGTCAAACTGTTGTCAAGTTTTTGGATGATATATTTTCTTGGTATGGAGTACCAAAGGCAGTAATTAGTGATCAAGTAACGCATTTCACCAATCGATTGTTGAATGCGAGCCTTAGAAAACATGGTGTAACTCACAAGCTGGCTACACCATATCATCCTCAGACTTCTGGCCAAGTAGAAGTTAGCAACAGACAGATAAAAGCAGTCATTGAAAAGACTATTAGACCAAATCGTAAGGATTGGGAACCAAAGCTTAAAGATGCTTTTTGGGCATATCGAACTGCATATAAAACCCCAATTGGTATGAGTCCTTATCGGATGGTGTACAGTAAAGCATGCCATTTACCAATAGAAATTGAACATAAGGCTTATTGGGTCATTAAAACTCTTAATTTTGATCTAGCTTTAGCCGGTGAAGAACACTTTTTTCAATTAAATGAGTTAGAAGAACATAGGCTAAATTCGTATGAAAATGCAAAAATCTATAAAGAAAGGACCAAAAGATATCATGATATGGGAATTACAAAAAAAGATGTTACGTCCAGGATTGAAAGTCATTCTTTTTAATTCTAGACTTAGATTATTTCCAGGTAAGTTAAAATAAAAATGGTCTGGTCTTTTCATTATAGTGCGAATTTACCCACATGGAGCAATCGATATTAAGAATCCAAAGACTGATGAAGTATTTAAGGTTAATGGTCACCGACTCAAACCGTACTTTCAACCCATATCAGTATAAAGAACAATTGAACTCATTCGTCTCTCTGACACCGAACCCCCAAGAGAATAGGTTTGCAGTTGGGTCGAGCCAAATACGTTAAACAAGTGCGCTAGGTGGGAGACAACCCACTATGATGAAATTTTATTTTCTTTTGTAGTGTAATTTAAATATGTTGTTCTCCATCTTATTTGATTATGTGCTTTTAAATTAAATGTTTTCCAACATTGGCATAATTCAAGTTTGGGGGGTGAAAAGCATCTTAGTGTTGTGTTTATATGTTTTTAATATTTTAGTTTAGAAGTTTGAGTAGAATTTTCAGAGTGCAGGAAAGAAACGGACTTAACGGAACATAACGGAAGGACTAAAACGAAAACTGTCAAAAATATGTGAAGCAGATCCCAAGGCACACAATTTGTGGACCTTGCGGACGCAAGGTCTAAAACACCTTGCAGCCGCAAGGCCCTATTAATGGCAATTAACGTGTGACTCATGCGGCGGCAAGCCCAAAAGAGCAATGCCCCCGTAAGCCTGCATCAGCATCCGTGCCCCTTTGACTGGGAACCTTGCGGCCGAAAGGCCCTCTTTATAAGACAAAGCAGAGCAGTTCCAGAATTCACAGATTCAAGCTCTTTCTCCTCTAATTTCATCAGGAAATCTCTCTCTCCCTCAGAATTCCGATGAAAGTCTTCTAATTCTGGCCAAGTTCAACTCAAATCTCCCTCTTCAAGTCCTCTCATCTCCATCCTCCATCTCCCTCCATTCAAGCTTCAAAGAGAAGGAAGCCACCATTGTTGTCGACGTTACAGCTTCGAAACTCTGGCCATCCCATCATCTCAGCCAAAAGCATCGCACAATCCACGTATCTGCTATCCCTTCTTCATTAAATTTTTGCACGTTAGGGTGTTAGAAGTAATTTGTATTGTCTACGTGCATGATTTATTTGTTTTAGTTAGGTTTGTTAATTTTAATTTTTAGAGAGTAGATTTTATATTTTTGTGCCCAAATAATGGCCCCTAAATGTAGAAACATCGGACCATCCTCATCCCGCTCCGAAGAGGAGGAGCAGTATATGACCCCTATAGGTTTGTATCCTACGAGGCATCGGAGAGCTACACTAGGAAGCTCTCCAAAATTATAATCCCTGAGAGGGGATTTAAGGCCAATGACTTTGCTCTCCCTGTCCACTTTGCCCGTCGAAGGTGGGGAAATGTTTGTGCGACCCCGGGCGTGGCCATCGTGGCCTTAGTCCGTGAATTCTACGCCAATGGGCGTATTTCTATTTCTGGCGAGGTGCTTGATATCACTGTTGTTAGGCGTAGGAATGTCAACTTTTCGTCCTGTAGTATTAACCATTATTTTAGCACTCCTAACTTTGCGAGTGGTACTGACTAGTACAACATCCACATCGCCGACCCTGTCCCTCTCCCGGTGTTAAATGCGGAAATCACAACACCTGACACGGTTTGGACCTTCTATCAAGGTCCACCGTTTGGCCCCCGCACCATGGACGAGACCCATCTCACGAACACAGCCAAGGTCGTGTTCAAATTTATATGTGCACGTCTTATGCCTTCCAGCCACCAGCACACGGTGTCTTGGCATAAGGCCATTTTGATCTACACCATCTTGACCGGTGGGTCTGTTGATGTTGGGCGTCTAATCAACGCCCAGATTCAAACCCTTATTAGAGGTACGACAAACTCGGGATTCACGTTCCCGAGTTTGATTAGAGGCACAATGTCTCCACACTCTATGGGATGCCACATGGCACGATCCTCGAGTTTTGCCCTCCTTCGTTATTTCATCCCGACTCACCATGAGTCGAAGCCCAAGTTTCTTTCTCTTTCGTTAGGTGGGCCACCTATTTACTTTTGATATTTCTTCTCCATCAACCCTCTCATAGGATATTCCTTAATTTTGAGGACAAAATAAAATTTAAGTTTGGGGAGGGGGGTGAATTCTAAGCCCTGGGCCTTTGCAGGTCCTAGCCTAAGGAAGAGTGGAGTTGGGCTACGTTTTGTAAGGTGAGGGAAAATTTTTGTCCCTCTATCATGTCTCCTCCTCACTCTATTTTCTTGCTTTTTATATTTTCTTATTTTAGGAGATATTTCCTTGACCATCATATGCTAATATTTGGTTCCCTCGGGGACCCAACAAAAGAGTCATCGTCATCGCCCATCTCCAATTTTTTTCTATAAAAAAAATGTTTTAATTCAAAATTTTCATTCTCGAGTCCTGGTGTGGTCATTTCGGTCGATGAGGAGTTAATGCAATGAACCACATAACTTTTCCATAGATAATTCTGGAATTTACTTGATTCTACGAAAATTCTTGATTTTCTCCAAATCTCTGTGCACTTATACCAGTCATGATTATGGATTGATTTGAACATTTTTACTAAGTTAATAGCACACGTTTCATTCTAGTAACAAGATATGCACAAGAATATGATGAATCTCCGTCCTAACTTGATTGTTGCATTAAATTGTAACTTAGGGTCAATTGCATGATAGTTAGATCCCTTGGATTTTTCTTACTAATATATCTCAAGCACGCTTTCGAACCGTGTCTGCATGTTAGTCTTGATTGCCCCTACCATCTGTTCTAGCAAATGCTTATGTGAAATCCAGTGATGTTAAATCTTCAATTCCACAACTTCCATGATATGATATTTATGTGTTTTACTTTCTTAAAAACTGCATGAGTATTTTGGCATTCAGATATGATATAGGCTATCTTTGGATTGTTTGAGCCTAAATATTCCCTGACCCTTACTAAAAATATCCCTAGTGTCCCCTTTGAGCTTTATTAAAAAGAATGGAGTGTGCTAAGCACACATTAAACCCCCATTCGACTTCATTTCTTTAACCCACATAAACTTAACCATAAAGCCTATACACTTTAGCCTACCTTTTGAGAGAGTAGGATGTGGGTGGAGAATTAATTTTATGGGACCAATTTTCAGTTAAATTTTTTTCCGAAGGCTTCTTCTTCCCCGTCGAAAATAAAGAAGAAAAAAAAGAGAAAAAGAAAAGAAATAATTCAACAAAAAATGAAATGGAAGAAGAAGAGTAAATACAAAAACCGATAAAACTAAACTAGAAAAAATAGAAATAAAGAAATATCTTTTTGGTTTTTATTCTCAAGTCTTATAGTGCGAAAATTAATGGCAGTCTCAAGCAATGCTATACACATGTGTAAGGACTACTCCCAGTACCAAATGAGTTCACTCTATCATGCAAATAGTACTATGATTATCCAAATGTGTGAACTCCCACTCTTATAGCATATCCAAAATTAGACAGTTTAATCAAGCAAAGCACATCATTCATTCTCTCCATATTTTGAGAATAAAACAAACATGTACTAAAAAAGAGTCTACCATCAATATCCGATCACTTTACAGAAAAGAGAATATTAAGGAATAAAAAATGCTTATACATCCATCCCATGCACTTCCTATGTATGAATACACTGCTTTTATTTCTAAGTTACTTGTAATAGCTCAGATTATGCTAACACGTTGGGCTTTACCAAGAAGTGTATAAATGGAGCATGGATCAATTAACATGTATTAATCATATCAAGGAAGATACAGAACATGATAAAGCGACACTAGATCAATAAGACTTTAATAAGCTTGTAATGTAAGGCTTGGGTAAATGGGTAACAGGAAAGAAATTCAAAGCGAGAGAGCATAACTACCAAAATTTCCCAGCTTCCAGCATAACTACTAAAAGACAAAGACAAATTTCTTGCATTTTGCATCTAACTTGCCCATTGCACTCTTTTTTGTTCTTTCTAATTTTCTGATCATTTCTTTTAAATCTTCTTTTCTCCGTGTCTTTTTTTTTTTTTTTTTAAATTAACGGAGAATACAAGGAAGAAGATGAAATCCTAGGAGGATATAAAATAATGAATATCCATGCAACATTAAATTCCGCACCCAAGTTCTACTCTCTCCAAGGTAGGCTCAAGTGTATAAGCTTTTAGAGTTAAGTTAATGTGAGTAAAAGAAATGATGTCGAATGGGGGTCGATATGTGCTTTTGCACGCGCCATTCTTTTAATAAAGCTTAAAAGGGGACACTAGGGATATAATATAGATAGGTCAGGAAGCTGAAAAGGCTTCAAACGATCCAAATATGGCCTAAATCATGTCCTAGTGCCAAGTCATCATGCAAAATTCCATAGAAAATGAAATACAATTATAAACATCACATCCATATATGAAACGTGTTTGACATAAGCTTTTGCTAAATAAGATATCGAGAAATTAAAGACTGACATGCAATCACGATTCAAAAGTGTGCTTGAGATATATTAGCAAGATAATTCCAAAAATTATAATTTCTATAAAAATGACCCTAAGTTACAATTCAATGTAACACTCGCATAAAGATAGTTACTCTTCCTAATTAGGTGCACAAAACCAGTCTTTCAGAGAATGCCATGTGAGTTATATGCTAGATAAAAATATCCAAGTCCTTCAATAATGGTAGGGTATGAGTACACAAAGGGGATAATCATATGAAATTTACACAACATAGTCAATTCTCGAAGGATCGAGGAAGAAGTCATGTGGGTCATAACATTAATCATCATCGACTTAAATTCCGCACACAAACTCAATAATAAATTTTTTTAAAATTTTTTTATAAAAAATTGGAGATTGATGCTAATTGGAATAAGGCCGAATGAGCAGACAATTGCAAACTAGAATATTCATCAACTAATCTGTTTGGGAGAAACTAATGTGGTCACGACCTTTGTCAAAAACAAGAAAATATTTCACATGTTCATAACCACAACTCCTGAAAGGGTGAAATATGAAGGGTAAAATAAAAATAAACAAAAATAAGAAAATAGGTAAAATTGTCGAGTTAGGGAGTTTATAAGGGACAAAATTATCGTTGGCAGTGGCTCATGTACATAGCACGCTATTTGAAGAAAGCTATTGCATGGATTCGTTTGGTTCTATACCGGAAGTTGTAATAGGTTCCTTTGTTCTTTGTGTTGTTCGAGGTTAGCCCTTGCCCCCTCTTTGGGTCGGGAGGTTGTCCCCCTCTTGTTGTTTCCGCCTTTTCATATTTTATTTCCGCACCCCTTAAAAAAAAAAAAAAAAGGACCTGGGCCTAGAATCCCCCCCAAGCTTAAATTCTATTTTGTCCTTAAAATGTTGGACCGGAAGATAAGGGAGAAACACAAAGGAGCAAATGGAAAACAAATGGCAAATCCGTATAACGAAGGAAGACGCTATTTAAGCGTCGACTCCAGATGAGCCAGGACCAAATAACGAAATAGGACGACATTCAGGGACAGTGTCCAGAGGCATGTTGAGGTTGGAGGCAATACTTTGAACAAGTTGAGTACTATACCCATAAAAATAGTTTTGGTCCGCTGGACCCTGCTTTACACGCCGCTCAAGTGAATCAAATCTCTGATTGGCATGCTGCTGAAGCATGTCAAACCTATGGTCTACGTGTCGACTGAGAATATCTAACCCTAGCTGGACCTCTACTAACTGGGTAGTGATCTCCTCCAAAGGATCCATCTCTGGATCCTCCTTAATATCCTCGCCTTGATCGGCGGGGTGACGGTCGTAGGGTTGCCGTGTCCTATTTATGACACCTTTTTGGGCGACATTGGGCATTGGTTTGATTCGCTCTAAATCAGGAGTCCATGTGACTCCCACGGCAGCACAGAGGCCAGTGATCAGACTCGAAAAGTGAAGGACCGTATTCATGGTTTTCTCAACCATGCCTCTAAGCTGCCCGTTGATGATTGTAGCGACATCAACGGAACCCTGAGTTAGGATGGTGTAAATTAACACCGCCCTATTCCACGTCACATCAGACTGATGTGTCGTGGGCATCACCCTTGCACAAATAAATTTATAAATTCCCCTAGCCTGGGGAGTCAAGAGAGACTCCTTAATGGAACGAGGGCGTCTAACCAACTTGTTTCGTCCATAGGTCCACTTGGACCCAGGCAAAGCTATCCTTTCGCTAACAGTGGCCATCATGATGTTATAAGGTAAATAGGATTGATAATCATCAACCCTTAACAACAGGTAAGCGATAATAATCCCGAATGGCCGAATGATCAAAATTAATAACACGGCCCTGAACCAAAAAATAGTTGGGGCCATCCCTCATTACTTGTCCACTGTGAGCATAAAACTCACGGACAATTAGAAGATGTTAAATTGGGTTGGTCCTAGCCCTATAGAGTTGTGACCCTATAGGACCACAAGTTAAACGGGTCATTTAAACGAGCTGCTCAAATCGCAACCCTGACCTTAACCCTGTAGGGTACGGTTTAACAGGGTCAGCCCTGTTAACACATGATGTCTTATTTAAATCAAAAATTCGAAATTAAGTAACAAACATATTGATGGACAAGTGACAACGATTAACAATACGAATTAAAAACATGAACATCGAAGTTTTTTTGAGAAAGTATCTTCTTCAACATCATTATCCATTTATCCTCTTCATCTACAATAATAAAATAACATAAAATAAATGTTGGTAAGAAGTTAATACAATCAAATATTTTAATCAAATAGTAAAATATAATACTAAGGTCAAACCGTTTAGCACAGAATTTAAACGAGTTGGATTTTCCCGACCCTAACCCTTTCGATTCCCGATTAGCAGGGTCAACCATGTGGTTTTCGGCCCTTTTAACATAGCTAATTATGTATCCAAAAATCTCATTTTGACCAATTTTGGAAACTTATATGTCTTAGAATTTTAGTTACGACCATGTTTGGGTTTGGCTTTCATCAAATACACATACATCATCACAAAGCTAACATGGGATAGACATTATTGGTTTACCAAATGAAATGATAATATATATTACGCATTTGAATATTTTACAAATAAGTCAGGATGGTTGAGTGGTTGAAGATACCATCCTTAAGTTCTTATACTCCAAAGAGGTCGTGGGTTTGAATCCCTCCTCAAACATTTTGAACCCTCATTTTAGCCAAAGCAAATCTTCCAGCCTGTGGTTCACCCCTAGAATCCGCCAGCCCAACCCAGTTTGATCGTGACCCTACAGGGTCAGCCCGTTTATTAAACGGGTTGGATTTTCCCAACCCTAACCCTTTCATATTTTTGGTTAATAGGGTCGACCCTACGGTTCCCCGCCTTTTTAATATCTCTACGGACAATTGGCACAATGGCCTCGCCAGGAGCAGCGCACAAATTTTTCCAACCATTTCTTACGAAATGGTTTTTTAGTTGATAACTTTTAAAATCAAACCCATGCTCCGGGATGATAGCCTTAGAATGAAAACTATTCAAATAGTTTTGATAATGTTTGACATTTAAAAAGTGGGCAGCATTAAATTTTATAGCCGGAGCAAAAGATGATGTTCCCTCACCGGAAGTTTTACTTCTCTTTTTTGGTGCCATTGAAAATTTATTAAAAAAATAACACTCAAACACTCCTCTCAAATCAGAAAACCCAACAAAGCTCGTAAATGACAAGTATAAAAATTATCCTAAACTAGCAATTTATGCAATAATCAAGTTTAAGCAGATAAAATGTGCATAAATGTAGAAGAGGGAAGAAAATACTCGAAAATGGATAGCACTCTAGAGCTTGTCGCCGGAAAATTCACCGGAAAATATGAAAGTCGTCAGAATCCGTCGGGGCACAATCTTCACCAATCGCAAAAATGAACGGATAGATGTGGAATGTAGGTTGAGAGAAGGAGGATTATGAGGTTTGAATAGATTTGGATGAGTGGATTGGTCGGAATCTTAGAGAGAAGGTGGAGGATTTTCGTTTAGTGTAGAGAAGAGAGAGAGGGCTGTTAGACATGTTCGTCCGGCTCCTGCACAATTTTAAATTATTGGGATGAGCGGTTGCCCAGCCCTTACACTGAGCGATTACTCAGTTCAAAGTTCAAGAATCGACAGTGCTGGATTTTGCACGATCGCTCAGCCTATATGCTGGGTGATCGCTCAGCCATTTTTTCACAAATAATGAATTTTTCTATTATAAAAATGGCTGAGAATTAATTTTTAATCATTGAGGTCCAAATATATCTTCCTTTGATGTGTAGATATATCCTTCAATTACCTAAAACTAATTACCAAATACACTAACAATTAAAACATATAAATACAACACTATTAAATATTTTTCCCCAAACTTAAATTTTGCAAATATTAAATAAATTTTGAAAATATCAAAATCAAGCAAGGTTCAAAGTAACTATTTTACAACAACAAATTAAAATTAAATGGGTTGCCTCCCACACAACGCTTTTGTTTAACGTCGTTCGCTTGACGTTAGTCAACCCATTAGTCAAAGTCAAAAATGTCCATTGACTCGACACCTTTCACAACCGAAACACCTTCATGGTAGGGTTTAACTTTATGTCCATTAACTTTGAATGTTTCATTAGTTTTATAGCATTTAAGCTCGACTGCTCCATGGACAAAAACATTTACCACTTCAAATGGACCTTACCATCGCGATTTAAGTTTTCTTGAGAATAATTTCAACCTAGAATTAAATAAAAGAACTTTCATGCCAGGATACAAATCTTTATGAAGAATTTTCTTATCATGCAATCGCTTGGTCTTCTCTTTGTAAATTTTCATATTTTCATAGGATTTTAACCTATGTTCTTCTAACTCATTTAACTAGAGCATTCGTTTCTCACCCGCCAAGGTCATATCCATGTTGAGGGTTTTGATTGCCCAAAACGCTCTATGCTCTAAATCTACAGGTAAATGACATGCTTTTCCATAGACAATTCTGTAGGGACTTAACCATAGCGGAGTCTTATAAGCTGTCCGATATGCCCATAAAGCATCATTCAATTTTAATGCCCAATCTTTCCTATTGGGTTTTTTTTTTTTTTTTTTTAAGGGAAGCAGTTTTCCAACACAACTTTAATTTGCCTATTGCTCACTTCCACTTGACCAGATGTCTATGGGTGGTAAGGAGTAGACAACTTGTGAACTACCCTATATCTGTTCAGGTAGGCATTTACTAACTTGTTAGTGATTATTATCGCTCTTGGCATCCCATGTCTACTAAAAATATTTGCACACAGAAATTTGATCACTGTTTTAGCGTCATTATTTCTTGTAGGGATTGCTTCTATCCATTTAAACACATAAATCAACTCCTACCAAGATATATTCAACTCCTTGGGAGATAGGAAAGGGTCGCATAAAATCTATTCCCCAAGCATCAAAAACTTCAACAACCAAATTACTAATTTGGGGCATTTCGTTTCTCTTACTCATATTTCCTATCCTTTGGCATTTATCACAACTTTTGGCAAATGTATGAGCATCCCTGAATAAAGATGGCCAATAGAGGCCGGACTGTAATACCTTCCTAGCAGTCTTTTCACCACTAAAGTGACCTCCACAAGCAAAGCCATGACAAAAGGACAACTATTAGTCCCAAAGGGCACAATAATAAGCTAGAAGGGGGGGGGTGTTGAATAGCTTATTAGACACTTAAAACTTTTAGTATAAATTACTAAAACAAGCACTTGCAATCTATGAAAAAAGATTGAAGTAGCGGATTCTTGTAAGGAAGACAGTTCAAGTCTGCCGGTGAAGCACTACCGGTAGACTTTACTGAATACTCAAGTTTGCTACTGAAGCGATAAGTAAAAAGATATGAAATAGTTTAAAGCAGTAAGCAACAGTAAAGAAGAGACACAAGTATTTTGAGATGCTTCGCACTATAAAGAGTGCTACGTCCACCACCAAGGCAGTCAACCTTGGATTTAAAATGTGCACTATGTTTTTCACTAGTTCTAATACAAAGAAGTCTAATGAATCATGTACAAAATATTTGACTTGTGTTTGGTGGTGGGGTATTGAATATCTGAACAGAATATTCAATGGTGCAGAAGAATAGAATAAAGAACAACAATAAGAAGCAAAAGATAAAATGTTGATGTAGATCTTCTTGTTGTTGTCGAGGACTTCGTTGATCAGTTTATGATCTCTTGAATGCACTGAGTATATAAAACTTGACGTTGTTAAGAAGATTCAGAGCAGTTATTTCTTCAGACTTTAATGACAGTATTTATTAGGGGTGAGCAGAAGTTTTTCAGAACCGGACCGGACCAATGGAACCGGACCGAACCAGTCAAAAGCGGACCGGACCAAAACTTTGGATTGGTCATGGATCTGAATTTTTACAGAACCGGACAATTGGGTCTGTCCCCGGTTCCAAAAACCAAAAACGCAGAACCGGACCGAACCAAACCAATGTGTATTTATTATTATTTTATTATATATAATATACTAATATAGTATAATTAATATATATATATATATATATATATATATATATATATATATATATATATATATATATATATATATATATAAATTGATAAGAAGATAATAAAAGGGATACAACTTACAACCTAAAGAAAATATATAATAATTTGATTCAATATTCAACCAAGTTTCCTTATTTGATTAAAGAGAAAATAAGAGGGAAAACATTGTTCTTCCCTATTAATTAATTTCCTGCCTCTTTTTGTGATTCCAAACATTATTAGTTTGAAGAATTTTTACCTGTAAATTAATTAAATTAACCATAAGGGGATCGGAGAGGAAGATGACTTGCAATAAATTTCCTTACAACTTTCTTTTTCGTTTTTCTTTATTAATTTGGAAGTGATGATTTTTACCTTTAGTTTATTTTTACAAGAACAACGAACCCAACAAAATGTTGTATGTAGGAAGAACGTGATTTGATTATTGATCATTGTTTTTTAGAAAATCTAGTTATCCTCTTGATCAAAGATATGCATTGTATTGGTCCGGTCCTGATTCTCGTACGTCTTCAATTGGTTCTGGACCAGACCAATGTATTGGTTCTCAGACATATTGGGTTGGTCCTGGTTCTATATTTTTTAAGAACCGGACTATTGGTCTGTTCCTGGTTCTCTCAGTTTTTTCAAAAAAGTGGACCGAACTGGACCAAGCTCACCCCTAGTATTTATAGATGGGCATTCTTGAGATTGTTGGAGAAGACGAAGAGAGTAACGACTCTATTAGGTTGAATGCATTAAATGCATGGAGCTGTCTTTGGGGATTTCATCTTCACTGATACTGAGCAGGGAATGGCAGAGAGTTGTTTGCAGCAACTAGTAGGTGAGCAATTAGAGTTGCAGACCTTGCAATAGTTGGTATAGTCTATAAGTGTTAGTCTGTTCACCTGCTTTCTCACTTTTCAGGAGGCGAAAGTCTTCATGCTTTTCGGAAAAGCTAGACAGACGTGTCTGAGAAGTCAAGTGATGATAGAAGATTGTTTTAAATTAAATTCAAATTGATAAAGGCTAAATTTAATTAATCCACTAAGATCTTGATGAATGGACACATCATGCTTGAACAAGTGCAGACAGGGTCTGCCGCTGGAGGCTGATTGAAGTCTTTCGCTGAAGCTATGAAGTCTAAAAACTATTCTTAAGGCAAAGTTCTATACATAGTTGCCACGCTAATTGGTACGCAGTCCAATTAGCCGCTAAGCATAGAACCTAATGTAATGAATGAATAAATGCAAATCAAGATACAAATGAGAAACAACAATCTCCTCATATTTGCATCTGGTCATCATTACTTACAAGTGAGGGGTATGAAATTTATTTTTTAGGATATATATGTCAGAAAATATTTTAGTTTTAAAACTGCAGACATGCTTCTATCAAAAAAGACAAAACACCTCAAGTGTAACAACTAATCTAAATGGTAGCAGACAGAAGAGATGAAGGAACAACACAAGGATTAGTAATAAACAGTTCAAAATGGATTTAAACTAAATGTTTAAATTCAAGCCAGATAAACGAATTTAAGTAATAGGAATTTAAACACTAGATATTTTTGAAAAACATAAGGTTTTGTTTTTCAAACGAGAAGTTTAAATGTACAGAGTTTTCAAAAAAGATAGGTATAAAGGATTAGGGATAGAGAAATATAAGAGCTACCACGATCTTTTCCCTTTTCCTTTGTCTGCTCGGTCAGCTGCTTCTCTTTCTTTTCGTTGGCGTTCGAGTTCTTCAACTGTTCTGGTGTATTCATCATCGGTAGAGGTTGGAGGTCTGGTGGAGCGAGAATGGTAATTCAGTTCTTCACGTAGTCTATTGTTCTCCTCTATTAGAGTTTGGTTCATAGACCGCAGTTGTCTCTCCTCCGTGATGGCCAGATCACGTTCACGCTCGATATTGATCTTATCATGAGATGCGTTGAGAGCGATGTCATTGAGTTCCAGAACATGAGGGCGTCCGTGACCTAGATAAAGAGTTATGCTGTGGAAGAGCTTCCAGAAGAGAGTTGAGCAGAGTCTGACGCATTCCTTGCGTTGAACTTCTATGTTGATTTTGATATCACTGGACTCGTGCCACATTTCTCCAAATTTGGTCCACACATCCTTTTGAAATTGACGAAGGATGGCGGCATTTCTGTCGGCTGCCTTGGATATTGCAGTTGCAAGCTAAGCAGCAGCTGTTGAGATGTTGGTAAGCTCTCCCAATTTGTCGTAGATAACATCCAGGCGGTTGAGAATTTCGGAGTTGGCCGGTTGTGATGGAGAAGGGTCGAGACCAATGTGTATGTGCTCAATGCCGATAGAGGAGGCGGCATTGGTAGAGGGGACAAGGTGGAAGGGCTGCTGGAGAGGTGGAATGGCGAAGTTGGAGGAAGAAGAGTCGCATGAGGGAAAGGTATGGATGGATGATGAGTTAGACTTGGGGGGAGAGGGATGAGGGGTTGGTGGTATTTCGATATCTGTGTCTAAATGATCATAGTTATCGGAAGGGTTGGGTAGGGGTTCAATTGAAAACCAGAAGGAAGGGGGAAGATAGGGAATGTCTTCTGGTCTCAGGGAGTTAGGCTTTGGTTGAGGGGTAGGGGGAGTAGGTTTGGGAAAGAGTTCTGCTACCGACGAAAGTTCAAAGATGAACTTCGTGGCAGCAGAGGACAGGATGGGCGAAAACCAGGGGGTTAGGATCATGGGAATGGGTTGGCTTGGTTCTAAGGGTGTGGTCTGGTTTCATTCGGATGGTGTAGTTGGGTTGGTTTGATTTTGAGGGGTGGAGATAGGGTAGAAGGGTTTGGTGAGTAGTTGAAGGGTGAAGGAGGGGTTGGGGAGGGTGATCTGGTAGGCTCCTCCTGAATTATTGGCTCCTCTTGAAGGGTAGGCTCCTCCGGAGGGGTTGAATCCACCTGAGTAGATGACTCAATAGGATTGGGTTGTTAAGAGGTAGAAGGTTGGGTGCCAGCAGACTTCCTTCGCTGCCTCAGTGGCGTAATAGGAGATCCAATAGCTTCATCGGCAGAGATGACAGGGTCTGCTGGTGGCTTGGTCAGTAGACTTTTACGTAGTCGTCTATGTATGGCTTAGGTGAGGGAGAGGGTTGGTCAGAAGAAGGATTTTGTTTGGGTGTTTGAGATGGCTGGGGAGTGGAGGTTGTTGGTTCAGGGTTAGATGGCTGGGGAGAGGATGTTTGTCAGCGGAGCTGCCCGGCCAGACTTCCGTCTCGGCCTTCGCCACCGTATCCATTTGGCCTGAAGCT
The DNA here is from genome assembly GCA_013146195.2 of Codonopsis lanceolata. NCBI lineage: Eukaryota > Viridiplantae > Streptophyta > Magnoliopsida > Asterales > Campanulaceae > Codonopsis > Codonopsis lanceolata. The sequence goes on from CM028381.1 coordinate 61,137,438, forward strand.
CGTCCATTTTCGCTTCCTGCCTTGCCTTCTTGGCTACATCAGCATTTGTCATGGCGAATATGTCAGCCAAGACTTCCGTTTCATCTGGCGAGAAACCAGTAGGCTTCTTTGCCTTGGCGACCTTAGCCCGTTTGAGAATGTGTTCTGATTCCTCGGCTAGGTCTTTGGCCTCTTGATAGATATCTCGATTAGCGGTAGAGGTTACCTTTTTGAACCTGTCCATGGCTACACGGACAGTAGCACTGGCAGCATCATACGTGTCCATGTCGAACCGCGTCACCATCATTGGAGTGGGCTTGGTTATCTTTGCAGCGGCAATGCCTGGAAGTTGACATGATGACTTGCTCTTGAAGGAAGACTTGGAGAGTTTTCCTAACTGGCAAGCCTTGCAACTTCTGTTGTGGTCAGCATACACCATAGGTAGACCTTTGACAAGCCCATCTTTAGAGAGCTTGGAGAGGTACTTGAAGTTGAGGTGACTGAGACGCTTGTGCCAAAGCCAACTGTTGTCACGAATGTTGTTAGCAACTAGGCAAAGGCTAGAGGATCTCCCTCGAAGGTTTAAGTCCACGACATAGACGTTTCCTTGTCTATTGTAGGTTAGTAATATTGAGTAGGATTCACGATCTTTGATGAGACATTGGTTGGATGAGAATTGGCAGATGAGTCCTTTGTCGCAGAATTGGGATATGCTCAGGAGATTGTGCTTTAAGCCATTCACTAGAGAAACTTTGTTGATGGAGAGACTTCCTTTAGTGATTGAGCCATACCCAATTGTTTCCCTCTTTCATTGTTGTCGAAAATCATCATAGGACCTTTAGCTTAAGCTATATTTGAGAGTAGACTTCTGTTCCCTGTCATGTGCCTTGAATAGCCACTATCGAGGTACCAGATGTCCTTATCATCTGAATCTATAACCATGAAGCAAACCTATAAAATCCAAAAGAAACAAGGTCCCCTTTATTTTCTTTTGGGTCCTGAGGATTAGCAACCTTTTGGAACCCATACCTGGCTAACCTTGAGAGAACTAGGTCTCTCAGATTTTGGTATGAACCTTAGCAGGCATTCTGATGGCCTAAACAGTTGCAAGAATGACATAAATGAAAGTTCCATGGAGGACTGTGATTAGCTTTAGCTGTAGAGTGCTTGTGACTTTCCTTGTTCTCAACAGTAGTCTTTGGTTCAGCTAACTTGTTGACAGTAGACTTAATTGGTTTCTTTTGAACCTTCCTTGATTTGTTACCAGCAGACTCAGCCTTGGCTGGTCTGTTGTTAACCTTTTTAGGAGGGTTAGGCAGAATTCCTTTAAGTTTATTGTCAACTAACTTAAGTGCCTTAGCCATTTCATAGACAAACTTGACAGGTACCAGCAGAGATTTTGTAGGTCTACCGCCAGCAGACTTTGTTTTAGCAGAGTTGCTGTCAGCAGACTTTGATTTCTCTGCCATTCCTTTAACAAGCTTCTCATTAGAAGCAGTTTCTTTGGCTTTCCCTTTTTGAGCCTTGGGGTAAACGTATGGTACACTTGTATAACTAAGTCCATGTTTACCCTTGTTTTCAAAAGTCTGTTTTGAAAAGGAAGTATCATAAGCATCCTCAGAGGTTTCACCTTTCTCTGTGATAGAAGAACATTCAATGATGGGCTCATCACTATATCCTAAGCCATATTTATCTCTACTTGGCTTTTGGCCTGAAAGGATTCCTTCAAAGGTTTCATTGGAGCTGTTCCACGAGTCAATTGTCTTTTGCATAGCAATTTTCTCCTGGTCTTGTCCTTTGATGTGCTCAGTTAGGCAATCAACTTTGTCACAAAGAAACTTGTTTTCTCCTTTTAGCTTGATAGTTTCCTGTTGACGGCTATTGAGAGTTTAAATCTCAGCTGCCAACAGAGATTTCTCAGCAGTAAGCTTCTCATAGTTCTTAACGAGTTTTACATAGGATATTATAAAGGAATTGAACTCTTCAAGCATTTCTTGATTATCCTTGAGTAGTTCTTCCTTACTGAAGTTTTCCCAGTTGATCTCACTTTTAACGAAGGGACTTGGTGAGATTTCGACTTCATGTTCAGAGTCATAGGTAGGACTTGAATCATGAGCTATTAAGCATATGTTGGCTTGCTCACAATCGTCCTCTTCCTCTTCTGAATCCGTCTCAAACCATGTAGCAACCTTTTTTTCTTCAATGTCTTCAGCCAGCATACCTTTATGTTTTTGAAATTTTTTATACGGAGGCTTTCTGTATGCTTCAAATTTTGGCTTTGGACATTTAGAGGCTTAAGTGACTGTGTTTTTATAGTTATAACACACAAGCTCTTCGTTAGATGAGCTTTCAGCAGTTTTTCTAAAGGGCTGCTAGTGTGTGTCCTTCCTTCCATATTTTGCAAATTTTTTGAAACGTTTTACAAACATAGCAAATTGTTCATCTGAAAGAAAATCATTTTCACTGGAGGAAGTAGAAGGTTTGTTTTCAACTGGGGTTTCTTCTTGTACCATGGCAGGCAAGGACACAGTTCTGAACTGTTTGTCCTGCTCTAGAGCTTGATTAACTTCGAGCTCGTAAACCTTTAAACTTACGTAAAGACTACGGAGAGTCATTTCGTTTAAGTTTGTAGATTCTTTCATGGCAGTGGTCTTAACATGCCACAAACTACCTAGAGAGCCTAGAAATCTCAAGTTCATTTCCTTTTTGTCATAAGTTTTACCAAGAGAAAAGCAGCTATCAATTACCTCGCTGAAGCGATCGTAAGCTTGTCTCAAGGTCTCTTTGGGATCCTTTTTGAAGGAGTCGAATTGCTGGATGAAGGTATACTTTCTATTGTGTCTTGTGCCTTGGTCTCCTTCCAAGTATTCAACAAGTGCTTCCCACATCTCTTTGGCAGAAGTACACCGGATCACTTGTTGGTAAGTGTTGGTGTCTAGTGAGCTGGTTATGATGTTGATTGCTTTGCTATCTAGCTCTACTAGCTTTCTATCGTCCTCTGTCCATTCAGATTCTTCTTTAGGTACTTCAGCAGGATTTCCAGTAATGGATGCCAGAAGATTTGCCTTCATTGGTACATGACGTCCTGCTAGTACGCACTTCCATAACCTGTTGTCAATAGAATTCATAAAACGCATTACCCTATCCTTCCATACATAGAAATAGCCTTCGTCCAATATTGAGACGTGGTTCGCATTTGACGTAGGTAGCATGTAGTGTGTTTGTGCCATTGGATCTTATCTCTCAATAGTTTAATCTTGGAAAAACTAGTTTTCGAAGAGTTAGTCTCTGATACCAATTGTTAGTCCCAAAGGGCGCAATAATAAGCTAGAAGGGGGGGGGGGTTTAATACCTTATTAGACACTTAAAACTTATAGTATAAATTCCTAAAACAAGCACTTGCAATCTATTGAAAAGATTGAAGCAGTAAAATTCTTGTAAGGAAGACAGTTCAAGTCTGCCGATGAAGCACTACCGGTAGACTTTGCTGAATACTCAAGTTTGCTACTGAAGCGATAAGTAAAGAGATATGAAACAGTTTAAAGCAATAAGCAATAGTAAAGAAGGGACACAAGTATTTTGAAATGGTTCGTACTATAAAGAGTGCTACGTCCACCACCAAGACAGTCAACCTTGGATTTAAAATGTGCACTATGTTCTTCACTAGTTTTATTACAAAGAAGTCTAATGAATCATGTACAAAATATTTGACTTGTGTTTGGGGGTGGAGTATTGAATATCTGAGCAGAATATTCAATGGTGCAGAAGAATAGAATAAAGAACAACAATAAGAAGCAAAAGATAAAGTGTTGATGCAGATCTTGTTGTTGTTGTCGAGGACTTCGTTGATCAGTTTATGATCTCTTGAATGCACTAAGTATATAAAGCTTGATGTTGTTAAGAAGATTCAGAGCAGTTATTTCTTTAGACTTTAATGGCAGTATTTATAGCTGGGCATTCTTGAGATCGTTGGAGAAGAAGAAGAGAGTAACGACTTTATTAGGTTGAATGCATTAAATGCATGGAGCTGTCTTTAGGGATTTCGTCTTCACTGATACTGAGCAGGGAATGGTAGAGAGAGTTGTTTGTAGCAACTAGTAGGTGAGTAATCAGAGTTGCAAACCTGCAATAGTTGGTACAGTCTATAAGTGTCAGTCTGTTCACTTGCTCTGTCACTTTTAAGGAGGTGAAAGTCTTCATGCTTTTCGGAAAAGCTGGACAGGCGTGTCTGAGAAGTCAAGTGATGATAGAAGATTGTTTTAAATTAAATTCAAACTGATAAAGGCTGAATTTAATTAATCCACTAATATCTTGCTGACTCGACATGTCATGCTTGAACAAGTGCAGACAGGGTCTGTCGCTGGAGGCTGATTGAAGTCTTCCGCCGAACCCGTGAAGTCTAAAAACTATTCTTAAGGCAAAGTTCTATACATAGTTTCCACGTTAACTGGTACGCAGCCCAATTAGCCACTAAGCATAGAACCTAATGTAATGAATGAACAAATGCAAATCAAGATACAAATGAGAAACAACAACAACACAATGTGGTGTTCCTCTTCTGGAATACATCTCCGAATCACTAAATCAGGACCATGTTTAAATAGGTATGGCTCATCCAAAAAATAATTTTTAACTTCAGATAGAAATTTCTTTCGCTTGTGATATCCAAAATCAGGATTCACTACATCGACCGCTATAAAATTTACAAAATCAGCATACCATGGCTCGTTACTTCTCACATAATATAATTGCTCATCAGGAAAAACGTCTTTCACCGGAATATCACTATCCAACAAATGCTTTTCAAACAACGGCCAAAGTTCTAAACTAGATAAATGATCAGCTACTACATTTTCACAGCCCTTCTTATCCTTAATTGCACTATCAAATTCTTGAAGTAATAGCATCCACCTAACTAGTCTAGGTTTCGCGTCCTTCTTAGTCAAAATCTATTTTAAAGCAACATGATCAGAATAAACAATCACCTTGGAACCTAATAGATACGACCTAAATTCTTCTAAGGTAAAAATCACCACTAAAAACTCCTTTTCGGTTGTTGTATAATTTAACTAGACATCATTAAGAGTTATACTAGCATAATGAATTACATGCGGTTTCTTATCAAACTTTTGACCTAAGACAGCTCCTATGGCAAAGTCTGACGCATCACGCATAATTTCAAATGGTAATGACCAGTTAGGTGTAAGACCCCGAACCTTCATGTTTGATTTACTTGCTGTGTGTACCAAACGGCCGTTACACCTCGTGTCTGACTCGATACGAGAATCTTGAGATGAGTTTGTAGGCCATTTAGAGACCTATACTTTAGTTATCTATGTTCCTCAAGACTTTAACTTGTTTAAGTTACAAGTCGTAACTCGACAATAGTCGGAAGCCGACTCGGTTGAGTGTTCTCACGTAGTTCTTCCCTGTGATCTCGGTTATAGCCTAGGTCATTTCTTGAGTATCTTGAGTAGATTGTGAGTATTAAACTTCCTAAGGAATAGATTTCCTAAATCTAATCTTGCTTTGATGCTTAACGCATCACATTCGCTGTTATCGCGTTGCGTGAAACCGAACGTGTATCGTGCCTTTGGAGTTTCTATACTCATGTATTATTGTGGAACCTTATAGGAGTACTCTAGTCCATATCATAACCCATCTCGTATGTTTTATAACTTCGATTTTAGCCATTGTATGCTTGGTTGAGAATTCGGAAGCATTGTTGCTTCATTTGACCTTTTGACTCTTAGGGTCTCTCAGTTTGCCTTCTTCTTGTCTTATTTCGTGTCTTGAGACTCGCGAGATGTTCACTTGAATCCTAGAACTTGTTTACTAGTCCATAACATGTTTTAGAATGTCCATTCGTGCTTGTAATATCCTTGTTTAACTCGTTGTTGAATCGTTTGATTTTCCGTAGTGAGTTTCGCCCTCGATTCCTCCTTGTTCCGGGTGATGTTCAGACCTGTTTCGGGTGTGTTTTGAGTGTAATAAACATCCCTAATGGTTTGGGGTTGTGTTGGACACATTTAGGACTTGTTTTCAAGTCATTTTGGCCTTTCAGACACCTGAGCGCTCGCCCAGCCAAGTGACTGAGCGAGTGCACATAATCGAGCAGCTCAAGGAAATGAAAGGAGGACTGAGCGCTCGCTTAGCCATCATGAGCGACCGCTCAGTCCCTGCACCAGCAATATGGGATTTTGCCATTTTTGATTTTTGGATTGAACCCTTGAACCCCATCCGACCCAATTCAAACCCCCACTTGATTTGTGACCTCTTTAGGTTTAATTTCATCCCTTTGATGTGTTTTAAATCAAGGGCCATCATTAATCAACCAATGGGAAGCTTAATAACTCAAGCATAAGATTGACCCTTTAGTGAGTTCTTCTTCCCCAAACTCCCAATTGACAGCCATTGTCATCGTCCATTGTTTTTTGCTGGGTTCTAGTGAGAGAAAGAGAGCCTTGAAGTTCCTGCACCTTACATGCACGATTCCCATGGATCCGACCATCCGATTTTCGATTGAAGACCACCAAATTGAAGCCCTTGGCGAGTAGCACACCTTCCACCGATTCAATCTTCGATCTGAATAGGTTTGTTGGCCGATATAGGTACGTGACTACACCCTCTACTTTCCCTCTCTAGCTTAAAATGATGCTAGGTTGTGGAGGCTTGTCTCCCTTGGTTCCTTGTGTTATTGCATGTTTAAATGGGATGATTTAATTGGGGCTTTGATTAGTGAACATGTGGGTTTGAATCTCGATGGGTTTATTGTGTTCATGGGAGTATTGTAGTATGGAATCACTTATAATTTGGATTTAAAAACCCGGAAGATTATTAAATCCTGAATTTATGTCTTGACCTAGAATTTGAGACTTTGTAATTTGACCCAAATGGAATCAATTAATTATAAAAGTTGTTATTTAAGCCCTAGGATAAATTCCTATGACTTTTCATGTTCGTCGAGTTGCAATTCTGAGAACTCGAGAATTAATTGGGTAAGACCAACTTGGTGTTTTTGTATTGGTCTAGGGTTTAAAACTCTAATCCAAGTCCTTGGATAATGTTAAGTGTGAATTTATCGCTAGTTGTTGGATTGAGGATGCTTGGGTCACAAATGGGTGATTCGAATAAGGGACATTTGAAATGGTCAAATTATGAACTAAGATTATTGATATTTTGTGGACTTCAAATGAAGTCCTATGTCTTGTGAGAGTGCAATCTAGACTGTAGTAGACTTCACATGGAAATTGGAGTTTAATATGATAGGAACCCCAACTCACGAGAGTCGCTTGTAAGCATGAACCCACCTTGACTCGCTAGAAATCTTGCTTGAGGATCTTGTGAACGCCTTTAGGAATCCACGATGGTGAATTAGAAAATCCGTCTACGGGATGGTTTGGAATTAGTGATAATTTATACCTTAGCCCTCTACATTTAGAGTCTACTTGAAATGTCGCGAAGATAACTAAGCTATTTTCTAAGACACACTTGTATTGCCTCAGTCTTGCGAATTAGTATCGCTCGGACACCTTAAATATTATTGACTATATCCTATGAGTTTATTCCTTGAGTGTATTTCATGGCCCTTATCGTTTAGAGAACTTCAATGGAGTCTCGTAGTGTTATAACATGGTTTATCTTGAACCCTCAAGGACTTGAATGAGGAAAGAATAGCGTGTGACCTTGTTGATTGGTAAACCTAGACAATCTAGGTAGCCTCAAGAATCATTTGAATTGTGAGTATTAAGTTATGAACTTAACTTGTATTATTCTATAAGATAATATTCCGTGTCTATTTCAATATTTTGACTTATGAGACGTAATTATCTTCAGTCTTGACAATATGAATTTCCATTTCTAATCTACGTGGTGATATGAAAAAGCATGACCATGATCCTTGTTAATGATTGAATTCTTCTTGCTTGTATTATGAATATGATTGAATAAGCATATTTCATATCTTGGCTCCAAGCATAATTTGCTCTTGAAATATCCTATTGAAAGTTGATTCGTGTACATGTATTGAACTTTGATTCCACTAATAGGTGGAATGGTGAACTTGTTGAACTAAGGCTTCGTAATGAAATACTAACCTAGATATATGTGAACTGTAAACATGGAGAAGGGATAGAAATGCATATAGCATTTGTATTCTATTTGGGAATAATTATAGCGAAGACTCAACGGAGTCGAGTTAAGGAACGATTAGACCTTACTAGGATCGTGGTGGGATCCTTTGACACTTAGAAATCCATGTGACTAGATTACTAGCCTTTGGAGCTTGAATAACGTTCGATGGACAACTTGACACTTGTATTTTCGAGACTCAATTGAGCTCTTAAGGTAATGTATATGATTAATCATGAACATGCCGTGGATAACATGCTTGCTTGTCTTGAACGAGCTCGCTTCCTACTTGATTTAATATGAGTAAACATCTACTTGACATGGACGAGTTCGCTCTTGTCGTGCTCGTTCCCTACTTGATTGTTTAATACCGAGTGAACATCTACTTGTCATTCCATTTGTCCAGCTGGCATACTTGTCTTGTCTTGATGGTAATGATGCATCGCCGTCACGAATTGTAAGATTCGTGGTAGTGATGGGTCGCCAGCCCATCATCATGCACCCACCCTCCACTATTTGATCACAGTGGAGAAGAGTACCTTGTCGTAACCATTAGGGCGCTTGGAATAAGTTGTTGTTAGATCAAATATATGGTCATGGTATATGGTTTAAGTTTGAACTAATTGGTCACCTCGGTATATGTGGTTATTGATTCATGACATAGATATGCATGATTGTGATATATTTAGCAGAGTGAGAAACCTACTTGGCTTGGATTGATTAGGAACTCAATTCAGATTTATGAAGTTTGTTTTCGAGGATCATTATGAACTCAATGTGTATATGGATGATAGACTAAATAACTAGTCTTGTTATGTGTGTTATACTTGCTAATATATGCATGTATCTGATATTAATTATCTTCTAATATGTGTAAGGTAGTATGTCTAAGTAGGAATACTAACCTCCTTGGTTTGGACAGGGTGATCAGATATTGGATGCCTTGTTGGGTTTGGTTTTGATAAGGTAACCCGATATAGGAGCCTTATCGGGTTTTGTTGTGTGGTTAGTCGATGATGGGACAATGCATTGCCTTCACGAATTATGGGATTCATGATAGCTATGGGTCGCCATATCGGAGACTAGTGGTTTCACACGCCTTCACCATTGGCTGTGGTGGGGATGTAGTTGTCCATTGATTGTAGTAGTAAAGCACGACCTTGGAAGCTATGGTTCTCGAGCGGAGATGCCTCGGGGACGTCAATACCAAGAAATTAGTATCGAGGGCACATGACTTGCAGGAGTAACACGACAGAAGCGGATCAAGGAGGCACATCCTGATTCAATGGGGTTGTTATAATCAGAGAAGTATACCTTGATTTGTATTGTTATTTATATGTATTCATGTGATTATAATTGTGTTGCATTAAGGGTTTTGGGAAAAGGAAAGGGAATGGTATTTATGTGAATTATCATGGATTAAATGATACATGTTCACGTATTTTAAATGTATTACCATGATTACTTATAACTGTACATATTATCATGTTATTTGTAGTAGCATACTCGGTCATTATGACTTACTTCGTACTTTGTTTCTAGTGTGAAGTTGTTCATTAGCCGTATTGAGGTGTATAGATCGTGGCTGTAGTTGTGCATAGCTGATCGGTAGTTCAACTTGAGATCGTGTGCTCGTGCTATTAGCAACTGACTCTTCCGAGTTATATCTCGTGGAGTCCCATTTCCTCATCAGTTTATTATTGCGATCTGTATCATTTATTATCGTTTTATTCATGTGAGGACAATTGTTGTAAAGTTATATAGACTTTACAGTCAGGTAGAGTACTTGGGTTTTATTATTGGATGTGTTTCTTTCTTGGGCCGACGTGTTGTGTCGAGCAGTTATTCGTTGTAATAGTGTTTATTTCAGTTGTTTCCCACGCACGCAGTAGCTTTATGACATTTAGTATTCAGTTGTTGTTTTTGTTGCTGTTGTTGTTGTCTCCAACATATTTAGTCATTAAGGTTTGTTGTCTCCACCTCAAACTAAGCTAGAAGGGGGGGGGGGGAGTTGAATAGCCTAGTGACAATTTAAAAATTTATCACAAGTATTTCTTCTCTTTAAAAACAACCAACTTATTAATTAAGTTTGGGCAGCGGAATAATGAGTGAAAGAGAAGTAGTTAGAAGGGCTATTGGCTATAATGAAGTATAGCAGCATTCTTCTTAGAGTAATGCTGAGTGCAATGGATAGATCAGAAAGAACATAAAATCAAGAATAAAAAATCAAGACAGTACACATAAATTAGAAGTGGTTCGTACTATAAAGTATTACGTTACTACCAAAGTGGTTAGCCTTGGATTTTGAAAGGTGCATTTGTTTATCCACTAAAGTTATTACACTTAGATCACTAATGGATCGTGTACAAAAGATTTTTAACCGAGTGTATATTGATGAGAGGAATACTCAATGAAGATGTATTCTCTCAAGTGCTAAGTAACAGAACAGTAAATGCAAACTAAAGAAGTTGTAATGAATTATGAAGAGAAGTGATGCAGCTTCAATAAGTTTGGCAGAGTGTTAGTTCTCATCCTTGTAGATCTCTTGAATGCTTGAAGGTTGGAGATTAATGGCTTGATTATTGAATGTTCAAGAGTGTTTTCTTCAAGTCTTCAATGCTGGAATATATACCAAGGGAGATCTTGAGAACCTTTGGATTCAGATAAGGAAGATGTCTCCAACGATAATATGCATTAAATGAATTCAATGCTATAGAGGTTTTATCCAGCAGAGAAGTATGAGAGATGCAGTGTTTCAAGAACAGACAGAACAAACAAAGGGACTATCAGGTTGCAAGTGTGTAGAGTCTGAATGTCTTCTTAGCCAAATAAGATAATGGCTTCAGACTTGTTTAAACTTCATATCAGAGAGATAGTAATTAAAATACAAGTTTGAGGGAAATTTCCCAAAGTCTTTGTCTGTTCAGGTCCTAGCCTAATGCATGTATCCATGCAATGGAAGCAATGGGGATTTTGGGTAGTTGTACTCTCTCCCTTTGAATTCCTTTCCTTCTTTTCGCTACCCCTATACCCTTGGCCTTACATTACAAGCTTAATGAAGTCCTATTGATCTTGTAATACCCTAGATTATTGCATGCTTGTCTTATGCTTGAGTTCATACATTCATATTCATCATAAGTATATTTTCTTAACTTATACGTATGCTTGGATTCAATAGCTTGTTCATTGACATCGATTTCTATGCTTCTGTGCATCTTTCCTATATGTTATGCTTTGAGACTTTGTTTTTTTATATATGTTGGATGTTGTAGACACCCCAATTTCGTACCCCTGATATGTGACATGACAAAAAATATCAATAACTGTTAAAACATTAACAAATGTCAAGTTACAGGGTCAAAAATGCAAAAGGACAAAGCAGGATGCGCAAAAGGACAAATTGCAGGGACTAAAGTGTCAAAAATAGGCCAACTTTGGGATTTAGGCATGGCTACCATTGAATTTGGGCATGGCTCCCAATTTTTTGGGCATGGAGCCCAAATTTCATGTGCTTGGCACCCAAATTTATTCTCTGCGCACTGTTCATCAATATTTGCCGTAAAATGCAACATTCACAGCACAGTGTGCACACATGTGAAGCAACATTTGGAAAATGGGCGTGGCTCACATGGTATTTGGGCATGGCGCCCAAAATTGATGGAGGTGGCGCCCAAACTGCTTTCCTTCAGCGCACAGTCTTCAAACAGTTGTCGCAAAGTGCAAACTCTTCAGCGCGGTGTACAACCATTTGATGCACAGAGAAGAAAATTAAATTCCTGCCGTGTCCCTGATTCAGCCTATAAATAGAGGCTCCCGGCTTCTCTTCAGAACACACCTTTCCTTCGTAAAATTTCTCTGCGTCCTCGTTACGCTGAAGAAATAAATAGTGAGCGATCATTTCAAAAGCTTCGAAACTCTGCCAAATCTCCTCCAAACACAAAACCAACCGGTAGAAGTGAGCCTTAGCCCCCCAGCTAGGTATCCACCCTATTTCCCTGGCCCAAAAACCATAAAGTAAGCCGTTACTCTGCCCGAGTAATAGGCTGAAAAACAACTCATATAAGCCGTTATTCCGCCCAACCAAATAAGCCAAAACCACAAAAACTAAGCCGTCATTCTGCCCGAGTGAGTGAGCCAAAAACACCATATATAAGCCGTCACTCTGCCCAAATTCACACAACACACAACAAACAACAACATCAGCAGCAGCAATAAAAGTCTCCCTCTCCCGAGAGGACAGAGCGAGCACACCCTAGGCTGTCTATAAGTTCTATTTTAAAGTCTTTCATTTTGTAAAAGTATTATTTCCAATCCGGCCCAATGTAGGTATATAAGCAGTTGTGCTGCCCGGATTTATTAGGAAATATTACTAAATATAGCCGTTATTATGGCCAAATATTTTTAGATATATTTGTAATTATTTGCTTTATTTATTCATTAAAGTCTTTATTTGTAATAGTATTATTTCCAATCCGGTCAAATGTAAATATATAAGCAGTTATGCTGCTCGGATTTTGTTAGGAAATAATACTAAATGTAGTCGTTATTATGGCCAAATATTTTCAAGTATATTTGTAATTATTTGTAAAAGAGACAGATTGCAAATAAAGTAAATAATATAGATGTAATGGATGTATTTGTAGGCGATTAATACTTTATTTATCATTAAATAAATATAACAAAAAACATACTTTAGCCAAAAACCGTTTGAGACCGAAAAGGGCGAGTTGGGTGCCTAGCACCTTCCCAACTCGTAACTTAGCCTCCGAACCCGCTTTTTATCTCTGGTTTTTTTTTTTTTGGTTTTGCTTTATTTATTCCTTAAAATAAAGATGGTGACTCTAAAAACATTTTGGATCTAGTGGGGCCTCGCAACATCTTTCTTTGCACTTTCACGTTTTCCCCTAAAAAAAGGAGAATGGGAATAGAAGGGTGATGCATTCTCATATCCTGATATCCCCTAAACAAGGGATAACTTAATGCGGGAAACCCAAAGTTCCCATATTGGATCAAAATCCACTAAAGGCAACCGAGGCGCATTCCAACGCGCTATTCCGACAGCACTCCTCTCGCACTTTTGATTTCGTCCTCCCCTAAACAAGGGAGGGTGGAATGGGAGCAGTGGATGTCACCGCATCCGCACGTACGCGCACCCCTCTCCAAGGGCGCGCGGAGCACCATCCGGGGAACCCACAGTGGCGACTTCTATTTGGGGAGATCGTTTTATTTTAATACATAAAAATGGAGGGCTAGACTTCGATAACCAAAACTTTTTTTTCTTTTGTTTCTGGCTAAAGTATGATTGTTATATTAATTTAAACAGTTGAATATTGCGTTCCTTTAACATGTGTCTATATTTGTGGATATGATCCTCCATCTTGCGCAGTTTCATTTCAAATATCACATCGGATATACTTGAAAATATTCGTATTTTTCAAAAAAAAACTTTTCAAAAAAAAAATGTATATATATATATATATATATATATATATATATATATATATATATATATATATATATATATATATATATATATGTAATATTTTAATAATTTCCGGGCAGCACAACAAGCAGTAGGGGCTTTGTTTTTAAATCTCTTCATTTTCGGCCTTATATTATTTTATTCTGTTTTATTTTCATTCCGCAAAATATACATATTTGCATTCATTCTGTCATTTTATTTTGGGGATTAGGACCCATTTTTAATAAAAATAGATAGATTCCCCGCTTTTCTTTCTATTTCTTGATGGTATGCTTGCTTGCTCGTGCTTAAACTAAAAGGCCGAGAAAATCCACACACAACAGCAAGACATGCTATATCTGTTTTATTTTCTATTTCTATATCTGAAAAAAAAACTTTTTTGCTTTCTAGATGCGGCACACACGCGCACATGCATATAAATATATTCCGAACTGCTACCCTACACCATAGCCAGCCTACCCCCTGCATGAGCCAACATTAGACTGCATATAATTTTTCAGGACACTTCAAAGACCGACCGCTTTTTGCATTTTAAATCGTGGGTCTGGCCCAGTCAAAAAAAAAATGTGCGTAAGTCAAAAAAATATGTGCAAGTAAAAAAAAAAAATGCGCAAGTCAAAAAAAAATACACTGGGGCTGATTTATTATTTTCTAATGCTCGACCTAGACCATTTCGAATGGTGGATCCCGAAAAGAGTATAGGCCCTTCGCCTGGGATCAATCCGATCTCAGGGAGTCGAAAGGCAGGTGGAATACGTTGGTCCTATACTCTAGAGAAAGAATCCACTGTTCCAGGAAAAGTCCCGAGACTGTCAAAATTAAGCATGTGCTTATCCGGTCAATTTGTAGGGAAAATAATAAATAATAAAATATACTAATAAAGGCACGATGTACTCCAAGCCCAGAAAGCCTTCAGCCAGCCTCCTGATACCTCCATAACCCATTTTCCTCACAAATCTAGCCCGAATGGAAAGGCGAGAGAGATAATCTTGGTCGGTTGATCACGAGGAAACAAGGGCGTAAATCGTGAGGGTATCGAGATGACAAGGGACGAATCGGTCTGAGAAAATCTGGATCCGAGCGGTATGGCAACAGATGAACGATCCGGATATAGCATGCAGTTCGGGGGCTCGAGATATGCTCCGACTCAGGCAATGCGGCGGTGTTGGACGATCTGGATGCACGACATGAACACTTGCTAAGCCAAATAAAGCAAGTCTTATACAAGGTCAAAACCCGGTGATGAGGTAAACTCTTCCCTATAGTCCCCAGGGCATCCACATCTCATGTGCCTCCAAACCCAACTCCTCGGCCAAACCTTAACCCACCAAATCGCTACCCCAAATCCCAATCCTCCACGAGTCCCTACTACCCAAATATCAACCCTTACCCGTCCTATCCTTCATATCCTGCTCCAAACACCAAAATTCCCCAAAGCCCAAATGACCTCCCTGTTCCCATAACCAACCCACTCCAGAACAGCCCACATATAGACCCACAAAGTTACGACCCACCAGGCCAAGTTACCACATACTTACCTTATAATGATCCTGCCCGCCCAACTGAAACCATCAATAATCCAGCAACCCAAGTTCCACCAACCCAAAATACATATCCTACCCAAGTTCCACCAACCCAAAATCCTTATCCGGCCTAGAATCTACCGGCCCAATATCCATATCGGCCACGAATCCACCGGCCCAATATCCATATCGACCCAAAACCCTTACGAACCACGGCAGTTACAGCGAGTGCTTCCAACCTTCCAACCCGGCCCAATATATACCAAAAGCCAACTCCCCGACCACCAAAATAGAGGCCGAAGTGGAAAATATAAGAGTCATGGTACTCAAACTTCTTAACAAAGGGGAATTTTCTACGCGGGCACTGACATTACAACCTGCAGCAGTATTGCCTCTCAAATTCAAAATGCCTGACATAGAAAAATTTGATGGAACTGGGTGCCCTATATCCCACTTAAAATCTTATTCCACTGGCATGCAGTCAAGGGGAGCTAGCTTTGAGGCTATGGCTTCCAATTTTCACCTCACCCTAATAGGGGTTGCCAAACAATGGCTAATGTTGTCGATAGCGGCACCATGAATCGTGGGACCAAATAGGCTTGAGCGTTCTGGAAAGGTACAAAGACAACACCGATCCACGAAAATAAAAGGGACTTTGAGTCGTGCACCCAGAGGGAAAAAACTGTCTCTTTGAGTTCGCGGTCGAGATGGAAGAAAGTTAGCCCAGACTTTTGATGAGGCACGATCAGGCGAGTCATCTTAGAATGTTTATCAAAACCTCCGCCCATTTACACGGAACACATGCGGTATCTCCCACACCAATTTCAAAGAAATAGTGGAGATAGGAGCCCGTATGAATGATGATATCTGAAACGAGGGCAATTACAAGCCAATACGTCTCTAGCTCTTTCCGTTACTCTAAAGGGAAGGCGGCCCGCGATACGCCCGCGCCAGTCAATATGGTGAGGAATCATCGACCACTTTTCCTACCCAAAGTTATGTAGCCTTCCATGGTCTTATGGAGTGGACAAGTCACCAACACAATCGGAGGAATAATGGCAGACGAGAAATTTAATCAGGCGAATCATTATGATGAGCTACTTGAAGCCTCGATGCATGTAATCTGCCGGTAATGCCACAAGTGTTAAAGCCCATGGAAAATTACAAGCCACCGGACCCCTGCCAGGCTGGAATCATGCTCAATCTTGTGAATATCACATCCCATTGCGGTGGTCACCTCACTTAGATAAATGTTATGCGCTCCAAGATGCTATCGAGGAATCTTATAGATGATAAGGTTATTGAAAAGCCTCCTCCCGGACCAAATATAGTCAATAACCCTACCTCAAATCAACATGATTGGGGTTGATGGCAGACTTCTGGGCATGATAGGTAGGGAGTGCGATTACGGCTCCTGCGAGTTCGAGCCTATTTCTAATAAGCCTCTGCAGAGAACTAGTATACTACGCCAGGCATACGGGCCTTGCGGATCTGGTGGACCGCTTGATATATTATCCTATATTCCTTTCCCAGCTTTCGGTTGGTTCATCTACGATCCGCTCCTAATAATGAGGATCTCAAACCCCATGTCCTCGATAATGTAATAAACCTATGCGGTTTGCTTTTAATAATAATCTAAATGTCTTTGCTTATTTCTTGGTTACACCTATATTAAAAAGCGCATTAAATCATTATAATAATGAGTCATTTAATAGGATCCACAAAAAAAAAAATTATTTGCTTGAGCTTGTAAAGTCGATCGAGCACCAAGGCGGCATCATTCATCACTGACAGCGGCGATCACTTATCAATGCAAATTTGGACAATGAAGTCAAAAAGAGTCAAAATCGGCAACTACATGCAAGGATAACACTCATGGATCTCCTCGAAAGAGTTCGTGTACATGTTTACACAGTCTATGAAGATGTTCGGGGGTAGACCCAGCCATGGCCAAACAGGATCCCCACATGTCGGGATGCTCATTAATCGGACAAAAGCTCCGCCGCATCAAGCAGGAGCAGGTCACTGAAGTTCAAAGAAAAAGAAGAAAAAGAGTTAGAAAAAAAAAAAAAAGAAGGAAAATACGATAAAGGCATTAAATGTAGTGACCATTCCCAAACCAACAAGTTTTTCTATCAACAACATCTTTGGGCCATAGTCAAATCAAAGGCGCGGGGAGACCAAGAAAGGACCTCATTCACCACCTTGGGGAGCCTCTGCTATCATGTCATGTCACTGGGCCGAGGAAAATTCTTTGGGGCTACTCATGAGCTGCTACCACTTTTTCCACGATGTGCGTATATTGTCAAAAAGATCCGGTCGAGGAGATGTCGTACTCCTCACAAGCCGGGAAAGAAAAGACTTTGTTCGGCCTTCAATCTCAACAAGAAAGGTAATATGCTGAACCACCTTATCTGGCAAGTGCTTCCCTCTCCGGCCCGCTAAGTGAAAACCGAAAAGAGCGGCCTAAGCAAAGTTAGGGCATATAAAAAAAACAAATAAAAAAACAAATAAAAGGAGAAATAAGGGCTCGCTAAACTTGAAAACAGAAAGAGCGGCCTAGGCAAAAGTTAAAGCAAGTAAAAATAAATAAAATAATAATAAAATTTCCAAGCTGGGTTGAAAACCGAGAAAGAGCGGCCTAGGCAAAGTTAGAGCCAAATAAAAAATATATATCGGGAGAATAAGGAGAAGGAAAACACTCTTTGAAACCTCGGCATTCTACCTCCAGTCTTCAGCATGCAAGGGGCTCGACTGATAGAAGAAAAAGATAAACCTGACGGGGGAGCTCGCAATAAAACAATTAAATATAAAATTTTTTCGGGTCTGGGTGCAACTTAGGAATAATTACTAAAGAAATTTAGATTATACATTAATTGCATGTACATATCTATTATTGC
>CM028381.1:61155551-61197404 GCA_013146195.2 Codonopsis lanceolata
ATCAAGTATGGTTTTCAATAAAATCTTAGCCGCGAAATGGGTGTTCGAGAAATAAGAAGGATGAGGATGGGAACATAGTTAGAAACAAAGCAAGACTTCGTTGCTGGAAATATCGTCGAAGAAGAATGAATAGACTATGATGAAACGTTTGCTCCGATGTAGCAAAGATTGGAAGCTATCGAAATTTTCTTAGCCTATGCTACATCAAGGACTTTGTCTTTGTACCAAATGGATGTCAAAAGCGCATTTCTTAATGGTGATCTTCAAAGAAGCGGTCACGTTGCTGCTCAACCTCAGGGCTTTGGAGAAAGGAAAGAGACTCATGTTTATAAGCTTAAGAGGCTACTCTAGGTCTTAAGCAAGCTCCTCGGGCACAGTATGAAACCTTATCCAAATTATTGGTAGAACAAGGATTTGTGCGAGGAAAGATAGACACCTCTCTTCTTTCAAGCACTGAGGACACTCTCTCTTTGGTACAAATTTCGTTGATGATATCATTTCGGATCTACCAATGAGAAGCTATGTAAGCGATTTGAAGCGCTTATGACTAGCAAATTTCAAATGAGCATGATGGGAGAACTCACATTCTTCTTGGGGTCTCCAAATTCAACAATCCAACAAAGGAATATTCATCATCAATCCAAGTATGCTAAAGATCTTGTCAAAAAATCGGATTGGAGCAGGCAAACACCTTTGATACACCAATAGGTACGCTAAATGCAAACTTACAAAAGACTTACAAGGAAAGAAAGTTGATATCACTCCTATAGGGGATAATCGGATCTACGCTCTACCACTTGACGGACGACACATAGTATATCTTTGTTGGAGTGTGTGCTAGATTTCAGCGGACCCTCGTGAGTCACATCTTCTTCTGCCGGCCAAGAATCATTAAATACGTATCGAGATAACACCAACTTAGAGTATCGGTATCCAAGGAATCTTCTTTCACTTGGTTGGTTACTCGTATCACCGTATCTTGGTTGTCAAATCGATAGAAAGAGCACGATGGAACTTGTCAATTTCTAGGCGGCAGACTTGTCTCTGAGCTAGCAAGAAACAAGCATCGGTTTCCAACTCCACCAGGCGAGAATACGCCAGCTGCTGGCATCCAGCTTATGGATCAAACAACGGTTGGTAGACTACGACATCAAAGTAGCGGCCCCCGATCATGTGTGATAACACCTCGGCAATCTCTATCACCTACAATCCGTGATGCACTCCAAAACAAAGCATATCGATGTTCGATATCACTTTCTAAGGGATAATGTAGAAAGAGAAACATTAGCATGAAGTATATTTCAATGACAATCAAGCGCGGAACATCTTCACAGCTCTAAAGCGAGACGGGTTTGCTTATCTAAGGGGAGCTTGGTATGCTTGTGAGCTTAAATTTAATCTAAAATTAATTTTCATTATAATACTTGAAATTTCTTTTAAGCGGACTTGAAAATTTCTTTTTAAAGGACTTGAAAATTTCTTTTTAAGCGGACTTGAAATTTTCTCTTAAGCAGTCTTAATAATTAAAATCAAGAATTTATAAAGTCATTGAGAGAAAAGGTAAGCTTCTAAACTTTAAGTTTTAGAGGGTTGTTTATGAAAATTGTGAGGGACTAATTTCAAAATTGGTTGAGTTAATTTATGAAAAGGCATTTTCTCTTCTAAAAGCCGTCATTCATTAAGTCTTGTCAAAATCAGCGTCGACTTAATGACATTTCCAAGTCTATGGTAGCGGCACGTCCTTTCTTTTATAAACCCTCAACCGCCAAAAACTCATTTCATCAAAGCTGTCTCTTGATATTCTCTCTCTCTAAAGCTTTCTTCTCTCTACGATTTTACGCTTCCTTCTTACGACTGCCTTTGTTAGTTCGATTCAGATTCAACCTCATTTTCGTCTCCCTCTTACGCAAATCTTCGGAAATGGTAAGAAATTTCGAACCTAACTTAGTAATCTCGATTGTAAGCTAAGTTATGCTCTCTCTCATGTAACTACGCCATTATTGACTATTCATGTATTTATTAGCTCCATATCTCTTAGAATTCCAAATTATCTTGTTCATTCTTGGTAATATCTTCTTATAATTGTTCTCGAGGCAATCGATTTTAGTATAATCGGGTTATATTCGGCTGTATGTGGTACTTCATGTATTGTCGAAATTTCTAGGGCTTAATGCTTCGCTTTGCTTATATTTCGAGTTCTTGAATTTTTGCCCTAATTTTACAGAATGCTTTTAGTTTGGAACTCCTTGCATCTGTTTCTGAGCAGGCTCCAAATCAAGCTGATTGACATTCCAACTACGCCTGCCCAACCATGTATCACCGGGGATGTGCATTGACGAACCATGCATTGCGTGCATGCCTCTGAGTTAAGATAATGGACGATCTGAACGATCGGCATTACGCATTCTCCCTTGTTTATCTTTGGAGGATGAGGATTTCAGCTATACCGCTAGGCGAAGAATTCTAGGAGGGCTAATGTAAATGAATCACGGTCTTCCATCACGGGTCGTCGAGCGAGTCAACGTCACTATTTGCCTGCCCGAATCGCCAAGATTATCAAGTGGCGTAGAGTTCGATGGCCCTACCTCTCTCACAGAGGCAATGAAAAGGCCATTGCTTGGTCAGTCCTACATGCATGGGGAGAACACACCAAAGGAAGCTGCGCTAAGATGAAGAGGACTTTGTTTGAAGGCGGCGTCTACTTCATCGACCACTTGTTTGACAAGAGTATGATCTTCAAGAATGGCACCCATGACATCATGGCCGTCGAGACAGTGAGTACCGTCTGTTTGTCATCATGAACCTTCGACTCAAGCGGGCGCGGATCTTATTTGAGATGATACGATCTTTGTTGATGTTGTCAAGAAATCAATCAGCGAGCGGCCTTTATGTCGAGCTTATCAAGACTCTTCTTCGGTCAAACCACGAAACTTCATACCCACATATTTGCCTTTGAGAAGAAGAGTTGAAATCAATCCGGTTTACGGCACCTTCATCATTAACACCATCATTTGAAGAGCGAAAAGAGAGTTCGGCAAAGGTCTTCACCCTACGGTCATCGTCCATACTGCCACGAACCCCCTCACTTAAAGTTATCGAATCAATCCACGAGACTACGTGGATGCTCTCATGGCCAAGCGGTGAGCAAGAAGCTATCCAAGGAGGCTGCTGCTGAAGGCTGCTCCACCAAGTCTGCTGATCCTGCTCCCTCAACTCTCAAGACGAAGAAGAAGATCTCTTCTGCTGAGGAGGAGCCGGTCCCTAAAAAGAGGAAAGTTGCTTCCTCTTCCAGCACGCCTTTTCTTCTTGCCATCCTTTTGGCCCTCGATTAAAAGGCGAAAAGACAGCTACTCCTTTCGCTCCTACTCCCGTGCCGAAGGGGCTGGCGAACGATCTTCTTGCTCCCTCGGGTCCCATGGCGTAAAACCAAGCGCGTTAGCAACCCTCGAGACCTTTCATCCCTTTCGTTCCCCCTTCCTTTCCCATTACTTCTTCCTCCCCTTCCCTTTCATCTTCACCAGCCCCAACTGCTGTTGGGGAGGAGCCCACCTTTGAGCCATCTACTGCCCCTTCCTCTCCTACTTCCTCTTGACCCTGTTGTTGTTGAGGAGGAGCCTTCTTCCTGCTCAGAAAGAAGAAAGCGTAGACTTCGTAAGAAGTGCGTGGCTCAACACCACTCTTCTCCATCCTCTACCCATAGACACTATCCCTTCTACACCATCTTCTCCGCCATCTTCTCCCGAACCTCTCTCCACCATTCACCCAGAATCCTCACTAGCCATCGTGCCAGTTCTCACAAACTCTTCTCCCTCTCCCTCTCTACCTTCTCTATGCCCGACCACTTCTCTCCTCTTGCTCCTCACATATCTACTCTTCTTTACCAAAGCGACCTTTCTACCGAGATCTTCCTCCTATCTCTCAATACATCACCCCTATCTCTATCTCTTCTGACCTTTACCAGATTCTCTTTCCTTCCATCTCTTCTGCCACCCATTCCTTTCCGTTTGACTTCTCTTCTATTTCGACCTTCTCTACCCTTCTACTTCCCTCTAACTTCATCCTTCTACCCGACTATCCCTTTTCCTTCCTACCTCTTAGGCGCATCCTCTTCCTCTTACGCTTCTCACATCTGTCGGCTAGCCCCGACATTGAAGTTGATTCGGACCCTCTTCTCCTCCACTGCAACCTCTGCCACTAACCACCTGCTTCATCTTCCTCCTCTCCAAACCACACGCTCATCACCCTTCGACAAGCCATATTTCCATCAACCTCAACCCTTCTCTACCTTCCAGCGGCTGGCGATCACGCCCTTACGGATCTTCTTGAGCAAACAACGACAGCTTCGCTCGGCTCAACGCATGGTCTCATCTATGGCCCAGCAGATCGACGTCCTCGGCTATGGCCTCAATGCTACTCATGCCACCATCTTTGACATAGGCAAGATTGTTGATCAAGCGGTGAATGACACGCTTTCGAGCTTTCACTACTCACCGGTTCTGGTTCAAGATCAGCAATGCTCGATAGGGATCTTTGCACTCTCGGCAGATCAGCATTCGTACCCTTTTCGATGAGCTCAAAATCGGGATGGCACGAGCAATTCTTAGTCGAAGGGAGGTTGTTGATTTCACCAATCTTTGCCTGGTCGAACAAGCTGATGCAAGAGCTGGCTTTGAAGCAGCGTAGGGTTGGTGCCATCGAGGAGGAGGAGAGCTACTCACTTTTGAATCAAGCCACGATTGAAGAACGAGCGACTACGTGAGCGCTTAAATGGCAGAATCAGTGCGGGTTGGAGACTACTTAGACGACGGCTTTCATGACCTATTACGAATACATTGGTATTTAGTTACGTATCTTTATTTTTAAACTATCTTTGTTTTGACAAAACTTACTGGTTGTTTAAACGACTTGTTTAATCCGAGATGACTTAAGTTTCTTTCAAAGTTTAAATTGCTCTTTCTTGATATTATACGCTCTATTTAAACTTCGTGTTTAAATATGTACATGTTGCATGCATGCTTATCTCATAGATTTAAACACTGCTTTACTTAGTACTTGATTTTAATGCTTTCCTCTTGTAAGTACTTAGTCTAGCAGCCATCTCTCTACTAAGGCTTACGTTACGAGAGGCATGTGCGCTCTTAATAAAAATCTTTAAGACATGTTATTTTCTCGGTGCATGATTCAAAGAATCTACGCTAGTAGGCGAGATGATGACATCAACCAAATAGGAGGAGATTGTTGATTCCTATTTTTTAGATTTGGTTGAGTCATCCTCCGATTCTATTGTGCAGTGGCTAAAAGATGCAGCGTCTTGGATTAGTGTGGCAAGCGTCTTAGAATCAATTTGTTTAGAAGCTGTTTAAGTGTTAGTTTAGGCGCGGTTTTGCAAAGCTTCTACGGACCTTGAAGAACCAGCCGGACTTTGAAGTGCGCTCAAAGAGGAAATCAATATTGGCCAAATCACAATATTATAACACGTGGACACTTCTATTCGGATATTTTCGAAAATATCTAGTCCTTATATCTTCATTAAGTTTCACTTTCAAGAAGTCAACTCTCCATGATGACAAGCGTCGGTTGTTCTCTGAATTAGAAAGGCGAAGATATTACCGTTTTGGCTAAGAAGACTTTCCAAGGCTGCGAGCTGCAATCGAAACTTTACTCAAATTGGGAATGTCTTCTACGCACCTTGCATCTCGATGGCGGTGATACATCTTCAAAGCGCCGAATTGCATTCAATGCAATTGAGCGTTGAACACGATTTACTCGTCTCAATCAACGGTTCAAAGATCTCTTCTGGTATTTATTCAAGTCTTGAAGATCGAACAACAACTCTTGCTCATTAAAACTCTCAAGCCTCATCTTCAACACTCAAGCATTCAAGAGATCAAAGGACAAGGACTAACACTTCACCAAACTTTACGAAGGCTGCGGATCGCCATCTTAAATTTGTTTTTCGACTTCATTTAGTTTGTCTTTAAAGCTGTTCTTTAATTACGCACGTGAAGAGAACAATTAATCATTGATTGTCTCTCTCACCTTTATACACTTGGTTAAAAACTCATTTTGTACACGATCCACTAGAGATCTAAATCATAAACCTAGTGGATAAACAAGTGCACTTTTAAAATCCAAAGCTAACCACTTTGGTAGTGGATGTAGTACTATTCACGATGCGAACCACTTCAAATTCATGTGTGATGTTCAAGCTGTTCTTATTACTCTTATTAACAGCTTGTGCTTACTTAATTCTTGCACTACCTTAATCGACATTCTTGATAATTCGGAATCTATTTTGTTTCATTTGCCTTAAACACTTCTATTTAAACCTCTCTGAAAAATTCATCTTTAAGAAGTGTTTACGAAAAGTTTTAATAAAAACATATCTAGGCTATTCAACCCCCCTTCTAGCCTAGATTGAGCCTACTTTGGGACCAACACTATCTAAAAATATTTTGTCATAATAACGGCTACATTTAGTACTATTTCCTAATTAAATCCGGCGGCACAAGCGCTTATATGGCTACATTGAGGCGGATTGGAAATAATACTATTACATGGAAATGAAAGACTTTAAAAGTAAAACTTACATTGGGACAACGAAAGGGTGTGCTCGCTCTGTCCCTCGGGGAGAGAGTCTTTTTTTTGTTGAAGTAAACATCTACTTGTGTGTTGTGTGTTGTGTGAATTTGGGCGGCGTGGCGCTCTCACGAAAGTTACTTTTCGGCCTCGGGATCGGGCGGGGTAAGCGTTTGTTTTTGGTTGTTTGGCGGCTTGAGGTTGGGCAATCGAGGCGAGTAACGGCTTACTTAACCAGAGGGTGCATTTGATTTGGCTAGAACTATTAATCGAGCGAGCAAGATACCGCTCTTTCCACGATTTTTGGCCGGTGAAAAAGGGTGGATACCTAGGCGGGGGCTAAGGTACACTTCTATCGGTTGGTTTTGTGTTTCGAGGAAGTTTGGCGGGGTTTCGAGGCTTTGGAGGTGATCTCTCACTATCTCACACCGCTCTCTAATTCTCGGTAATAACGTTAAGCGGAGAAGCTTTTCGAAGGAATTACATTGTGAAATGAAGCCAGGGCTCACGCTATTTATAGGAGGAAAACGAGGGACAGCGGGAATTAAAATTCCTTCATTGCGCTCCTTTTGATTGTACACATTTGGATGGATTGTGCTTTGCGGCAATTGAAAAAAGCGATTTGGCGCCATGCTATAGGAATTTGGGCGCCATGCCCAAATTGGATGGGAGCCACGCCCATTTCTTTTTGTGCTTGAATGATTGTACCATGTGTTGGAAAGATTGCATTTCAGCGTTGCATGAGCAGTGGCAGGGGAGCAATTTAGGCGCCACCCCCTATGAGTTTGGGTGCCATGCCCAAACTTGATGGTAGCCATGCCCAAATTTCAAAGTTGGTCAATTTTGAACATCGAGTCCACAATTTGTCCTTTTGCGCATCATGCTTTGTCCTTTTGCACTTTTGACCACATAACTTGACATTTGTTAATGATTTAACAGTCTTGATATTTTTGTCATGTCACATACCGAGTGCAATTGGGGGTGTCTGAGCCCTCAACGATGGAGTCTACGGGTAACCGCGCGGCTGAGTAGGCGAACATCGTTGATTAGAATAGACTCTCCAATTTCGTTTCATTTCAAAATGAGGGAGAAATATGCTTTGGGGCTTTTAGGTTATAATGCGAAATTTTATCAAACCTCCATATCCTAGACATTTTTTAGTCGTGGGGTTATAGCGAGGGTTATCGCGGTTTTTAAGCGAGATATGCAAATTGAATGCTCGATGGTCGGACCTACTAATGTGCCCTCGTATCCCTTAATAAAAGGAATCGGACCAAAGCGTAGTTCGGCCTCAAGCAAACAAACAACAACCGGTGGGATGGATGGTGCGTTTCGCCATAGGCCGGTATTTTGGGACCTTTATATTCGGATGCGTTTTCCCAATGCGAGAGCTCGATGGAACATTTTTTTTTTTAACAGGCTTATATTTTTCAGCGCGTAGGGAAAGCTTTGGAGTTGAAATGAGCTGACATTGCATAGGAAAAGCTTTGAAGCTTTGAAAATGAACACACAAGCTTTTGAAAACGGCTTTCCCAAACATAGGGAAAGCTTTTGAAACTCACAAAATGAAAAATGGGCTTTCACACTGTATTCTCAGGTTCAAGAAAACTTTAGAAAAAAAGGCTTTCCCATAGGGAAAGCTTTTGGAACTTTGAAAACTTGGCTTTCCCCAAAGATAGGGAAAGCTCTTGAGCTGAAAATGGGCTTTCCCCATAGGGAAAGCTTTATACCTAAACTTTGAAAATGGCGGTGGGCTTCCCGGCATAGGGAAAGCTTTGAGTGTTGAAGCTCTCCGAATGGGCTTTCCCAGTAAAAGCTTTTAATTTACCAAGCGATGAAATGGCGGTCGGGGATGGCAAGCTTTGGCCAGCGAAAGCTTTGAGTATACGTCGGCCGAAGCCTCGAATGCGGTCGGCCTCTTTAACCTTTCCGCAAGGGAGAATGTCGGCCTCGCTTTTTTGTTGAAAATCACGTTCACCGGCCTCCTTTCACCAAACCGGGTCTTCTCTTTGAGTGACACTTGAAAATTTCCTTGTCTTCGAATAAGAAAGCTTCATTGCTCTTTTCCATTTCCATTGTCTGAAAATGGGCTTTTCTTTGAGTGTTGAAAATGGGCTTTCCCCGGCATAGGAAAGCTTGTTGGTCCAATTTGAAAATGGGCATTTCCCTCGGCTCTTGAGTTGATTTGTCCTCAAATGGCTAAAGCTTTGAATTTTGAAAATGGGCTTTCCCATAGGGAAAAGCTCTTGAGTATTTGAAAATGGGCTTTCCCAAAGCATAGGAAAGCTTTGATGCTATTGAAAATGGCTTTCCCCAAAGATAGGAAAGCAATTTGTTGTTGAAAACGGGCTTTCCCCAGCATAGGGAAAGCGATGCTATTGTTGAAAACAGGCTTTCCCCAGTATAGGGAAAGCAATGTTGTTGTTGAAAACGGGCTTTCCCCAACATAGGGAAAGCGATGTTGTTGTTGAAAATGGGCTTACCCCAGCATAGGGAAAGCGATGTTGTTGTTGAAAACGGGCTTTTCCCAGCATAGGGAAAGCGATGTGGCTTTTTAAAATGGGCTTTCCCAAGCATAGGGAAAGCGATTTTTGAAAATGGGCTTTCCCCGGCATAAAGCTTGAAAATGGCTTTCCCGGCGTAGGAAAGCAATTTTTTGAAAATTGGCTTTCCCAAAGATAGGAAAGTGATGTTGTTGAAAAGCGGGCTTTGAAAGCGTGATTTTGAAAATGTGCTTATCCCAAAGATAGTGAAGCGATCTTGATTTTTTAAAAAAATGTGCTTATCCCAGCATAGGAGAAACGATGCAGATTTTTTAAAAATGTTCTTATCTCAGCATAGGAGAGGCGATGATTATGAAGCGTTATGGCAGAATGGTGTCGATCATCAGCTTGTGTAGCTTTTGATGATGCTGCTGAGGGTCTTTAGGAGTTGGTCCTTGGCGAGATGCTGGTGGAACATTTATATATTTTTTTTCAAGGGCTGATGCAGCAGAAGACCCGATAAGATGCAGTAAAAGGATGCAAACAAAAGATGCAAACATGCGAATGAAATTTTCTTTTTCTTAAAAAAAAGGACTCTTGAATGTGCATGTGTGTCATTCGTTCTAAACATGTTAAGACAAATGTAAGCAGGTGTGAAATATAATGTAAGAGCTTGAGATGTGGCTTCTAGTTGGATTTGAAGGTTATGAGTATAGAAGTTAATGGTGATATTTGAAATGGAGGTGAATGGAGTCGTCACTTTTCGGTCATTTACTAGTGCACATCAAGAAAGGAATTAAGACTAGTGAGTCCTATAATCGCCAGGGGCCACTTTTTTGTTTTGTTTGTTTTGTTTGTTTTGTTTTTTTTAATTGTACTCTAACTTTTGCCTAGGCCGCCCCTTCGGGTTTCA
Source organism: Codonopsis lanceolata (assembly GCA_013146195.2). Taxonomy (NCBI): domain Eukaryota; kingdom Viridiplantae; phylum Streptophyta; class Magnoliopsida; order Asterales; family Campanulaceae; genus Codonopsis; species Codonopsis lanceolata. The sequence continues at coordinate 61,165,527 of CM028381.1, forward strand.
ATAAGCGAGCTTTTACCTCATAGCCGGTCTTTTATGCATGCGAAGATAAACCACTTGTTTTGAGGGATCATGCCTTTGTGGTTTCTTCTCGAAAGGATAAGTCGGAGAGGATGAGCCTTTATGCATCCAATGAGTTTGACAGAAAAAGGGGTGACTCGTTGAACCAAATGAGTGGGCAAGTTCCTTAAGAGAGAACTCGTTGGAATTGATGGTGATATTTGAAGATGGAGGTGGAATGAAGTTTAGGGTTACCTTTCGGTTTTTGTCATTTGACTAGTGCATCAATTCAAGAAAGGAATTCATTCGGAAGATCAAGTGAATCCTACTAATCGATGTCTCGGAGGGGCCACTTTTTTTGTTTTGTTTGTTTTGTTTGTTTTGTTTTTTTTTTAATTGTACTCTAACTTTTGCCTAGGCCGCCCCTTCGGGTTTTCAACCTAGCGAGCCTTTACCTCATAGGGAGCCGGTCTTTTCAATGCATGCGAAGATAAGCTGCTTATTTTTTAGGGATCACGTCTTTGTATCTTCTTCGTTTCTTCAAGCGGAGATGGAAATGACAGTTGTTTCTGGAGATGATGAGCTTTTATGTATCCAATGAGTTTGCGAAAGAAGCCTTAGGGTGACTCGATGAACCAAATTTTATAAAATGGAATGGGCAAGTTTAAAATGGTGATATTTGAGATGGAGAAGATTAACTAGGGACAGCCCCAGAAAGATTCGATTTGGAGAGACTTTTTGTGGGAGAGAGAAATCCAAATTTTATAAAATGGAATGGGAGTATGCTGAGAGACTTTTTGTGGGAGAGAGAAATGAGTATGCTCAAAGACCCTACTTAACATTTATCTTTTGATAGTTTTATATGTCTTTAGTAAGAAGTTCTGTCCTTGACCCAGATCACGTTATAACCGATTGAAACAGAGCTATAGGTGGCAACTAGGTTAGGGTATAGCGTTTAAGTATTTGGGATGGATTAGCTTTAGGGTTGAGGATTTGATTGGCCTCTTGCTTAAAGGCATTTTGGGCTGTGGATTCGGTTATTTTTGGAAAAGCGATCGCAAAGCGATCATTGGCTGGCCTTTTAAGCTGTGGGTTTGAATGAGAATTTGGTTTTTGCACCTGGTTGTAGGTATGGTTGGGAGATCGGCTTTTGGCCTTGGTTATGGGTTATGGGGTTGTCCAAGAAAGATTGATATATTTTGTTTTGTTGCGAGAGAAAGATTTTGAGGGAATTTCTCAGGAGAAGCTTCTATTTTTTTTTCTTCTTTATTTTTTAATGCATAGGCCTTTTTTTTTTTTTTTTTTTTTTTGCACTTTTTTTCTTTTTTCCTTCTTTTTTTTTTTTGTTGACCTTTCGGAGCAATTTGGGAGAGTGCTTGAAGAGATATCCGTCTTCTCTCCCTTGGGATAAAAAGGTGGTCACTCTTGATGGATGTATATATAAGGGTGAAGCAGCCCCAGTTTTGGGAAGCTGGATCTTAGAGATGGTTAGACTTTGGTATATGTTTTTTGTTAGGTATTTGGAAAGGGTTTGGTGTATGGTCAGGGTTGGAAGCCCCTAGTGTGTCATTTAATAGCTCGGTCACAATGTGTCGAAGATAACCTTTTACCAAGACAGAAGGTTGCTTTATCGAACTTATATTTTTAATGGTTTGTGGGTCCATATTGCGAAATAACTCATTATCAACCCGTGTAGTTTTATCATGTTTTTACATGAGTTGACTCGTCATTTTTTTTTATAACAGATATTTCAGCGCTAGATGGTGCTCAAAGATCAAGAAGAAGACTCGACAAGCTAATATAGGAAAAGCAAGAATTTTACCAGACTCGAATATAGATAAAAATACCTTTGGAAAGCTCGATTTGAGGACTTGGTTGGACTTTTGAAATAACGAAGACCAAATAGATTCGTGAGCATACTCTTGCAAGGATGGGTTGTAGGCATCAATATGGGCAAAAGAGATACCCCTGGGGTTTGAAAGCTCCTAGTCCTGAATTGTTGCGTATGATCCTTGAGTTGCCTAGCTTTTCTGGATTTTCTGGCTTTCCAGACTTTTCTGCTTTCTTGGCTTCTTGGCTTTCCCAACTTTCCTTTCTTCCCTGGCTCCCTATCGGTCTTTTTTTTTAATTTCTTTTTTTTTCTTTTTTTTCATTCTTTTTTTTTTGAAGTGGTAGACCCTGGCATCTCGAAGTAGGACTTACTGAATTTTTTTTCTTTGAAATCGAGAATGAACGATGCACTTATCAACTAGTGATGCATTTATGAGAGGTTAAGAGAGAAAATGAATTTGGAGATGACAATTGAGAATAATGGTGAGGGGATTTCCTGTCTTTTCATGTTTTGGGAAACAAAAGAAAACACATAGAAAATACCTCCCTTTTTTTAAGAGTAAACTAAAGCATTGACCGAACCTAAAAGCTGCCTACGTTTTTCATTTCGAGGCTCAGGTCATCGTAGTTCAACTCTGACAGAGAAAATTTTCATTCTGCTAATCTTCTTTTTTTATTGAATTTGAAAGAATAGAGTTTTTTTCTTGCTCGGAGAGAACAAAATCATTTTTACATATATATATTTTTTATGATCATTTTTATTTTTGTGAAAAGAAACGATTATATATTTTTTTACAAAAAAGAAAAGAGAATTAAGTATTACACATGATTTTTTATTAGAAAACTCTTCTTTTTTTTTTTTTTTGCGATCCTTGTAATGAGATGTGATGATTACGTACCTCTGGACAATCCTCTCAGGAGAGTAAATGATAATAATCATTTTTTTTTATTTTTCAGCCCCTACAAAATTGTTAGTGGTACTAAAGAAAAACAAAAAAAGATCCTAATATGTATAAACACAACACAAGATGTAAAGGAAAGAAAACTTTATTTGTTTTTGATGATTTTTTTTTTGAAAGGTGGAGTAATAGGAAAAATTGGTGCACCAAATGGTAAAAATGGGCAATCCAAGAGATAAAATTGATCCAACATCGAACAAAATTGTTCAAAATTATAAACAGGCCACGTAGGAAGAGGCATGAGCGCTGCCCATAGTCAATGTGGGCGCTGCGCCCACAAGAAATCGTCATAGTCCCTTTTGGGCATTTGTCACTTTAACATTTCACATTTTCCCCTTTTCCCCTTTTGTCATTTAGGCCACTCTGAATTTTCTTTAAACGTTTTGATCCACTTAACGTACTAAAATTGTTTTTTTTTTAGAAAAAAAAAACGAATAAATTTTTGTTTGCTTTTCTTTTTTTGAGAAAACGAGTTTTTTTTTACTTTTTTTTTTGAAAAGAGATGATTTTTTTTTTAATATTAGAAAACGAATTTCTTTCTCTCTTTTTTCTGAAAACTCATTCTTTTGATTTTTCTTTATTCGGAAAACAATTTTTTTTTCTTTTTTAGAAAAACAATTTTTTTTCTTTTTTAGAAAAACAAATTTTTTTTATTGAACTTATATACACACACAATAAGCCAAATAAAATATTAAAAAAAAAAAGAAAAAAAAAACAAGCATATTGATATTAAAGGAAAGAAGATTTTTTTTAATTAAAAAAACAAATATATATGGATGTACAAATAATATGACAGAATAAAAGAATATGTACATTTATTTATTTATTTATTTTTGCGCGACATAAATAAAGCAAATAGATATATAGAGCAAAATAAAGCAATAATAAAATAAAGTCCCAGCCCTTAGGCACCGTAAAATGGGCGGAGCAACTACTTGCGTTTTTGCTGTTGTTTGCATACTGCTGGTGGAAATTGAGCAGAGAAACTGCTTGCTTCTGGCGGATTTGGCCTCTGGATTCGGGTAGAGCAACTGCTCTTTTTGGGATTTTTGGACCGGGGAAATAGGGTGGAATCCTAGCTGGGAGGCTAAGGTTCACTTTCACCGGTTGGTTTTGTGTTTGGGGGAGATTTGACGGAGCTTCGAGGCTTTTTGGAGGAGGGGAACTCTCGGCGATCGCTCTCTGCGTAAAGTGAACGCGGTGTGTGAACTGTGTGAAATTTCTCTGTGTTCATTTCTGAAGCCGGGCACCTCTAAAAATAGGCTGGAGGAGGGACTCCTTCGTCATTAAGTTTTCTTCTTCTGTGTTTCATCGGCTTGTATCGCGCGCTTGAGAGATTGTATCGGAGGCAAAAACTATAGTGCATTGAGCACTATTGGGCGCCACCCCCATAGGAAGTGGGCGCCGCACCAGAAAGGCTTGTGGGTGGCGCCAGAAGCTTTTTTTCTTTAAACTTTTTTGCACTTTGGCTCTTGCAATTTACTGTTCATGCATCATTTCATTTCTTTTACACTTTTTGCATTCTAAACCCTGTAACTTGGCATTCGTTAGTCCTTTTAACAGTTCTTGATATTTTATACCATGTTACATACCAGGGGTACGAAATTGGGGTGTCTACATCAAGCTTACCAAAGGCTCCTTCAAAAGCAAATTAGGACTCTTAACAACAAGACCTCTTCAACTACTTGACATGGATCTCTGCGAGCCAATAACCACTCTCAGCTATGGTGGTCACATGATATACAATCGATGACTATACAAGATACACTTGGACATATATAATGTCGATAAAAGATCATACTTTTGACATCCTAACTGCCTTGTTTAGAAGATTGCAGACTCAAAAGCTCGACGACATCCGTGACATACACTCAGACAATGGAATAGAGTTCACCAACAATGGAGTTGCAAAATATTGTAACGACCATGGTATAGGTCACAATTTCTCTGCTGTTAAAACTTCACAGCAAAATAGTGTAGCTAAAAAGAAAAACAGAACGTTGATCAAAGCTGCCAAGACAATGCTAGGTAAAGCTAAGTTACCCAAACACTTCTAGGCAGAAGCCGTAAACACAACATGTTTCTCTCAGGTCCTTGATCAACAAATTTCACGGTAAAACACTAGATGAACTTTGGAGAGGTAAGGCCCCAAACATAGGATTTTTAAAAATCTTCGGCCGTAAATGTTTTGTAGTCTACAATGGTAGTGACTATCGAAATAAATTTGATACAAAAGCAGATGAAGATGTTTTTGTGGGCTATGCTCTACACTCCAAAGCTCATAGGGTTTTCAATAAAATATCTTTAAAAATTGTTGAATCTATGAACGTTTCATTTGATGAATTTGATTTATTAGAGCTATGTGTGGCTCCAAATGTTGCTGATGATTTTGTTAATGTTGAGACAGATACTCTTCAGGCCTCAACTTCAAATAATCCATATACCCCACCAGCAACTCACTCAAACATTCCTGATCCTCATCATTCAAATGAACAATCAGCAGACCATAATCGTCCTGATGAAAACTTCATCTCAGATCCCAACTCTTCTGAACCTTTAAACCCTATCCTTCAACTCACATATGAACCCATTTTTTAGCAGCATTCTCACTCTGAGACTGCTAACTTCCCTCCTAGTTCTCCCCCTGAAACTCATCATGAAGAACCAGTAGTGAATCAATTCTTTGCTATAACAAGGGAATGTAGAGATCATCTTATCTCTCAGATCATCGGAGATATACATACTGCTATTCGGACCAGAAGCTCAACCAGAAATGAATGCATGTTCTGCGCTGCATTTGTTTCAACAAACGAACCTAAGGAGATTGATGAAGCTCTAGAAGACCCTGGTTGGGTAGAACCTATGCAAGAAGAACTATATTAGTTCGAAAGGTGTCAAGTTTGGAAGCTAGTTCCAAGACTTGCTGACGATACTGTGATTGTCATAAAATGGGTTTTCAGAAACAAAAAGGATGAAGATGGGAAGATTATAAGAAACGAAGCTATAATGGTTGCACAAGGATATCGTCAAGAAGAAGGCATTGACTACTATGAAACCTTTGCTCCCGTAGCCAGATTATAATCTATCTGACTCGTCCTAGCCTATGCCTCATACAAAGATTTCAAGTTGTGCCAGATGGACGTCAAGAGTGCTTTTCTCAATGGTGATCTTCAAGAAACAGTATATGTTGAGACTTGTTAATTTTTTGGAAATAGACTTATTTCATGGGCAAGAAAGAAACAAACATCAGTATCGAACTCCACTACTGAAACAGAGTACATCGCTGCTGGTAGCTACTGTTGTCAATTACTAGATCAAACAACAACTGGTGGATTACAACATTCAGGTTGTTGACTGTCCAATCATATGTGACAACACCTCAGTGATCTCTATTACCTACAACCCTATGATGCACTCTAAGATAAAACTTATCGATGTTCGATATCATTTTCTAAGGGATAATGCAGAAAAGAGACACGTGTATACAAGCTCAAGAAAGCTATCTATGGTCTTAAGCAATCCCATCGAGCTTGGTATGAGACATCATCTATGTTCTTAATAGAACAAGGATTTATGCGAGGACAGATTGACACCACTCTGTTCATTCTCAAACATAAAGGTCACTACGTCGACGATATCATCTTTGGCTCTACAAATGAGAATCTGTACAAAAGATTTAAGACTCTAATGACTGGAAGTTTCAAATGAGCATGATGGTAGAGCTCACCTACTTTACAGGACTTCAAATTCAATAGTCAAAAGAAGGAATTTTCATCAGTCAAGCCAAATATGCCAAGGAACTCGTCAAGAAATTTGGAATGGAAACTGCTCATGGTTTTGATACTCCCATGTCAACGAGCTGTCATTTGAACAAAGATGAATAAGGAAAAAAGGTTGACATCACTCATTATCGTGGGATCATTGTTTCTCTACTTTATCTCCCCGCCAGCCGACCTGATATTGTATTTGATGTCGGTGTATGCGCAAGATTTCAAGCAGACCCTCGTGAATCCCATTTACTAGCATCCAAGAGAAACATGAGATATATTTCAGATACCACTCATCTGGGTATGTGGTATCTAAGAGAATCTTCATTTAACCTAGTTGGTTACTCAGATGCCGATTATGCTTGTGACGACCCGACCCGGATCCCAAGACGAGATCCCAAGGTCGTGCCGTCGGGAAACAAGTAACAACAAGCAAATAACAAATAATGGGTAAGGCCATAATGGCAATACGCCAACAACTTAAAACACATGCGGAAGCGAAACATAATATCACAGTGGCGCCCGAGCTAACAAGCTCAAACTAAACACAACCAAAGAGATAGTTAATCTCTCGGTCCAAAAATTCGACGCACGTGTCGCAACATATAGCACGTAAAGCAAAACTCATTGTCATGCAATATAAATATATAGTAGCAAATAAACCAAGTCATCGGCGACGTTACAGCCGGAACCCAACATTACACTAAGTCTAAGACTCTAGTCTAACATACTCAACGGCTAAAAACATGTCAGAGAACAAACATGATAAATTAACCATCAAGATAGCATAATTAAAACATAATCACCAACATTCACCAAGAGCGACTAACACAAGTCCGCTACCAAAAGAATAAGAGTTAAACAACATAAGTATAAACATCACAACCACAAATAGGTTTACTACCCAACATGAAGTTTACATAACTTCACTTTTCCCAACGTCCTTGCCAAAAGAAAATGTAACTATACAACTAGGTAGCAACCTTGCCAAAAAGGAAACTTCACCAACGATCTCGGCAATCACTTCGATCCGCTAGCACGACTCGGATCTAGGGAAAACAATCAACAAATAGGAGTAAGTCATAATGACTTAGTAAGTTACTAAACATAACTTCCTATCATGGCATCATGCTCAATAATAATATATCATGCTATCATCATAGAATAACATTATATTAAAAATCATGTCATGGTATTCATGCTCAACAATAATAAAACATGCTACCATTATAGTATAACATTTCATTAAAATCCATGTCAAGGCATTTATGCTCAACTATAAAAGATTCATGTTATTAATAAAGTATAACAATTACCAAACCATCTCAACCATTATATCATATCATATTCACCAAGCACATTATTCATACATAAGTACTTGTGAGTCAATTCATATAAAAGGGATATGATACCATTACCATTTCCTTCCGCCGTGTCGCTCCTGCAAAAACACGTGCAAACCTTTATGTGTCCTCGATATCCCTTTCGTGGATATCGACGTCCCCGAGACAATCCCCGCTCGAGTTCCATAGTTATCAAAGTCATGTGTATTACTACAACTAAGATGAATTACTTCCCCACCGTGGCCATCGATGGAGGGGTGTGTGCAACCCGACACGGCGATCCATCGCGATCACGAATCCCACAATTCGTGAAGACGATGCATCGTCCCGCCAAAGACTCAACAAACCGACTCCAGCTGGTCTCAAAACCCAAGCACAAGTCATATGCTCAAAAACAAGTAGGCACATATTCTACCATAAAACTAGTCATGCATTTCATTCACAACTAGCATAAATTCACATTAGAGAATGATATTAGCTCTCATAATCAAGTGTCCTTCATACACTTCTAAAATTCTTGGAGGCTTAACCTCCATCAATTCTACCCCAAATTCCGTAGGTCTTAAGATTATAGTTTCTAAAATTCATATTAACCCATAGGTTGACTCCGTTGAGTCCAATGTACACTTTCCAAAAATTAGGGCATAGAAGCATGGGCTACAATACCCTCCTATGTTCATACTAATATCAATGACCATATTCCCAAGTTCATATTAAACCCACATAAACCCAATAAAACAATTAATTAGGCAACATAAAGCAAACATCATATTTTAGGCATAAACCCATTTAGGTCACTTCACCAATCATGTTTTCCAAAACTTGAATAAATCACATGGAATGGATTAATATACTATACTACACATGTATATCATACTAACCAAGGTTTCAAGCAAGTCCAACCAACCAAAATCAACATTTAGGCATATACCCATTCAAGTCACCTCACCAATCATGCTCACAATACTTGAATAAATTACATAGAATGGATGAATATGCTACTCTACACATGAATATCATGCTAATCAAGGTCTTAAGTAAGTTCATCCAAGCAAAATCATCATTTAGACATTTAGGGTTCATAGCATCTCTAAAAAGCCCTAAAATGCACCCATTGACCTCACATAGCACAAAGATTGTTTTCCCTAGGGTCAATGGGGCAAAAAGAAAGAGGAAGAGATGTAGCAACTTACCTCAAATCAACCCCTTCAAGCTACAAATTCAGAATTCCAATCGGTGGGAATTGTTCTCCTCAACCTCCTCTTCAAATCTATGGTATGGATTGTGAAATGGAGATCTCTAGCTATGGCCTCCAAGGATGGGCTCTCAAGAACCCTAGAAAACTCCCTCTCAAGCTCTCCAAGAAGCTCCCCACGTTTTTTAGAAGTGATAGGTAGAAAATGAGGGTTAAATGAAGTGTTAGGGCTTCAAATAGGTTAGAAAGTAAAGTGGGTTATGTGTTTACTAATGTGGTTGTTTCCCTCTAATTAACCACAATAATCCACCTCTAAAACTCCATTAGATGGTTAGGATATAACCTAAGGTAGTTAGGAGAGTTTAGGAGTGGGCTAGGTTGGGTTTGGGTAGGGATAGGTTGGACAACTTACCAAAATTCCCAAGAAATCCCGTAACAGGGACTGCAGCATATGATGCAGTCGCATCATGCCATGGCATGCGAGCGCATGGTCCCAAAATTCTGGTCTTCAAATTTTCTTGGTTCCTTGTTTGGCCTAGGTCTCTCCCCCATGCAACCTCAAGTCCTCCCAAGCCAAAATGGTCTAGAATTCAATCTTAAAGGTCTCCAAAACATAACCAAATCATTAAGGGTTCAAACCTCAATCAAACATGGTCTAGAACTCAAGAAGAATACTCCCGAACGACAACCGAAAAGGCCAAACGAAGAAGGTTAACAACTAGAAGCAAACTAGCAATCAAACCGTCGATACAACGAGCTTTCAATCAACATCTAAATCATGTTAATGATGTTATGAATGGCCTCTAACATTTATCCATATGCTTCCATCATATATAAACGAACAAAGTCCCAAGGCATGTCATGAAGAAAAGATGCATCCGAGCATAAAAACCGATGTCAACGAACATGCCTTTGATTTTAAACATATGAATGAGTTAGTTAACATGTGTATGATGAATATGAATGTATGAACTCATTCATAAAACAAGCAAGCAATGTTCTAGGGTTTTACAATGATGGATGCAAAGTAGATAGAAAAAGCACAAGTGAGACTTGTTAATTTCTTGGAAATAGACTTGTTTCATGGGTAAGAAAGAAACAAACATCAGTATCGAACTCCACTACTGAAACAGAGTACATCGCTGTTGGTAGCTACTGCTGTCAATTACTGGATCAAACAACAACTGGTGGATTACAACATTTAGGTTGTTGACTGTCCAATCATATGTGACAACACCTCAGTGATCTCTATTACCTACAACCCTATGATGCACTCTAAGATAAAACATATCGATGTTCGATATCATTTTCTAAGGGATAATGCAGAAAAGAGAAATATAAGCATGAAATATATGTCCACAGATCAACAACTAGCAGACGTCTTCATAAAGGCACTTGATATCACCAGGTTTACTTATCTAAGAGGAGAGCTTCGTATGCTTGATCCAACTACTTAATTTAACTCTACTATCCTTAATATTATTAAAATTGTAAATTATTAAGCAGACTTTCTTTTCACTAACACCGTGAAACAACAGCCCCTTCAAGACAATAAAACACAAGGTAAGTTTTCTGAACTTTAATTTAGAGGGGTTATTTTTGAAACTAATGAGGTACCAGATCTAAAAAGTTTTCAAGATATTTTCAAAAAGTTACTTTTTGACTGTACATATAGCCGTCCGTCATAAGTGAAAAAGTCTTTTCACTTTTAACTTTAAACTGCCATTTTGAAATCACTTTTTCTAAAAAGTTTTCAAGTTCAAAGCGTCCTTTCATCTCTCTCTCTCTCTAAAAACCCTCTCGCCTTCTGGCAAGAATATGCCATTTCTTCAAGAAATTCTTTGATTTTCTTCTCATCCATCTACATCTACTGAAATGGGCAAATCTGCAAAAACTCTCGAATCAACTTCCTTAGCTGCTGAAGAAACTTCAGCCACTTGTGAAGAAGTTCCATCGAGGAATATGCATTGATGCACCATATGTCAGTGCATATGCTGGTGGAGTGAAAGTTATAGATAACCTGAATCAGTTAGGGCTTCTACCATTATTCATGCTGGGAGACACAAACTACAACACTCAACTGGCTATAGAATTCTACCAGAATGTGACCATTAATTAGGCCTGTCAATGGATCGGATTTTGATCCGAATCCGATCCGAAATTTTAGATATGGATTTGTATAATGGTCCAATAACCTGAATTTGAATCCAATAATTTATTTATTAACGGATCAGATATGGATTTAGTTATATCCGATCTGTCAAGGATCCGATCCGATCCGATCCTAAAATAACATATTTATTATTATACATATACATAATATACACAATCATATATGAATGTTGTCTTTTGATCTTCCTCCCTTTCATATGCTAATTGTTTTGTATTCATATATTTATATTTTGGATCGGATCCGATATTTAATCGGATATGTTAACTGGTAACAAATTCGGATATGGATTGACATACACTTGATCCGTCGAATTATCGGATCGGATCAACGATATTGGGTTTCAGATCATATTCAGATTTACCTATATCCGATACATATCTGATCCATTGATAAGCTTACCATTAATTCCTCCAGGTCTTCCATTACTGGCAAGGTACATAATGTGACCATCACTGTGACTGCCATGATGATTTGCAATATCATTGGCGTGGAATTTGATGGCCCCATTGAATTGGAAGATAAAGAAAAGTCTGTGGCATGTGCTTACACGCGCGGCGAAGGAACTCCACGAGAAGAAGAAGGAAAAATTAAGCGTGTCCTCTTCAATGATGATGCTTACTACATCAGCCATCTAGTCGATAAAAATATGCTTTTCAAGAACAGCACCCACGACATCATGACTATCGACCAAGAAGAATACACATCAGCAATCATTCACAACAAACGATTCAGCTGGGCTACCATTATCTTTGATCTTCTGTGTGATGCAATCGACGGTGTCAATGCCTCAATAAAGTAGAAAAGGCCTTTTGTCAAGCTAATCAATGTTCTCCTGCACAACAACACAACTCTAGCCATAAGGGTTCTCAACTGTGAGCTTAAGAAGATCTCTAAGTCAATCTAGTTCACCAATACCTTTGTGACAACTACTCACAACCTGACGAACCTGGGGCATGACAAGCTGAATCTTCCTCCTCTTTTGCTCATCGTTGATGTCAACCCACCTCCACTAGTAATTATGAAAATCAATCGTGAGACGACCGTAGATGTCTTTATAGCTCGTCAAATAGAGCGCAATCAGAACAAGGCTGCAAACTTGCCTACAAAAGACTCAACAAGCAAATCCACTAAGAAAAGACAATCATTTGTTGACCTGTCTCCTTGTCCTAAATCGGAGAAATCCAAACAACAGCCGTCTGCTATTGAGGTGGAGCCATCTATCAGAAAGAAAGCTCATGTTACCTCCAGTACCAAGAAACCAACAACACCTTCTTCAACTGTTGCTGCTCCAAAGAAGAAGAAGACCTCCTCTTCCACAACTGCTACTCAACCGACTCTAGTTCCTACTGAGCATCAAGCTGACCCCGAACCTGCTCCACTTCAAACCAGGAAGCAAAATCCAAACATGTTCCTTCTTCAGAACAAATGATACCTTCTCATGTATCCTCTACATCACCTCCTCTTGACTTCTCTCCCCCTCACTCTTCTTCAGCAGCCCCAGCTCTTGTTGGGGAGGAGCTACCACTATCACCCTGTCAAAATTCCCCACACACCTCATCAACCCCTGTTGTTGTTGGGGATGAGCTTGTTCAATCACCTAAGAAAAAGAGCAGACTTCGCAAGAAGTCTCTAGCTATTGACACCACCTCTGCTCTACTCCCTTTTGATACTATCCCTTCACCCCCTCTCCCATTACCTCACCAGATCTATCTCAAGCCATTGTCCACATAGCACCATCCACTTCCTCCAATTTCATACCAGCACCCTTTTGTGCCCCCTCTCTTGATCCTCACATTTCATCTCTGCTTTTCCAAACAACTTATATAAGACCCCGATTCCCGGTTAGCTTGAATTGCGTGCAATGCCCGCATTTCTTCCTTTGTTGATCGCGTGTTTGGTTCGTGAGAGAGTCTAGATGTGTATGAGAGATCACATTAAGACCAAAATACTTTTAAGAGATGCCATTTAGTTATTGACTTGCTAAAGTCACAAGTCGTAACTCGACGATAGTCAAAATGCGACGCAATTGAGAGTTTACTCGGGTTTTGTGTTCCTGACCTTGATTTGGTCCTAGATCTTTACATGATGATTGATTAACATGTTTAGATGTGTTAGACTTCTATTTGAATTTATTCCTTAAGTCTCGTGAAGTTTTGATGCTCCGAGGATAACAATTCTCCTTATCGCGTAGTTTGAGATTGAGCTGGGTGATCGTCTCGTCTTTCGGGAGCTCATTTCTCCTATCTGTTGTTAATCATCTGAGGAGAATTCAGGCCTATTTAGTATCCTTTTTAAGTGTTTATAACCTTGGGTTGTTTCCCGTCGGTTTGCGGTTTCATTCGTCGTTTCGTTAGCGCGTTGTTGTAACTTGCGCCGGTTTCGCTCCAAGTTGTTTCGGGTGTTGTTTATGAGAGTTTAGACCTACTTTAAAAGTATTTCAAGACATGGATGGTTTATCTAAGAGTATGAGGACATTAAGGGTTGAATTATAGGCCGTTTTGAAGCTTTAAGGCTTGCGGTTGCATGCGGGAGAGACCAAGACCAAGCAAGGCAAGCAACAAAACCAAGATTTTTGCAAAGCTGGAGCATGCGCTCGCATGGGGGGACACCATGTGACCGCATGGTCCCCTGGGACAGATTCGGACTGTTTTGAATTGTAGTCTTTGTTGACCAATCAAACCACACTTAAACCCACCCAAACCCATCCTAAACCACTCCTAAACCACCCTACCTATCAACCAATGCATGCTTAACATCTTTTGGGAGTTTTGAGTGCATGGAAACCACCTGAAAAGAAGGAACATCAACATGCATTGGTCACTTCCTCCCACCCCAATATTCAGCCAAAAGGTGACCAAATACATTCACCAAAGCCATTTTCTTCAACCTCTCTCTCCAAAAACGTGGCTGAGCATTTCTTGAAGGTTTGAGAGATTTCTTGGGAGGTTCTTGAGTGTTCATCAATGGTGGCCAAGGCTTGAGGAGTTCATCTACAAATCCAAGCCATAGAAGTGAAGAGGAAGATGAGGAGAACCCATTCCACCCTTTGCATGTTTGATTTGTTTACTTGTAGGGCTGATTGTAGGTAAGCTACTATACTCTTCTTATATGATTTTTGGTGCTCATTGAACCTAAGGAAAACAAGGGTGCTATTTGAGGTCAATGAGTGCACATGCATGCTTTGTGCGATTTTATTTCAAGTTAAGAGTGAACTTGCTAAGAATCATGTGTAGGTTGATTTCTATGATTTGTGAAGTATGTTAGGAAGGTTCATTGTGTAAGCTTGGACTTTGACATGATGGTTATATGATTTCCTAAACCTAGGGTTTGATTATAAGTTGATGAAGTAAATGGGTTATTGATGATGTACATGATTTTTGGAGTTTATCGGATATTATGAATTGTTAGAATTATAAATGGATATATGTTTGGGAGTTGGAAACATACTTATTGAACCTTTAATTTTGGTTGTGAGCATGATAGGTGAATTTTCACAATCGATTACATGTTTGAATGTTTCATTTGACTTTTATGAATAGAGTTGACTATCATGCATATAAGAGAGTGATGTCATCTAATTCATGATTTTTTTGTTATGGACATGAATAATGAATTATCGTTATGGATTACAGGAATAAAATATAATGTTGACTTTATTGGCTTGAGTTGACTTTTATGCATATAAGAGCATGTTCGTCAACACTAATTCATGAATTGAAGGTTATGAGCATGCTAAATGAATTTATATCTTGATTATGAGAATGCTAAATGAATTTACATCTTGTTTGGATAAATGGTTGTTTTGAATGAAAGCATGCTTGATTAAATGCTAATATAGTATTATTTTTCAAAAAAACACACTATCACACACACTAAAGGTGCGAATTAATATCTTT
This sequence comes from Codonopsis lanceolata, assembly GCA_013146195.2. Classification (NCBI taxonomy): domain Eukaryota; kingdom Viridiplantae; phylum Streptophyta; class Magnoliopsida; order Asterales; family Campanulaceae; genus Codonopsis; species Codonopsis lanceolata. The sequence goes on from CM028381.1 coordinate 61,180,687, forward strand.
TCATATTAGGGTTTGCGGCTAGGGTTTGGTGGCATGCCGCCTGAAGAGGTGCCGCCGGGGGATCCTCCTCCCGCTCGGGATCACGACACTTCCAATGCTACTGATGCTACTGGTTCGGATTCTAAGGCTCAGCCAAAATCTTTCGCGGATGCAGTTAATTGTAAAGGAGATATGCAATGTCAGAATCCATTGAAGACTGCAGTGTTGCGTGAACTTCCCATTCCTCCTCGTCAAGCAGCTTCGGTGGACAATGAACCGGGGGTCCTTTTTTCACAAGTTGAGAAGGAAGCGGCTAATGCTCAGTTCGCTAATACCGTAGTTTTGAAATTTTCAATGGGTAGACCATCATTGCATGTGATACACGAACATATTGTGAAGGCTTGGCGTCTTAAAGGAACTTTTGTTCTTGGTCTGTTAGACCCTAGACACGTGATGGTCCATCTCTCATCGTCGGAAGATATGATTAGTGCTCTATCGAAGGAGTCACATATGATTCAACGCTGTATGTTTCGCTCTTTTAGATGGTCTCCAGATTTCACTTTTCGTAAAGATAGCCCTACGGTGGCAGTTTGGGTTCGGCTACATCATTTGCCGTTATCGTTTTTCAATATTTCTTATCTGCAGCGTATAGGAAATGGTCTTGGTAAGTTTCTTCGGGTGGATGATAGGACGTTAACCCTAACTCATCCTATGTACGCGAGGATCTGTGTTGAGGTGGACGTTTCAGAAATACTTCCTACACGTATGTGGCTGGGAACTACAAAGGATGATGGCTTTTGGCAAAGCATTGAGTTTGAGGGAAATATTTCTTATTGCTCTAGATGTGGTTTGTTGGGGCATCTTGCCATGGAATGTAGAAAACGTTTGAAAGGATCAATGAACATGGGTGATTTGCCTGTAAGACAAGATAAACAAGGGGTGGGAGATGGTAATCCTTCATCCTTTCCTTCTGAAAAGGATGGTACTAGTCATACAACCAAGCAACACGTAGATGAGGGTAAGGCTCCGCCTAAGGTTAAACAATGACAGCCTGTGAGAATATTGCAGAAGGATCAACATGGTTCGACTTCACATGCTAAAGACGATAAAGGACAGGAGAAAGAAGCGGAGGTTATTGATATTACGGCTTCCCCAAGGAAGGAGAATAATCCAGTTATGGATACTGGTGAGCCGGTGAAGGTGCCAAAGCCAAGTAGTGTGGCTCAGGATACTTCTAAATCATAGCATTCGGAGGGGAATAATGAAGAGAAGTCAACACATGAATCTTTAGCTGGCAAGACAATTGAAAAGACCACGGATGTTGAACATCACAATCCCTTTGATCTATTAGCAAACATGGATGAGGCTGGAGACAATATTGAAGTGTTGTTGCGTGGTTCACAATCTTTAGACAGGAATCCATCCAAAAAAGATAAGCAATTATCTCGATCAAACTCTCTTGATAAGTTACAGGAAATGGATTTGCAGAGTAATAAAGTTCGTGACTTTCAGAATTTGTGTCGCAAATTAGGAAAGAAGGCGAAGCAGAAGAGGGTTACAAAGTCGCATGTTCGCCTTACAAGGGCGAAATCCAACAAGGCAAAAGCCACAGATTCCCAACCCGATAATTAAGTTATTTATGTCGATCTTGATTTGGAATGTTCGTGGAATTGGCAATAAAGAAACTGTAGATTATATTAAGGTTTTGCTTATGCAACATAAACCGGCTTTGTGTGTGTTTTTGGAGCCGAAGATCTCTGGAGATAGAATTGGTAAAATTGCGAAGAGATTAAAATATAGTCACTTCATGGTCCAAAATCCGATTAATCACTATATATGGTTGATGTGGGATGAAAGATTGGAGGTTAACTTTGTGAATGTTACTCGCCAACAAGTCACAGTTCGAATGAAGATGGTTAACGGGGAAACAATTCTGGCGTCATTTATTTATGCGGCTTGTACAAGGACCGATAGATAGGATTTATGGGCGGATCTTTCTTCTATAGAAAGGACTTTTTCGGAGCCTTGGCTGGTTGGAGGGGATTTCAACATCATCGCCCATACGCATGAGAAGTTAGGAGGTGTAGGGTATGATATTCAAGGTATGAATGATTTTACAAATTGCATGCTAAATGCTGGTTTGAGTGATGCGGGTTATGAAGGTAGCAAGTTTACTTGGTGTAATAATCATGAGGATGGAACTAGAATATGGCAACGAATTGATCGTGTTTTAATTAATGGGCATTATTAAGCCGATTCATGTCTGATCACTCTCCGATATTAGTTGGGTTCCCGTTTGTTCCAAAACCGAGAAGTCAATTTAGATTCCAGAGAATGTGGATCGATCATCCGTCCTTTTTCAATTTTGTCTCGAATCAGTGGAATCGTTCAATTGAAGGGAATGTTATGGAAGGTCTACATAGGAAGTTATTCTTTTTACGGAAAGAATTAAAGAAATGGAATTGGGAAGTTTTTGGTAATGTCCACCGGAATTTGGCTCAAAAACAGGAACAGGTTTTATTGCTTGAGAATGTTTGTATTAATCAAGGGGGTGATAAAGCTTGGGCAGATTTGACAGACGCTAAAGATGCTCTTGCCCAATTGGTCAAATGGGATGCAGAATTGTTACAACAGAAATCTAGGCAGTTATGGCTTAAAGATGGCGATCGTAACACAAGTTTCTTTCACGCAAATATAAAAGATAGACGTAGAAAGAATACCATTAAAATGAGGAACCCGGATGGAACTTGGTGTACAGACAATGCAGTAATTGGAGATAGGGCTGTTACTTTTTTCCAAAGTCTTTTCTCGAGATCAGATCATTCATTGAAGGAGGATCTCTTCCAGCTTCTTCCAAGCTTAATTGTAGATGGGGACAATGACCTGCTGGAAGCTATTCCTAGTGAAACTGAAATTTGGGATGCAATTAAAGGCTTAAATCCTGATAGTGCCCCGGGGGTTGAAGGCTATACTGGATGGTTTTTTAGTGCATGTTGGGAGATTATTAAGCAAGATATGGTGGCTGCTATACAAGCCTTTTTTCAAGGGGCAGATTTACATAAGGGTTTTTCTACAACAGCAATTGTTTTGATCCCAAAATCGGAAGCTCCTACTGACCTCACAGATTTTCGCCCGATTAGTTTATGTCCTTTTGTGGGTAAGGTGATTTCCAAGATAATGGTTTCTCGTTTGGCTTCTTTGCTTCCAAGATTAATTTTGATGGAACAAACAGGTTTTGTGAGGGGGCATAGTATCCAGGAGAATGTCGTTTTGGCACATGAGCTAGTTCATCGCATTGATAAAAGAATCAGAGGTGGTAACGTGATTTTTAAATTAGATATGTCCAAAGCATATGATAGAGTCGAGTGGGATTTTCTGTTAAAGGCAATGCAGGGATTTGGTTTTAGTATGCGGGTCTGTGGGTTGATTGAGCGGATGTTGTGTAATATTTGGTACACCATTCGTATTAATGGCGATAGCTATGGATTCTTCAATTCTACTCGAGGGGTTCGGCAAGGGGATCCATTGTCCCCTCTTTTATTTATTCTTTCTCAAGAGGTTCTTTCTCTAAACATTAAAAGAAATATTGAGGAAGGGTCGATACAGCCTTTTAATCACGGGAGAGGTGGCATGGTGATTTCTCATCTCTTATACGCAGACGACATGCTAATCTTCTGCAATGCGAGTAAAAATTCTATTCTGGCATTGAGGAATTTGCTGAGTGATTATGAGAAGTCTTCGGGGCAGCTAGTTAATTTAGCAAAAAGTGGATTCTATGTTTCTAAGCATTGTACAGGAAGAAACCGTCGACAGATTTCTGAGTGGTCTGGGTGCGCGCACAAGAATTTTCCCATGCTATATTTGGGCATTCCACTCTTCAAAGGTAGGATTAAAATTCAATACTTTGAGGGTCTCATAAACAAAATTTTATGCCGTATTGAGGGATGGCAATCTCACCTAATTTCTTTCGGGGGCAAGTTAACATTACTGCGAGCTGTATTGTCAAGCATTCCAGTATACTCGTTGGCTGCTATAAGGATCCCGAAGAAGGTCTTGCATCGAATTGAGATGGCTATGGCAACCTTTCTGTGGAGTAACAGTGGGGAGAAACGTCAACATTGGGTTGCATGGGATACGGTATGCAGACCTTTAGAAGAGGGAGGCTTGGGTATTCGTAAACTCGAACATGTCATGGATTCGCTACAGGCAAAATTAGCATGGGCAGTGTTATAAGGTAATAGTTTATGGGCGAGGTTTGCGATAGGTAAATATGGCCCTCAAGGCAGTCAATACGCTGGGGTGATGTCCCCGATTGCTCGGTCTATCTTTCGGCAAATGGGCGGGGTTCTGAGCTGCAGTCGCTGGTTAGTTGGAAAAGGTGATATTTCATTCTGGGGCGACAACTGGTGTGGAATGCAATTGATAGGCCCTCAGCCGATGGATTTGCATCTTCGGGTTCGTGATGCTCTTCCTCAATTGGATCAATTTTCCCATTTGATAGATGATGATAACTTGAAGAAGATTCGTCGAGTCCGGCTGAATGAGAACCGTGATGATGTGCTTATGTACAGTCTTTCAAATTCCGGAGAATTTAATGTTACAGCTCACTGGAATCATTTTAGATATGTTTGGCCGCATCAATTCTGGGCTAGGAAGATTTGGCAAAGCTGGATTCCTCTCAAGGTTAGTGGTTTCATTTGGAGACTTGTTCATGGGGCAATTTCTGTTGACTGTCGCCTTCAATCGAAGCATATTTTTCTTGCCTCTAAATGTGTGTGCTGTGTTCAAAATCATGATTGTGAGTCCATAGAACATCTGTTCTTAAGATCGGAAGCAGCAAGGGAGGTATGGTCTGTGTTTGCTCGTCGTTTCCGAACCATTGGGCTCTACGAAAGTTTGAACCATTTGCTATCAACCTTGCTGAAGCACAGTTCAGTGAAAAATCAGGCTGGTGCTTGTAAGATTGGGATTGTCGCGTTAGTTTGTTGGGAGTTATGGAAAGCAAGGTGTAAAGCAATTTTTGAGAATATTCCCATATGGGGCGAGGAGATTTTACAGAAAGTTTGCCAAGGTTTAAGGGATATAATGCACAATTACAATCCTTTGAAACCGATTGGCAAATTTGGTAGTCTGAGCATACAGTCTTTGCAAGTTCCTATAAAGGATGTTGTTTTTCGTCGAGGCAAATGGATTAGATGGGATCCTCCCTCAATCGGCACTTAAAAGTTGAATACAGACGGCTCGGCGAGGAATGGGCAGTGTACTGGAGGAGGCATCATCAGAAATCATAAAGAGCATCTAATTTATGCTTTCTCTACATTTTATCGAGAAGGTACTAATACTTTGGCAGAAATCTCGGCGTTACGTGATGGTCTGGAGTTATGTAGACAGTTTCAGTTGGAAAATGTTTTTGTCGAAACAGACTCCTTAGTAGCTTCGCGAGGTTTACAAGGAGTTCATCGTTTTCCTTGGAAGTATGAGTATGAACTTTCAGCTTGTAGAGATCTTCTTGGCTCATATTCAATTCGTCATGTTTACAGGGAGGTGAATGGGGTAGCTGATAAACTTGCAGAGGTGGCTCATTTATTTGACACTACTGTGACTTATGATAGTGTTCATCAGTTTCCGGGAAGTGTGCGTCGGGCTTATAGATTTGATAATCTTGGCATTTATAGTTTTCGTAGTTGATTGGTAGAGGTCAGGCTCCTTTGCCCTCCCTCCTGTGGGTATGGCTGGTTGTCCCCCTCATTGTATTCTCCTTTTTCCTGTTTTTTTTAATAAATTGTTGCAGGGTTTCGCCCCTGTTTCATAAAAAAAAAAAAAAAAAAGATTAAATGCTAACTTGAGATACATGTTTGAAATGTGATGGTTGACTTTAAATATTAAGTGTTGACTTATGAATGATGATTTGGGGTTGTTGTTGGGAAGGTATGAATTGTTGGGTTACATAATGTTGTTAACCCTAATAACTTAGCCATGAATGATAGCTAATGAATAATAGGAGGGCTATGATGCAAATAGCTTCTATGCCTTCAAATTTGAAAAGAATAGAAATGACTCAACGGAGTCGATTATTGGACTAATATGAATATAGTGAATCACATATTGAGATCCTACGGAATTTGGGGTAGTTTTGATGGAGGTTAAGCCTCCGAGCGTTTACAAGTGTATGAAGAACACTTGGGTATTAGAGACTTGATAATATTGCTCTAATGTATTTATGTGTTAGTTAGCATAGAGATGTATAACTATGTGGGTTAGAAGTAAATATCTACTTGATTGGATTAGTGCCTGGTGTTGTACTTTTCCTTGGTGAGCATTTGAGTATGGATTACCTGTGCTTGCGTTTGAGTCCAGCTGGCGTCTTTTTGGTTTGAGTCTTTGGCGAGACAATGCATTGTCTTCACGAATTGTGGGATTTGTGGTTGCAATGGATCGCCGTGCCGGGTTGCACACACCCCTCCATCGATGGCCACGGTGGGGAAGTAGTTGATCTTAGTTGTAGTAAGTAAACATGACTCTGATCACTATGAAACTCGAGCGAGGATTGTTTCGGGGACGTCGATACCACGAATGGGGTTATCGAGGACACGTTTGTTTCCGCAGGAGTTGCACGCTGGAAACGGAAAGGAAAATCATCTTCTCTCTTATGTGGTTTATTTTACGAGCACTTGTATGAATTGTTGTGCTACGTGGTTATGATATGATATACATGAGATGATGATTACTTGATGAAATGTTATGATAAGAAATGTAACATGCTAATGAAATGATGACTTTTGATATAGTGTTATACTAGAGACATAACATGCTAATCATGATTAAAATGGAAACCGTTGTCTTTCATATATAAGTTCTTATATGAATTATGTTAAAGGATGAAGTGTGAGGCCCATGGAATAATTGAGTTATGTGAATGATGTTTTGATGAACAGTGCAATATGAAGATAACATGTTAAATATATTGGAATTGAGAATTATATTCTATTGAGATGAATTACTTATGATGAATTATGCAAATGATGTTCTATGAGACTATGGTTAGGTTTCGATTTGTGTTATGGATTATTCCATGAAATGTTATATCATGAGCATGATATGAGATGTATATGATTTATTTGAGCATAATGCCATGCCATGACATTGCATCTTTAGTAGCTTACTAAGTCTTTATGACTTACTCTGTTTACCTTGTTTTCCGTAGATTCGAGCCGAGATAGTGATTTGAAGGAATCCGCTGAGTCTACGATAGAACGTGTGGTTCTGTGAGAAGGTTGCTATTAGTTTATATATTTGTAGTCCTTGTTTTGGAAAGTTCGATTGGGAAGTGAAGTTATATAAACTTAACTATGGGTAGTAAGCCTTGTGATTATTTAATTGGTACTTGTTTATGTTATTTAGTCTTTTGTGAGCTGACGGATGTTAGTCGCGCCATGTTAATAATAATATTGTTCTATCCATATCAAATTATTTATATTGTTGGTTATGTTTTACTCCGGCATGTTTTTAGCCGTTAAGCATGCTAGACTAGAGTTGTAGACTTAGTTTAATGTTGGATTCCGGCTGTAACGTCGCCGATGACTTGGTATGTAAATTGATATTTAATTATATTGCATGACAGGTGGTTTTGTTTTACGTGCCCAATGTTGCGTCATGTGATTTTAATTTTTGGACCGAGAGATTCATTACCTCTTTGGTTGTGTTAGTTTGAGCTTGTTAACTCGGGCGCCACCGTTTAATTATGTTATTCGCTTCCGCATGTGTTAAAGTTATTTGCGTATCGCCGTTATGGTCTTACCCGTTTTTTGTTATCTTGTGTGTTTTTGACGGCACGACCTTGGGGTTTGTTATTGGGATCCGGGTCTGGTCGCCACAACTTATCTTCTAGAACTTTTTCATCTCATTTCTCAATTCTTCAAACCCATCTATTTCTCCCAAGACCTTCACCGTGCTCTTACCAAACCGTCTATTGCTACACTTACGTTTCTCTTTAGAACTAACTCAATAGCAGACCTCCTCTACCCTTCTACATCTCATTCCTCAACCACCCGTCCTAACATCTGCCTTAACCCTATTTTTCCCTTTTCCCAATTCTTTCTTGAACCTTTTTCACCTCGCTCTTCTCCTCTCAGTGACTCAGACACTGACATGAGGTTAACCAACGACCTCCCACCCCTCCTCCTCCAACCACTACTGAGGTACCCCTTAGCACCCCTTCCACATCTACTGGCTCTTCTTCTTCAGCCTCTGTTGAGGAAGTTATCCCAGTTGACCTCGTCTCTGATCTCATACCTCCAAGCGTCACCTATGAACAACTCCTCACCTTCCTCCGCTCCAACCAAGCCCAACTTGATACCCTCATCGCCTCTGTCACCACCACGGCTTACTAGATGGAAGTGATGAACTATGGCTTGAACGCTACTCACTCCACCATCTTTGACATTGGTAACGTGGTTGACCAGCTCCTAAACAATAATGCTCAAGCCTTCACTACTTAACACTTTCTAGTTCAAGACCAGCAGGAATCTTTTCTCAGCATGCGCCATTTCCAACAAACCAACATCCATGAACTTTTTGATGAGCTAAAGGCTTTTGTCACCCAAACGATTATTGAAGGCCGCGGTGACAACGTCACTTCAGTTCGTCATGTCAAATGAGCAAATCAACGAGCTGCTGCTGCCGATAGGGCCTGGATTGATGCCATCAGGGAGGAGAGAGCAACTCATTATTTGAACATCGCATTGATTGAAGAACATAACATATTAAGAGAAAGACTCAATGATCATATCCGAATTTGGGTGGGTGATTATTTGGAAAGACGCAAGACACAACCGCACTTTTTCAGATTAAGTATATTTTCTCATTGTTCTTAATTTTTGTTCATCATTGCTTTTGTAAAAAAAAATCTGATGTTAAAGCACCTGTTTGACTTATAGAAGCTTGTTTAAAAATCATGTTGTTCTCATCTCTGCTTACTTATCTCACATGATTATTTAAACTTCGAATTTAAATCATTAATCTATTCACATATTGCTATCTACGAATGTTTAAACTTTGCTTTTGTTTGTACTTGCTCTACAAATTCTTCATCATGAAAGTACTTAGACTAGTATCTCTTTACTAAGACTACTGCTCTTAAAGGCATGCCTGCTGTTATTCAATTCAAAATTATTTTTAAGGGCATGTTATTATCTATGTGCATGTTCAAGGTCTTCTAGTATTAGAGATGATGACATCAACCAAATAGGACGAGATTGTTGATCCTCATAGGTTCTAGATTTGCTTGTATCATGCATTTAATTCTATTGTACAGTGGCTAAAAGGTCTGTGTACTGGTTAGCATGGCAACTGTCTTAGAATCAAGGTTTGTAATAGAATATGTTTAGTGTTAGTTTATCTAAGGCATGGACCAGCAATCTTCAACAACAGATCTTGAAATCTTCCTTCACTAGCAGTCCTCCAAGTCTGCTCTGGCGTAACATGAAGATTGTGCAAACACGTGGAGTCTAGGTCATATATTATTAATCTAGATATTTCAATTTCTAGTTAATAATGTTCAAATTTTATCTTTATCAGATTTCCCTCCAAAAGGAAAACGAGGATGCATTGACTGGCACACTACAAACAACTGTACAACTGTCTCTCTGATATGAAGTTTAAACAAGTCTGAAGCCATTATCTTATTTGGCTAAGAAGACATTCAGACTCTACACACTTGCAACCTGATAGTCCCTCTGGTTGTTCTGTCTATTCTTGAAACACTGCATCTCTGATACTTCTCTGCTGGACAAAACCTCTATAGCATCGAATGCATTTAATGCATATTATCGTTGGAGACATCTTCCTTATCTGAATCTAAAGGTTCTCAAGATCTCCCTTCGTATATATTCCAGCATTGAAGACTTGAAGAAAACACTCTTGAACATTCAATACTCAGGCCATTAATCTCCAACCTTCAAGCATTCAAGAGATCTACAAGGATGAGAACTAACACTCTGCCAAACTTATTGAAGCTGCAACACTTCTCTTCATAATTCATTACAACTTCTTTAGTTTGCATTTACTGTTCTGTTACTTAGCACTAGAGAGAATACATCTTCATTGATTATTCCTCTCATCAATATACACTCGGTTAAAAATCTTTGTACACGATCCATTAGTGATCTAAGTGTAATAACTTTAGTGGATAAACAAATGCACCTTTCAAAATCCAAGGCTAACCACTTTGGTAGTAACGTAGTACTTTATAGTACGAACCACTTCTAATTCCTGTGTACTATTTTGATTTTTTATTCTTGATTTTATGTTCTTTCTGATCTATCCATTGCACTCAGCATTACTCTAAAAAAACTGCTGCTATACTTCATTATAGCCAGCAGTCCTTCTAACTACTTCTCTTTCACTCATTATTCCGCTGCCCAAACTTAATTAATAAGTTGGTTGTTTTTAAAGAGAAGAAATACTTGTGATAAAATTTTAAATTGTAACTATGCTATTCAACCCCCCCCCCTTCTAGCTTAGTTTGAGGTGGAGACAACAAACCTCAACGACTAAATATGCCGGAGACAACAACAACAGCAACAAAAACAACAACTGAATACTAAATGCCCTAAAGCTACTGCGTGCGCGGGAGACAACTTAAATAAACACTATTACAACGAACAACTGCTCGACACAACACGTCGACCCAAGAAAGAAACACCTCCAATAATAAAACCCAAGTACTCTACCTGACTGCAAAGTCTATATAACTTTACAACAATTGTCCTCACATGAATAAAACGATAATAAATGATACAGATCGCAATAATAAACCGATGAGGAAATGGGACTCCACGAGATATAACTCGGAAAAGTTAGTTGCTACTAGCACGAGCACACGATCTCAAGTTGAACTACCGATCAGCTATGCACAACTACTGTCACGATCTATACGCTTCAATATGGCTAATGAACAACTTCACACTAGAAACAAAGTACGAAGTGAGTCATAATGACCGAGTACGCTACTACAAATAACATGATAATATGTACAGTTATAAGTAATCATGGTAATACATTAAAAATATGTGAACATGTATCATTTAATCCATGATAATTCACATAAATACCATTCCCTTTCCTTTTCCTAAAACCCTTAATGCAACACAATTATAATCGCATGAATACATATAAATAACAATACAAATCAGGGTATACTTCTCTGATTATAACAACCCTATTGAATCAGGATGTGCCTCCTTGATCTGCTTCCGTCGTGTTACCCCTACAAGTCATGTGCCCTCGATACTGATTTCTTGGTATTGACGTCCCCGAGGCATCTCCGCTCGAGAACCATAGCTTCCAAGGTCGTGCTTTACTGCTACAATCAATGGACAGCTACATCCCCACCGCAGCCAACGGTGAAGGCGTGTGGAACCACTAGTCTCCGATATGGCGACCCATAGCTATCATGAATCTCATAATTCGTGAAGGCGATGCGTTGTCCCATCATTGACTAACCACACAAAAAACCCCGATAAGGCTCCTATATCGGGTTACCTTATCAAAACCAAACCCAACAAGGCATCCAATAGATGATCACCCTGTCTAAACCTAGGAGGTTAGTATTCCTACTTAGACATCTACCTTACACATATTGCAAGATAATTAATATCAGATGCATGCATATATTAGCAAGTATAACACACATAACAAGACTAGTTATTTAGTCTATCATCCATATACACATTGAGTTCATAATGATCCTCGAAAACAAACTTCATAAATCTGAATTAAGTTCCTAATCAATCCAAGCCAAGTAGGTTTCTCACTCTACTAAATATATCACAATCATGCATATCTATGTCATGAATCAATAACCACATATACCGTGATGACCAATTAGTTCAACCTTAAACCATATACCATGACCATATATTTGGTCTAACAACAACTTATTCCAAGCTGCCTAATGGTTACGACAAGGTACTCTTCTCCACTGTGATCAAATAGTGGAGGGTGGGTGCATGATGATGGGCTGGCGACCCATCACTACCACGAATCTTACAATTCGTGACGGTGATGCATCGTTACCATCGAGACAAGACAAGTATGCCACCGACTAATGGAATGACAAGTAGATGTTCACTCATTAAACAATCAAGTAGGGAACGAGCTCGACAAGAGCGAACTCGTCCATGTCAAGTAGATTTTTACTCATATTAAATCAAGTAGGAAGAGAGCTCGCTCAAGACAAGCAAGCATGTTATCCACGACATGTTCACGATTAATCATATACATTACCTTAAGAGCTCAATTGAGTCTCGAAAATACAAGTGTCAAGTTGTCCATCGAACGTTATTCAAGCTCCAAAGGCTAGTAATCTAGTCACATGGATTTCTAAGTGTGAAAGGATCTCACCACGATCCTAATAAGGTCTAATCGTTCCTTAACTCGAATCCATTGAGTCTTCGCTACAATTATTCCCAAATTTAATACAAATGTTATATGCATTTCTATCCCTTCTCCATGTTTAAGCTCATGTATATCTAGGTTCGTATTTCATTACGAAGCCTTAGTTCAACAAGTTCACCATTCCACCTATTAGTGGAATCAAAGTTCAATACATGTACACGAATTAACTTTCAATAGGATATTTCAAGAGAAAATTATGATTGGAGCCAAGATATGAAATATGCTTATTCAATCATATTCATAATACAAGCAAGAAGAATTCAATCATTAACAAGGATCATGGTCATGCTTTTTCATATCACCACGTAGATTAGAAATGGAAATTCATATTGTCAAGACCTGACTATAATTACGTCTCATAAGTAAAAATATTGAAATATACACGAATATTATCTTCTAGAATAATACAAGTTAAGTTCATAACTTAATACTCACAATTCAAATGATTCTTGAGGCTACCTAGATTGTCTAGGTTTACAATCAACAAGGTCACACGCTATTCTTTCCTCATTCAAGTCCTTGAGGGTTCAAGATAAACCATGTTATAACACTACGAGATTCCATTGAAGTTCTCTAAACGATAAGGGCCATGAAATACACTCAAGGAATAAACTCATAGGATATAGTCAAGAATCTTTAAGGTGTCCGAGCGATACTAATTCGCAAGACTGAGGCAATACAAGTGTGTCTTAGAAAATAGCTTAGTTATCTTTGCGACATTTCAAGTAGACTCTAAATGTAGAGGGCTAAGGTATAAATCATCACTAATTCCAAACCATCCTATAGACGGATTTTCTAATTCACCATCATGGATTCCTAAAGGCGTTCACAAGATCTTCAAGCAAGATTTCTAGCGAGTCAAGGTGGGTTCATGCTCACAAGGCGACTCTCGTGAGTGGGGTTCCTATCATATTAAACTCCAATTTCCATGTGAAGTCTACTATAGTCTAGATTGCACTCTCACAAGACATAGGACTTCATTTGAAGTTCACAAAATATCAATAATCTTAGTTCATAATTTGACCATTTCAAATGTCCCTTATTCGAATCACCCATTTGTGACCCAAGCATCCTCAATCCAACGACTAGCGATAAATTCACACTTAACATTATCCAAGGACTTGGATTAGAGTTTTAAGCCCTAGACCAATACAAAAACACCAAATTGGTCTTACCCGATTAATTCTCGAGTTCTCGAATTGCAACTCAACGAACATGAAAAGTCATAGAATTTATCCTAGGCTTAAATAACAACTTTTATAATTAATTGATTCCATTTGGGTCAAATTACAAAGTCTCAAATTCTAGGTCAAGACATAAATTCAGGATTTAATAATCTTCCGGGTTTTAAACCCAAATTACAAGTGATTCCATACTACAATACTCCCATGAACACAATAAACCCATCGAGATTCAAACCCACATGTTCACTAATCAAAGCCCCAATTAAATCATCCAATTTAAACATGCCAACACAAGGAACCAAGGGAGACAAGCCTCCACAACCTAGCATCATTTTAAGCTAGAGAGGGAAAGTATAGGATGTAGTCACGCATGTAAGACCCCAATTCCCTCCCTATAGCTTGAATCGCGTGCAATGCCTCGCATTTCCTCCTTGGTTGATCGCTTGTTTGGTTCGTGAGAGAGTCTAGATGTGTATGAGAGATCACATTAAGACCAAAATACTTTTAAGAGATGCCATTTAATTGTTGACTTGCTAAAGTCACAAGTCATAACTCGACGATAGTCGAAATGCGACGCGATTGAGAGTTTACTCGAGTTTTGTGTTCCTCGACCTTGATTTGGTCCTAGATCTTTACATGATGATTTATTAACATGTTTAGATGTGTTAGACTTCTATTCGGATGTATTCCTTAAGTCTCGTGAAGTTTTGACGCTCCGAGGATAACAATTCTCCTTATCGCGTAGTTTGAGATTGAGCCGGTGATCGATCGCTCTCCTTTCTAGAGCTCATTTCTCCTATCCTTGTTGTTAATCATCTGAGGAGTATTCATGCCTATTTAGTATCCTTTTGAAGTGTTTATAATTGGGTTGTTGCCCGTCTGCTTGCGGTTTCATTGGGTTGTTGCCCGTCTCTGGCTTTGGTTTCATCAAGCTGTAGCTGCTGTTGTAGCTGTTGCCTGTAACTTGCGCCCGCTTTCACCTCCGAGTTGTTTCGGGTGTTGTTTATGAGAGTTTAGACCTACTTTAAAAGTGTTTTGAGACTTGGATGGTTTAGCTAAGAGTATGAGGACATTAAGGGTTGAATTATAGGTCGTTTCGAAGATTTAAGGCTTGCGGTTGCATGCGGGAGAGACCAAGACCAAGCAAGGCAAGAAACAAAACCAAGATTTTTGCAAAGCTGGAGCATGCACACATGGGGGTCACCATGCGACCGCATGGTCCCCCTCGGGGACAGATCTCGATTGTTTTGAATTGTAGTCTTTGTTGACCAATCAAAGCACACTTAAACCCACCCAAACCCATCCTAAACCACTCCTAAACCACCCTACCTATCAACCAATGCATGCTTAACATCTTTTGGGAGTTTTGAGTGCATGGAAACCACTTGGCAAGAAGGAACATCAACATGCATTGGTCACTTCCTCCCACCCCACTATTCAGCCAAAAGGTGACCAAATACATTCACCAAAGCCATTTTCACCCTCTCTCTCCAAAAAACGTGGCCGGGCATTTCTGAAGGTTTGAGAGTTCTTGGGAGGTTCTTGAGTGTTCATAAATGGTGGCCAAAGCTTGAGGAGTCCATCTACAAATCCAAGCCATAGAAGTGAAGAGGAAGATGAGGAGAACCCATTCCACCCCTTTGCATGTTCGATTTGTTTACTTGTAGGATGATTGTAGGTAAGCTACTATACTCTTCTTATATGATTTTTTGTGCTCATTGACCCTAAGGAAAACAAGGGTGCTATTTGAGGTCAATGAGTGCACATGCATGCTTTGTGCTGTTAGAATTATAAATGGATATATGTTTGGGAGTTGAAACATACTTATTGAACCTTTAATTTTGGTTGTGAGCATGATAGGTGAATTTTCACAATCGATTACTTGTTTGAATGTTTCATTTGACTTTTTATGAATAGAGTTGACTATCATGCAGCATATAAGAGAGTGATGTCATCTAATTCATGATTTTTTTGTTATGGACATGTATAATGAATTATCGTTATGGATTACATGAATAAAATATAATGTTGACTTTATTGGCTTGGAGTTGACTTTATGCATATAAGCATATGTTCACAACACTAATTCATGAATTGAAGGTTATGAGCATGCTAAATGAATTTATATCTTGATTATGAGTATGCTTAATGAATTTATCATGTTTGTTTGGATAATGGTTATTTTGAATGAAAGCATGCTTGATTAAATGCTAACTTGAGAGACATGCTTGAAATGTGATGTTTGACTTTAAATATTAAGTGTTGACTTATGAATGATGATTTGGGGTTGTTGTTGGGAAGGTATGAATTGTTGGGTTACATAATGTTGTTAACGAAGAACTTAGCCATGAATGATAGCTAATGAATAATAGGAGGCTATAATGCAAAATAGATTTCAAAAAAAGAGTATAAATGACTTCTCAGCCAATTAAGAGTTGGACTAATATGAATATAGTGAATCACATATTGAGATCCTCGAATTTGGCGTAGTTTTGATGGAGGTTAAGCCTCGGCGTTTACAAGGTATGAAGAACACTTGGGTATTAGAACTTGATAATATTGCTAATGTATTTATTTGTTAGTTAGCATAGAGATGCATAACTATGTGGGTTAGTAAATTCCACTTGATTGGATTAGTGCACAGTGTTGTACTTTTTGGTGAGCATTTGAGTATGGATTACTGTTTGCTTCTTTTGGTTAGTCTTTGGCGGAATGATGCATTGTCTTCACAATTGTGGGATGGTTGCAATGGATCGCTTGAGTTACACACCCTCCATCGATGGCCACGATGGGGAAGTAGTTGATCTTAGTTGTAGTAAGTAAACTTGACTCGATCACTATGGAACAGGCGGGGATTGTTTAGGAGACGTTGATACCACGAATGGGGTTATCGAGGGACACGTTTGTTGAGTTGTGTGGAAGCTTGAAGGAAAATCTCTCTCTCTGTGTGGTTTATTTTACGAGCACTTGTATATGAATTGTTGATATATGAAGTGATGATGATTACTTGATGAAATGTTATGATAATGTAACATGCTAATGATGACTTTTGATATAGTGTTATACTAGAGATATAACATGCTAATCATGATTAAAATG
>CM028381.1:61197504-61237190 GCA_013146195.2 Codonopsis lanceolata
AAAAGAAAAAAAGGAAAAAAAAGAGAAAAAAAAAGAAAAAAAGAAACTCTCTGAGCAACTTCCTCAAAATCTCTAAGCTCTAAAAAAGAAGGAAAAAGATCAATCACTCTTGGACCACCCATAACCCTGACAAAGCCAAAAGCCGGCCTCCCAACCATATCCACAACGGGTCCAAAAACCAACTTTATCAAACCCACGGCCTAAAAAAGCGACAATGGTCCTTCGGGCCGCCTTTCAAAAATAAAAAAAATACACACAAATCCACAGCCCAAAATACATTTGAATCGGAGGCCAACCAAATCCTCGACCCTAAAACTAATCCATCCCAAACACTTAAACACTACACTGACCTAGTTGCAACCTAGCTCTGTTTCAATCGGTTGTAGCGTGATCGGATCGGGGAGACGAACTCCTTGCTAAAGACACATGAAATTATCAAAAGATAAATGTTAAGTAGGGTCCATGAAACTCATGATACTTGGCGATAAACTACGGATCATGACTCTTCTTTTGTCCATTAGAGTCATCCTCTTTCTCGAGCATACTCATTTCTATCTCCCACAAAGTCTCTCCAAATCGAGTCATGCAGGGGCATCCCCAGTTAATTTCTCCGGGAACATTCGTCATGCAAAATTTGGTTGATCAAATTCATCACAGGGCTTCTCCGCCAAACTCATTGGATACATAAAGACTCATCATCTCAGGAGCATTTGTCATTTCCATCTACTTGCTGAAGAAGCGAAGAAACTACAAAGATCGCCAGAACAAGACTTATCTTCGCATGCATTGAAGGCGGCTCCCTATAAGGTAAAAGCTCGCTAGGTTGAAAACTTAGAAAGAGCGGCCTAGGCAAAAGTTAGAGCACAAAAAAAAAAAAAAAAAAAAAAAAGTGGCCCCTCGAGGCATCGATTAGTAGGATTTACTAATCTTGATTGAATTCCTTTCTTGAATGATGCACTAGTCAAAAGAAAAAATGACCCGACATCCCATTCACCTCCATCTCAAATATCACCATCAACTCCTATATTCATAACTCTTCAAAGCCAACCCGAAAGCCACATCTCAAGCTCTTATATTACATTTCCATCACCTTGCCTTATCTTGTCTTAACATGTTTAAAGCGAGATGATACACATGCACATTCAAAAGTCCTTTTTCTAAGAAAAAAAAAATTGCATTCGCATGCTTGCATCTTTGTTTGCATCCTTTTCTTGCATCTTATCGGTCTTCGCACGTCGGCCTATAAATGTTCGGCGACATCTCGCCAGGATCACCTCCCAAAGATCCTCCACAACATCATCAAAGCTACAAGCCAATCATCGACATCATTACGTCACAACACTTCATAAAATCATCGCTTCTCTATCTTTGGGATAAGCATTTCAAAAAAAAAAAAAAGATCATCATCGCTTCTCTTATCTTTGGGATAGCATTTTGAAAAAAAAAAATCATCGCTTCTCCTATCTTTGGGAAAAGCATTTTCAAAAAAATCATCGGCTTCTCTATCTTTGGGGGATAAACATTTTCAAAAATCATCATCGCTTCTCCCTATCTTTGGGAAAAGCAAATTTTCAAAAAAGTTCAAAAGCTTTCCACGTGATGGGGAAAGCCCATTTTCAAAAAGGTTGCGTTTTGGGTGCAATGGATATTACATTTTGTTTTGTGTGGCCTTGATGGATATTGCGTTTGTGTCAGCGATGCAATGGATATTGCATCAGTTTTCCCGTGTTAATGCAATGGATATTGCATTTAGTTTTTATCTTGAAGCGCAATGGATATTGCGTTTTTTGTCATCATGATGCAATGGATATTGCATCCGTTTTTCGATGTTAATGCAATGGATATTGCATTAGTTTTGTATGTCGACGCAATGGATATTGCTACGTCTTGTGTCGCTTGGATACAATGGACCGGCATTTTTGTTTTGTTGGCGGCGCAATGGATAACGTTTGGTCGATGCAATGGATATTGCATCCGTTTTACGTGTTAATGCAATGGATATCATATTAAGTTTTGTGTTGTCGCAGCTGGATATTGCGTTTGTGTTCGCGATACAATGGATATTGCATACGTTTTTCAAATGACGCAATGGACCATGCGTTTTGTGTCATGATGTAATGGATGTGCCGCAATCGTTTTTACGTGTTAATGCAATGGATATTGCATTAGTTTTGATATTGACGCAATGGATATTGCGTTTTGTGTCGTGATGTAATGGATATTGCATCCGTTTTTAGATGTTAATGCAATGGATATTGCATTAAGTTTTGTGTCGATAATGGATATTGCGTTTTGTGTCGTGATGCAATGGATATTGCATCCATTTTTCGTGTTAATGCAATGGATATTGCATTAAGTTTTAATGTCGGCGCCAATGGATATTGCGTTTTATTATTGCGATGCAATGGATATTGCATCGTTTTTCGTGTTAATGCAATGGATATTGCATTAAGTTTTTAATGTCGGCCGCAATGGATATTGCGTTTTTGTCAATAGCGATGCAATGGATATTGCATCCGTTTTTCGATGTTAATGCAATGGATATTGCATTTTGTTTCATGGTTTTAATGGATATTGCGTTTGGTGATACGATGCAATGGATATTGCATTTTGATATGTTTTTCACTAGGTTGTAATGGATATTACAACTACCTTTCGCACTTGTTTGCATTACGTCACTTGTTTCGGCTTGAGGCCGAACTACGTTTGGTGCGATTCCTTTTATTAAGGGATACGTAGGCGGCTACATTAGTAGGTCAGACCATCGAGCATTCAATTTGTATGCTTAAAAGCTGCGATAACTTCTATATCTTGACTAAAAATGTCTAGGATATGGAGGTTTGATAAATTGCATTATAACGCTACCGGTATATTTCTCCTCGTTTTGAAATGAAGCGAAATTGGAGAGTCTATTCTTATCAACGATGTTAGTCTACTCGATAGCTGCGGGTTGCCAGTAGACTCCATCGTTGAGGGCTCTGTAGACACCCCCAATTGTACCCTGATATGTGACATGACAAAAAATATCAAGACTTTAAAACATTAACAAATGTCAAATTCTGAGGTCAAAATGCAAAAAGGAAAAGCGAGGATCACATGAAAGGACAAATTGCGGGGACTAAAGTGTTAAAAATGAGCCAAGTTTGAAGTTTGGGCATGGCTATATAAGAGGTTTGGGCATGGCCCAAACCTCTATAGGTGGAGCCCAAACTTCATTAAGCCGACAACGATCGTCTGACGATACGCGCCAAAATGCAATTGACGGCCGCTTGATGATGTACTAATGAAGCACATGAAAGATTTGGGCATGGCTCCCATGGAGTTTGGGCATGGCGCCCAAACCTCTATGGTGTAGCGCCCAATTCCATTCTTCGACAACTTTGTTCATCCATTCATTTGCCGTAAATGCAACAAACAACTGCAGCGGCGTACACCCGATTGATGCGGTTGATAAAATTTCAAAAATTCACCGATGTCCCGTCCTCACCTATAAATAGAGGTGCCGGCTCTTCATTCGGTACTCGCTTCTTTGCGTGCAAAAGCTTCTCGCGTTAACGTTACTGGAGAATTAGAAGAGGTGTGAGATAGTGAGAGATCACCTCCAAAGCCTCGAAACCATGCCAAACCTCCGCCAAACACAAATCCAGCCGGTAGAAGTGTACCTTAGCCCCCGCCTAGGTATCCACCCCTTTCCCGGTCCAAAAATCGTGGATAAGCGGTTGCTACGCCCGATTTAAAGGCCAAATCAGCCCGGTAAGGCCGTTACTACGCCGATTTCGACCTACCTCGGTCAAACAAACAACCCGAAACAAAGCATTACCGCCCGATCCGAGGCGAAAAGTAACTTTTCAAGCCGTGCCCAAATTCACACAACTTCAACGGACCAGAAAAAAAGACTCTCTCCCAGGGGCAGGCGAGAGAGAGCACACCCTACGCTTGCCCATCGTAAGTTTTTATTGTTAAGTTTTTCATTTCCATTGTAATAGTATTATTTCCAATCCGGCCCAATGTAGCCATATAGCGGTTATCTTTGCCGGGATTTAATTAGGAAATAGTACTAAATGTAGCGTTATTATGGCAAAATGTTTTTAGATAGATTTGTAATTATTTACTTTATTTATTCAATAAAGTCTTTATTTGTAATAGTATTATTTCCGGTCGGTTCAATATCAATATATAGCGATTATCTTTGCCGGATTTATTTAGGAAATAATACTAAATGTAGTCACATTACTATGGCCAAATATTTCCAAGTATATTTGTAATTGTTTGCAAAAAGTGCATTTCAAATCGTAAATAATATAGATGTAACGGATGTATTTGTAGGCGTTAATGCTTTATTTATCGTTTAATAAATATAACAAAAAGCATACTTTAGCCAAAAACCGTTTTGAGACCGAAAGGCGAGTTGGGTGCCTAGCACCTTCCGACTCGTAACTTAGCCTCGAACCCGTTTTCTTCATCTACGGTTTTCTTTTTACGGTTTTGCTTTATTTTTGCCTTAAAATAAAGATGGCGACTCTAAAACATTTTGGATCGAGTGGGGCCTCGCAACATCTTTCTTTGCACTTTCACGTTCTCCCTAAAAAGGGAGAATGGGAATGGAAAGGTGATGTATTCCTATGTCTGGTATCCCTAAACAAGGGATAACTTGGCGTAGAAAACCCAACACTCATAGTGATCGAAATAGGCCATAAGGCTATTTTCATAAAATCCATAGTGGGCGCGCAACATCTTTCTTTGCACTTTCACGTTCTCCCTAAACAAGGGAGGATGGGAATGGAAAGGTGATGTTTTCCTATATCTGGTATCCCCTAAAAAGGGATAACTTGACATAGAAAATCCAAAGCTCCCATATTGGATCAAAAATCCACTAAAGGCAACCGAGGCGCATTCCAAGCGCTATTCGGACAAAGCACTCCTCCGACTTTTGATTTCGTCCTCCCAAACAAGGGAGGCAGGAGCGTGGATGTCACCGCATCCGCACGCACCGCGCACCCCTATCCAAGGGGCGCGGGGCGCGGGCGAGGCTGCGTTTCACGTTCCCGGAACCCACTTGATTGTTTTTCATCGATGATATCTTGGTCTACTCTAAGACACAGGAAGAACATGAACAACACTTAAGAGCGGTGCTACAGATCTTGAGGGAAGAGAAGCTATATGCCAAGTTAAAGAAGTTCGAGTTCTGGCTAGACAAGGTGGCTTTCTTAGGACATGTGATATCAAAGGATGGAATCTCGGTAGACCCTGCCAAGATTGAGGCGATTGTAAATTAGGAAAGACCGACAACCGTCACCGAAATTCGAAGTTTCCTAGGGTTAGCAGGATATTATCGTCGCTTTGTGGAAGAATTCTCAAAAATTTCTAGGCCTTTAACTAGGCTAACTCAGAAGAATAAAAAGTTTATATGGACGGATGATTGTAAGATAAGTTTTTAGGAATTAAAGAAGCGACTCGTGTCAGCCCCAATCCTTACCTGACCATCCGGAGCTGGGAAATTTTTGATCCATAGCGACACATCGCTAAAAGGGTTGGGTTGTGTGTTGATGCAAAATGATAGAGTGATCGCGTACGCATCTCGACAATTGAAGAATTATGAAAAAAAAACTACCCAACCCATGATTTGGAGCTAGCAACAGTGGTTTTTGCCCTGAAAATTTGGAGGCATTATTTGTACAGGGAAACATACGAAATCTATACAAATCATAAAAGCCTTAAATACATTTTCACCCAAAAGGAGCTAAACATGAGGCAGAGAAGGTGGCTTGAATTACTAAAAGATTACGATTGCACCATTTTGTACCATTCTAGTAAAGCTAATGTGGTCGCCGATGCTTTGAATCGTAAGGGAAACTTAGCAATGATGATCACTAAGGAAAGGAGAATTTTAAATGACATTGAGTCCTTAGGTATTGAAATCAGAATTTCGGGTAGCAGCGGACTATTAGCATCCTTGAGTGTTCAACCGTCGTTGTTGGAAAAGATTAAGGTAGCCCAAGCTGTAGATCCTGATTTAGTGAAAATTTCTGGAGGCCTGGGAGAGGAGGGCCAGGCCAATTTTCCGATCAGTAGTGATGGCATCTTACGCTTTGGATCTCGAATCCGTGTTCCATCTAATCCAGAATTGAAAATACAAATTTTGGAAGAAGCTCATAACTCGAGGTTTGCGGTACACCCTGGTAGCACGAAAATGTACCCGAGGCACGTGATACTACGGTGGGGGAAACATGAAAAGGGAGATAGTAGAATTCGTCTCTAGATGTCTCGTGTGTCAGCAAGTGAAGACAGAGCATCAGAAGCCTGGTGGCCTAGTACAATCCTTACCAATACCAGAATGGAAGTGGGAACATATAACCATGGATTTCGTGGTAGGGTTACCCAGGACGTTGAAAGGTCATAATGCACTTTGGGTTATTGTGGATAAATTGACCAAATCTGCGTACTTTTTAGCATTCAAAATTAACGATTCATTGGAAAAGTTAGTGAAATTATACATTGATGAAATTGTTCGACTACATGGAGTACCGGTCTCGATAGTATCAGATCGCGACGCTAGATTCACTCTAAAGTTTTGGGACAGTTTACAAAAGGCTTTAGGGACCCGGTTGAGGTTCCTGGTATGCGACCGCGCCTGCCGCTTGGATAGTGCGCCAGACGCAGGATGCGGACACCACTCGCTCTCGCTCCACCCTCCTTGTTTAGGGAAGACGAAATCCAAAGTGCGAGAGGAGTGTCAGCTGTCTATGTTAGCACGTTGGAATGTGCCTCGGTTGCCTTGAGTGGATTTTGTATCCAAAATGGGAACTAAAGGTTTCCTCATGTCGGGTTATCCCTTATTTCGGGGATAACAGGATATGAGAATGCATTACCTTTCCATTCTCATTCTCCCCTTTTATCTTTCAGGGGAAAATAGAGAAGTGCAAGAAAAGATATTGCGACGCCCCCACTTATGGATTTATTAAAATAGCCTTATGGCCCAATCGATCGCTATGGGAGCTATGGGTTTCCCACATCAAGTTATCCCTTGTTTAGGGATACCAGATATGGAAATACATCACCCCTCCATTCCCGTATTTTTTTTTAGGGAGAACAGAAAGTGCAAAGAGGGAATGTTGCGAGGCCCCACGGATCTCGAAAGTTTTAGAGTCGCCACCTTTATTTTAAGGCAAAAATAAAGGAAAACCGAAAGAAAACCGAGATTTTAGAAAAGCGGTTCTGGAGGAAGTTACGAGTTGGGAAGGTGCTGGCACCCAACTCAGCCTTTCGATCTCAAAACGTTTTTGGTCAAGTATGCTCATTGTTATATTAATCTAGCAAATAAATAAGGTCTTATTTTGACAAGGGAAATTTAAATAGATATATTCGTGGCTACATTATTTACGGACTCGCAGTACTGCCTCCTTCCAATAATTACAAACATATTTAAGAATATTTGGCCATTATAACGGCTCTTTTACATAATATTTCCTAATCTAATCCGGGCAGCACAACGGCTTATATTGGCTACATTGTGCCGGATTTAAATAGCAATTTTTTAAAATAGATAAAAGACAGAAAATGTAAATAAATAAAAATAACAAACGCTCTTAAAGGTTTTACCTTTTTAGAGCGGTGGTGTGCTCGCTCCGTCCTTCGGGGAGGGAGTCTTTTGTTTTGAATTGAACCGGGCGGGATGACCGCTTGATTTGATTGATGTTTTGAGGTTTGGGCTTATCAACTCGGCGAGTGACACTTTATTTGGGTAGGTTTTGGCCTTTCTAGTTGGGCGGAACCTAGACTTAACTTTTTGATTTTCACTGTACCTATACTCAAAGTAGTAACGCTTATTTTGGGATTTTTCGGACTTGGGGTTTTGAGGTGGATACCCAACAACCAGGCTAGGGATCACTTATAACCTATGGTTTTGATTTTGGCAAAGTTTGGACGGGGTTTGGAGACTATAGGGGCTTCCACTCACCTATCTCGCACCTCTCGTACTATTGATATCGAAGGGATCGCAGAAGCGAGCCCGCGATTTTTTCTATCGCTAAATGAGCAACCGAATGAGAGGCCGGGTCTCTATTTATAGCGTGGAGAGGACGGCAGAATTTCTCAATTTGTTTCCCGTGCATCGGTCGCTTGTACTTTGCGCTTCAGAAGTTGTACATTTCAATCTCTCGCATAACGTGCATGTGAAACCTATGGGCGGCTAAGGCAATGCTTGGTGCGGCACCATGGGCCCTTTTGGCGGCACCGAAGAAGCTTTTGGAGTTTCAAAATTTGTCACTTTACCCCCTCAGCTTCATTGTTTCGCGCATTCGCTTCCTTTCGCATTTTGACTCCCGCAACTTGACATTCGTTAAGTTTTAACAGCTTGATATTTTATGTCACCACATACTGTGGGTACGAAATTGGGGTGTCTACACCGCCTAAACATGAGTACGACATTTCACCCTCAACCGACGATTAGTCGTAATGCACTCATACGCATATGGAAGATATGCTTCGAACTTGTGTCCTAGATCTGCAAGGCAACTGGGATTATCATCTACCTCTGGTGGAGTTTTTCATACAACAACATTTTTCATGCAAGTATTAGAATGGCACCCTACGAGGCATTGTATGGGCGGAAATCCAGGTTGCCTACTTGTTGGAACGAAGTAGGCGAATGACAACTCTTAGGACCAGAACTGGTGCAGGTTACCTCAGAAAAGGTACAACTTATCAAATAACGACTTCTGACGGCACAAACTAGACAAAAGTCGTACGCTGACCATCGACGTCGTGGACTCGAATTTGGAGTAGGGGATCATGTGTTCCTCAAAATATCACCTACAAAAGGAGTTTATAAGATTTGGGATTTGTGGTAAGCTCGGTCACCCAAGGTTCGACCTGCTCGAGATACTTGCGCAGTGTAGAGGTAGCATACCAGCTTGCTTTACCACCAACACTTTCTGGAGTTCATAATGTATTCCATATATCTATGCTGAGGAAGTACGTGCCGGATCCAAGTTATGTGATCGAGAGTGCACCATTACGACTTCGAGAATATTTGAGTTATGCATGGATCGTGGACCGAAAAGATCAATTATTACGGAGACGAACCATTCCATATGTAAAAATTCAATAGAGCAACCATACTAAGCGAGAAGCCACTTGTTAACTCGAAGAGGAAATGAGGGAAAAGCATCCCGAACTTTTTTGATCAGGTACGTCAAGTTTAGAGGACTAAACTTCTTTTAAGGGGGTTAGAGTGTAATATACCCAAAATTTCTATAATAAAATAAAATAAATCTTATTAATATTAGTTAAATTTTCATTGTGGCTTATTTACATGTGGGCTTGCTTAAAAATATTTGGACCTAGCATACTTGAAAATTAGATGGGCTTAGTATGTATCATCTTGCCAATTATGAGTTTGGGTTTGACCCATCAATTTGGGGTTTCTTTTATAATAATAATTATTATTAATAACAATAATAAATGATAATATAATAGTAATAATAGTAATAAAATAACGAAGGGAAGGATATTAGAAGAGGATCCACTGTTTCTAATAAGAAAGGGGGAAAGAATTTATTTAACGGAAGAGTTCGACTGAACTCGAGAAGTGAGAGGGACGAAGTTAAAGAGAGAAAAAAAAATCACGAAATCTATTAACTATAACTAAAACAGAAGCCGCTGATGCCACGTGGCGGCTTTCTGTGAAATGTAAAAAAAATTTAAAAAATTATATGATGCCACGTGTCACTCTCTTATAAATTGTAGTTTTTTAATTTTGCAATTTTAAAAAAAATATTCTAATCTTAATTTTTAAAAATGTGATAAATTTTACAAACGTGATAACTACAAATGTGATAACTAAATTTTAAAATATTTACTTTTTGATAACTGCGTTTTAAAATTTTATCACATTTTTTATAACTACAAATATTTACTTTTTGATAACTACGTTTTAAAATTTTATCACATTTTTTAAGGCTTGTGCATGTAATTTTGTCACTCTTTTTTTATACATACTCTCTCTTTCTCTCTCTCTCTTTTTATACTGGATTGATTGCCTACATGAGAACATGAGATCATATGTTTTACTTGAGTTAATATGTTTATACTTGAGCCCAACACAAATTCTTCACCAAGAAGTTTTCAAATTCTTCACCAGAAAATTTAGGAAATAGTCCAACCTAAAATGATGCACAAAAACTTAAGCCCAGCATAGCAATGAGGGTAGAGATAGAATAACGGAATAACGGGGTTGTCTTTTAATAGTTTTTGGTGCATGTTGCCATCCTTTTAAACTATTGGTCCACCTTTCTTTTCTCTTTATGTAAATGTAAATAAAAGTAGCTGTAATAAATTCATCCATCCAAATCACTCAAAAGTGGTGTATGCCAAGTAGAAGGAACTGCATATTTTATTCAATGAAACGATATTTTCGATTGTTAAGACATGACCATTTTTAGGTTGAGACTTAAGCTTAATATGCGTATTCAAATTTGCGGATTGATTTATCTTGGTCCGTAATGCTTACGACGCTTCGCTTCTTTACTTAAGTTGCTCTAGATGAACATGTAATTTGAGGATCGATTCAGTAAGCTCGAGGCGCACATATGACTCGCCTTCTCTTCGTATGATAATCTACTACTAACATTGTGCTATGAATGCAAAATTTTCGTTAAAATGGTTTGTTAAGTATACTTCGGCAAATTTACGTATCTTGATGATGCCCTTTACCCCGTTGGTGCCGGATTGGCCGGCCGCAGCTTCTACAAAACATCAAAGGTATGTGTGTCGTCGTTATTGGCATTTTCAAGTCTCTTGCGCTACTTTTTGGTCGGCTAGCAACTAGATATGAATATATCACCAAACCAAAGGTCATTCTTTAGATGCCATTTAAATTGCGGATTGGTTTCTTGGTTTCTAATCGTGGTCGGTTATATTGGTAGATTATATCGTTGAAAAGCTTGGAATTGATAAGAGCGAAATCGCTGATCGCTGTAATTTACTGCACAAGAATTACAGAACAACAATGGCTGGTCTTAGGGTATGTTTATTTCTTATGTTTACTCTAATATATCCTGTTTGATTTAGACAAATTTAATTTGATTTGGACTCCTCAATTCTCATGGTAGAAAATTTTTAATTTTTATTATTTTACAAAAACTCAGTTAATTTAAAATAGATTTTATCAAATTTGATTAAATGTGTTCCACCAACACCACAAACAACCACTACGAAATAGCTTGTAAATTAAATCTACAAAATTCGCATGAATTTTCGGTTTGATGATTCAGTGTGATCTCACGTTATTTATTTATTTATTAATTATGTGGATATCTTGATGTTGTTGGTTCATAAATATAGCTTGCAAATTATATTTACAAAATTAAGTTTCATAAACAATACTAAGTCAACCGTGTATCGCACGAGTAATAACCTAGTGAATGTATAAACTAGTTCTGTGCATGTCCGATTAGAAGAGGAAGAGTTTGGGCAACTGGGTATAAATACCCTTGTTACTTTATGGGTTGAGCTAGACACCCATGAAAAAAAAAATCACACAGTAAGCTGCTGGCCTAGGGAGTAAGAACTGCAAGAACGATCACAAATCGGATTGGCAAAATTCTGGGCGAAGGCAAGAAGAAAGAAAGGCGATTGATCCATAATTTCAAGGTAAGCCCGTTAAGATTCATCAGTATTTAGTATTTATATGGGTGAGTAAATAAACTTTAATTAAGCTCACCATTAAAATGGACATGGAGTTGGAAACCTGCAAATTGGTTTGAATTGGCAGAAATGCTAGTAGGGATGTGTTGGAAAACAAACAAAGAAGAAGGGAATTTTTTTCAATTGAAAAGAAAGAGAAAGAAATAGAATTATTTGTGTTGCGTATACTTTGTTGTGGGTGTGTGTGTGTGCGTGTTCGGTGCAGAATATATGGGGGGATGAGATGAAGCTATTAATGATGCTGTAGGTGAAGGGTGGAAAGAAAGTGAGAGGACAATTTAAAAAAAATGTTACCATTGTTGCTACCGATTCGAATGGTTTGAATGGTCTGAAGTTAGGCTTGTGATTAGAAAGTGAAACTAGAATTTTGATGGAGGAGGAAAGAAGGAGTA
This sequence comes from Codonopsis lanceolata, assembly GCA_013146195.2. Classification (NCBI taxonomy): domain Eukaryota; kingdom Viridiplantae; phylum Streptophyta; class Magnoliopsida; order Asterales; family Campanulaceae; genus Codonopsis; species Codonopsis lanceolata. Next base: position 61,209,603 of record CM028381.1, read on the forward strand.
AATGGTTGGCTGTTTGACTAACTAAGCAAGTTTTATATAATTTCTTTTAGCTTTGTCAGTTGTGCAGAAAAAGTAATAATGAGTTGGAAGAAAATGAATAAAAAAATAAGGGGGGATATATGTCTACTGCCCAAATTACATTTTCAATTAGTTGTTAAATTTTTTTATGAACTGTATAGTTATTAGTTAAATTGTGTTTTGCATTTTAGATTTGGACAAGAAGAGTTAGCCTTCTTTTGTGATTCGTGGATTTGTTTGGGTTGTGGGCGTGTTATTCAGGTAAAGGATTATACATCTTTTAGATATTTGAATTCTTTATTCCAAATTTATAGGCTTCCGCTAATTCTTTAACATTTACCTTTCTTTGAAACGTGTACAAACTTTGAGTTGGCATTTGAATTTGAATTCTATCGTATCCGTTCTATTGTTACTCTAAATTGTAAATCTCATTATATATATCACTAATATTTAAATTTCCAATGAGATATTTTTGTAAAACCAAATTATTGTTGGTATATTAATTTGTTGAAATCTTACTATGATCACTAAATTGAACAACCGACTATTGGGATAAAGTAGCATTTTGATTTTGATATTTAATTGTGAATTATGCCATCTGGCCCGTGGCTTGGTTATCCGGATATACCATTATGAACTGTTATTATTATTATATAATGAATCCTTCTTTAAAAGAAGTCATGAGACCACTTATGTGATTATTGTATCAACGAGTTGGTCGTCGTCCCCAATTGGTATGGGACAGTTGGCGACGATTAGACCTCTCGCAAGTGTTTTTGTTATCTCTATCCTTCATATGAAATCTCGAGTTCTTTTGTGACATTATGAAATGTGAAATTTATCATCTTATTGTGATATTTCTGAATATGAACTATTTGAATATTAATTCCTTTTGATTACTTTATTTTTGATAAACCCTTCCCTAGATCTCGAAGGGGTTGTATATGATCTTGCTGGGCATTGTTCGCTAATTCCTTCTAAATCTTTTTCCTTTCAGGTTTTAAGTAAGTTGGATATCGTCAAGGACGACTTGAAGATTTATCTTTTGAATTATCTCGTTTTAAATTTATTGGACAAGGTTTTGGTTTAGCCTTTTGGAGCTACAGATTTGTTAATTCTACTTTTGAATTGTAATAAGTTCTCTATGATTTTATTTAATTAATAACCATTAAGAGATGATTTTAAAAATATTATGATTTAGTATTTGCATTAGTGACGTGTCCAAAATTTTAGGATCATAAATTGACACGAAAATTTTGGGGCGTTACAACCACTTTCACCAAGCCTTCCATAGACATCGGATTTTGCACAGAAGGGGCCTAGGGTCGCCATCCCTAATTGACCCTTTTGTTAAAATACCGAAATTCCTGGTGACTGTTTTATTGGAAAAAATATCTTGGCTATTTTTTTTTTATTTTTGTTGAATAGAGGATGATTTTTTCAATTCATTTTCAGTTTAGTCGCCCAAGCGTTGCGTTGTCACATAACTCCTAGGTTACTTCTTCCACACGGTGTATCAGGCGGGGCCTCTTGATGACACGTGTGTTTATCTCCTCTTGTTTTCTCAACCTTCACAACTGAGCCATCTACAGTTCCTCTCACACCCCCACCTGAACTGGCACATCTGATCATTACCCCTTCCCCGGTCAACATGCCTTTTACACGATTCATTTCTTCTTCTTTGAATCTTAGAAGCGGAAACAAGGGGAACTATATTGCGGCAAATGATCTTCATGCAACATATTTGCTTTATCTGGGAAGACCAGCTAAAGATCACCTATGTCTAGGACCTTAGGTGAATGTTCATCATCTTTTACTGAACGGGAGTTCCCCCCTCAATGGGATCCTGCAATTCCTTCTAAAGAGACAAAACAATCTAGGTCAGAGTTTGGTAGGCTATTTGGACTAGATGCACCAGCTTTTTGTCTAGTTCTGTTATACCCCATCCCACATCGGGTAGGTGTGGGAATTGTGTTTGATTTATAAGGTGGTCACACACTACCTCTGGGCATCAATATCATCCATGGATTTGGCCTGCCAAGGTGGGTCTGATGACCCAAGGTGCCGTGCTTAGTGGGCAGCAGTGGGCTACACGAGCGACCGATCTCGGACTCTGGTCATTACAAATGGTATCGAGAGCGGTCCCACCGAAATGTGGGAACAAAGTGTCATGGGCCAAAGTGCTACACTGCAGCGCTGGAGCCACCCTCGATCCCTCGCATTTGAGCCACGATTCCTACATCGCCCCGGGTATGATTCGGCCTTGACAAGGACATCAAGGATTTAAGTGGGGAGATTGTAATACCCCATCCCACATCGGGTAGGTGTGGAAATTGTGTTTGATTTATCGCCTGGGGTATGATTCGGCCTTGACGAGGACGTCAAGGATTTAAGTGGGGGAGATTGTAATACTCCATCCCACATCAAGTAGGTGTGGGAATTGTGTTTGATTTAGAATGTGACCACACACTACCTCTGGGCACCAATATCATCCATGGATTTTTGGCCTGCCAGGCGGGTCTGATGAACCTGGGCCGCTGTGCTTAGCGGGCTGTAAGGGCTACATAGCTGACCAGCTTCTGGACTCTGGTCGTTAAGTTCCTCCTTTGCCCTGTGGTATCTCTATTATTAGAACTCATCAACGTAGTGTGAAAAAATTAACAATTATCTGGAGTAAATAGAGATCTACCAAGGTGTTTTGAACTATGTTGTGATCAGTGAATTGATGTTTCATCCAACTGACCCTTCTTTTCAAATTGCTTGTATTGGGTTAAGCTCTAATGTTCATTTTCCTTGCAAAACTCAGATAATATATCACTGAGGCAACATACAGATGTTTGTGGGGCGGGGGAGCACGATTTAACTGATGATGAAGACATCTTTTCTAAAATGGGAGCTTCGAGGATTAGTAGGAAATATCGCATGTGGTTCTCAAGCTCCCGATGCGTAAATTGATTACAGGAGAAGCGTAAGCTAAGAGAAGGCGAGACTCCATATGGCTTGACTAGTTGTTATTAGTGTGGTTTTGAAGGACCTAACCTGTTCTTTTCATGTAGGGGTGGCAAAATAGGTGTTATGGATAATCATGGGTTAGTTTATTATCCATGGTTATTCTTGGATAATAAACTAACTCATGATTATCCATAACACCCATTTTGCCACCTCTACTTTCATGTATATATTGATTTGCTTATGCTATCAATCCTGTTTAAGTTTCAATTGGTTTATGGGGGGTGTGACTATGTATTTGGTAAATGTGCATTTATTCGGTCACAAGTATAAGTGTGAGTGTTGATTCTTATGTTAAATTTATATCTGTTCAAATTCATTACATTAGTTTTATATGCTTGATGGCTAATCGAGCCATGCAGACGATTAGCGTGGCAACTGCAATGTATAGAACTTTGTCTAGTAGTTTTATAGACTTCACGAGTTCGGTGGAAGATCTCTCCACAAGCTTTATCGAAGACCTGCTCTTCGCTTTCGCCCAAATCCAGCGGTAGACCGCGGTCGTTCCACCTAATCTTCTATGACGTGTCCTATCCAAAGCAAGATTAATTGGATTAATTCAAACTTATCCTAATCATTTTTTGAATTAATCCAAGACATTCTGACATAATATCAAGCCGCCGAAAGCAACCTTCCGAAAAAGCAGAAGACTTTTCGTCCCTGAACAAACCGAAAGCTTGAAAGGTGAAAGCGTCCCCTATCGGTTTCTAAGCAACAACTCTCGGATCGACACCTAAATCGCTTCATGACGACCGACCCGGATCCCAAGACGAGATCCCAAGGTCGTGCCATCAGACAAGCTAAGGGGACAGCATAAACCTCAAGCTAAGCATAATAGTGCAAGCGAGTCAAAGACGAGCCAACAAGCTCAAGACAAGAAGACATAGCCATATCGGCGATACAAGATAACAAAACTAAAACTGCGGAAGCAAAACCACAATGGGACCCGAGCTAACAAGCTCCTAAATATAAACAACCAAAGAGATAGTAAATCTCGGCCCAAAAATTCGACGCACGTGACGCAACATTAGACACGCAAGAACAAACCATCGGCAACCAAGGCCGGCAACTAACAAAATCCCAACCTCGATAAACACCACTCAACGGCTACAACATGCCGGAGGGACAATTCAACTATAACAATATTATCAATGCTAAACCACCAACCAAGATATCACGACCAAAACTGTCGGAGGTAGGAACAATAATAATACAAACTAGAATAAATGAGCCACACATGCTCGAAATGACAACGGAAATAAATTCTAAGGATACAAAGGCTCGGCTATACAACCGGCTCCCAAATACACAACCATAACATACTAACATAATCTACCCAAGTAAAGTCTACATAACTTTACATCCGAGTCTCACAATTAATTAATAAAAATAATAATATTAACTCCAAGCTTATTGCTCGGAAGACCACCTGCTAGAAATTGCTATCCGAAGCGTGGCGCACTAACGGATCACTTTCGCACACACTAGGAAAACAATCACATGGGAGTGAGTCATAATGACCCATGTAAGTTTCTAAATGCAACTTATGGCATATTATGTCATGGCATGGCATAATGTGCAATCATATAAAATCATGGTATCATGCTAGTATACCAACAAGAAACATGTACTTAATTTTTAAAGCACATAAACTCACATAAATCATGTAGCATAATATCTTTCATATAAATGCTCATAAATAAACATGTGTAACAGTAAACGTAAATCGAACCGTTACAACCAAAACCGGGTCCAACACCCAACCAACTTACCATGAGATCCAATCTCAAACCAAGATCCGGGCTCAATACCCAATCAATCATACCCTGGGGTTTCGTCCCCAATAATCACAACTCATCAGTTTCCCTTAATGAGTACTCGTTTATTCATCCACCTCAGGATGAGAAATGGGAGCTTCGAAAGTAGGCTAGATGGCTCTCTCTCGAGACCACATCCCACTATTGGCCAAATAGTGAGGAGAAAAAGGACCCAATGCAACGATTCATAGCGATTGTTTCCAAAGACTATGAATCGTCCCATTGCCGACACAACAACCAAACCCGCCAGCTGGACTTTAAACCAAACGATCAAGTAGATATTTACTTGCATAAACCAATGAGACCAAATTCATTATTATCGGGCTCATTAAATCATGTAGGACATAATGCTCTACAACAACTCATAAACCATGCACATAATTGCATATAACCACGTAGGACATAATGTTCTACGAAATCTCATAAACCATGCATATATTTGCATATAAACAAATAGGGCATAATGCTCCATGAAATTCCATAATCCATGCACATATTTGCATATAATCAAGTAGGACATAATGCTCTACCAAGTATCAAGAACAATGCATATATTTGCATATAACCAATGTGTTTAACTAACTTATAAGTTTAGTTTAAAAACTACATATTGAGGTACTCATTATTCCTCATGTCATCAACCAAGTCAAGTATAGCATACAAACTTAATAAAACATAATGTGAGGTCTACCATAATCCCCAACTCAAATCAAACCAAAGACTACTACGTTAGTCTCAAAATATCAACAATTCAAGACTTATTATTTCAGTCTTTATTTTAAGTACACCAGACTCAATCATAGTCCTAATCGTCATACATGATCGACATCACCAATTCCATACACAAAAACAACATGACTACTCCGTAGTCATTTTTCTCTAAGTGATTTCGTATACACGCAACCCAAAATCCCTAAGGAGAGAATTCTTTCTTATTCTTCACTTAATATACCCGTGACCATACGTAGGTCTCTATTGTCCCATGCTCTAACAAGCATGCTCAAGATATATTTCTAATAAGTCTCTATACCATGAGTGTCTCCATTGGACACAAACCAAAAACCCGGTGTGCACAAACATAACCCAAACAAACCCAAACATTGTAGGGTTTCAACCCAAGACTCTTTATCATTTTATTAGCCTTATGAAGACTCCGTTGAGTCTTACTAACACATTTCATTCCTTATGTGTTTTATAAATCCACACCGTAATGATTCATTAAAGTTTACAACCAAATCCCAATAGTCATTCGGGCTTAATTCCCAAGACTAAAAATCCAAAAAGCCATCATAATTATAATTCCATATAAAGTTTGGAGACTAGGCATTTCTCAACATTAATCAAACAAAATCAATCGTCGTAGGATTTCAACCCAAGTTCGTTTAGCACATTATAGAACTTATAGTGACTCAGATTGAGTCCAATCTACCCTTTCTAAAATTTAGGGCATAGAAGCCATGGGTCTCAATACCCCCTATGTTCAAAACTATCATCATTAGTCATCTTCCCAAGTTGATTGAACTCACATAAGCCCAACAAAACACTTACCAAGGAATCATAGAACAAATTCATCAATTTGTGCATAACTTCATTTGGTTCACCTTACCAATCATATCCTCCAAAACATGATTTAATCGCACAACATGGATTAATATGCTCTACTATACATGTACAACATAATAATCAAGCTTACCATCATAGTTAATAAGCCAAACATAATTAGGGCAAAAATCCCCTTCCAAGTATCTCTACCAATCAAGCTCAATACCCATGAACAATTCACATAGCCATGTTTAATAGACCATTTAACATGTGAATTTCATATAAATCAAGGTCTCACATAGGTTCAACCAAGTTCTATCAACAATTGGAAACCTAGGGTTCATGGCATCTCTACAAACCCTAACAATTGCATCCATTGACCTCACATAGCAAATATGATTGTTTCCCTAGGGTCAATGGAGCCAAAAGAAGAAGAAAGAGGGGTAGAAACTTACCTTGGTTCAGCCCCTTCAAGCCACAATCCCGAAATTCCAAGTGGTGGGTTGTGTTCTCCTCAATCTCCTCTTCAAATCTATGGTGTGGATTGAGAAATGGAGGCCCCAAGCTATGGAATCCATGGATGGACCTTCAAGAACCCTAGAAACTCTTCTCTCAAGCTCCCCAAGATGTCTCCCACGTTTTTGTGGAGTGGTGGCTGAATATGGGAGGCTTTAGTGGTGTAGTTGTGGTTTATATTGGTTAGAAAGTAAGTGGGTGTAGTTTAGATGGGTGGGGTTGTTTCTCTTTAATTAACCACCTTAATCTACCTCCAAACCTCAATTAGATGCTTAGGATATGTCTTAGGTTAGATGGGAGGGTTTAGGAGTGGTTTAGATTGGGTTTGGGTAGGGATAAGTTGGTCAACCTTTCAAATTTTCACCAAAATCCCGTAACAGCATAACAGGGACCAATGCGGTCGCTTGGGGTCTCAATGATGCGAGCGCATCAAGCCATTCTACACCATACACTCCTTTGTTGATCCCTTGCTCGGTTTCGGTCGTTCCCGCATGCATCCTCGAGCCTTAAAGCTTCAAAATGGCTCACAATTGAACCCTTAAAGTCATCAAACATTAAATTAATCCATCCAAGTCTCAAACCACTTTTAAAGTAGGTCTAAACTCCCATAAACAACACCGAAACAACCAGGCAAACCGACGCAAGCGTAACAACTTGCTATCGAAACGTCGAATGAAACCACAAACCGACGGGTAATAACCCATGATTGTAAACACCTATTAGGGCTACAAAATAGGCCTGAATGCCTCTCAGATGATGAACAAAAAATAGGGGAAATAAGCTCCCGAAAGACGAGACGATCGCCCTGCTCAATCTCAAACTACACGATAAGGAGAATTGCTATTCTCGAGGCGTCAAAACTTCACGAGACTTATGGAATGCATCCAATTAGAAGTCTAACACATCTAAACATGTTATTTAATCATAATGTAAAGATCTAGGACCAAATCAAGGTCAAGAACACAAAACCCGAATAAACTCTCAATCGCGTCGCATTTCGACTATCGTCGGGTTGCGACTTTTGACTTTAGCAAGTCAACAACTATATGGCATTTCTTAAAAGTGTTTTGGTCTTAATGTGATCTCTCATACACATTTAGACTCTCTCACAAACCAAACGAGCAATCAACCAAAGAAGAAATGCGAGCATTGCACGCAATTCAAGCTAACCGGGAATCGGGATCTTACATCGCCCACCTTTTTGAAGATCTCAGAAATCATTCCCTGCTCTAGATATCTGTGAAGACGAAAATCCTTGACTGACAGCCCCATGCATTTAATTCATAGTTGAAAAGAGCTGTTGAAGTATTCGTCTTCTCCAACGGATCTTTTGGAGTGCACCTGCTATAAATGCTGCCATTGAAGACTGGAACAAAGAGACAACTGTACAGAATCAATCGAACACTAAAAGGATTGCTCTGAAACTTCATAACTCCAAGTCTTTCAGCTCAGTGCAATCAAGAGATCCTCAACAAATCTAGAAGTCCTCGTCAACAATAAGAAGCTGCTCATCAACACTTATTGTTTTATCTTCTTGTTGTTTACCTTCATTAACTATACTTCTGCACGAATTAAATATCCTGTATTTACAGATATTTAATTCCCTAGACCTCAAACACAAGTCAATATTTTGTACACGATCCATTAGGGATATTCTTTGTAATTGATCTAAGTGGAAAACATAGTGCACTATTTAAATCCAAGGTTGACTGCCTTGGTGGTGGACGTAGCACTCTTTATAGTGTGAACCATCCCAAAATACTTGTGTTGTTTCATATTTGTTTGTCTGTCATTTGATCTGTTCTTTACTGTGATTACATTTATCCATTTACAACAGAACTTAAGTAACTTGTAAAGGTCTACCGGTAGTCCTTATCGGCATACCTGGAACAACTACCTTGAAGGTCTTCCGCTACTTGAATCTTTTCGATAGATTGCAAGTATCTTTCAAAGTATTTACCAAAAAATTTTAAGTGTTTAATAAGTTATTCAACCCCCCCCCCTTCTAGCTTATTATTATGCCTATTGGGACCCACAGTGAGACTATTTTGAACTTATGTGAATAGGGGCATGCATCTACATTTGTTGATATGTATGTGTGTTTTTGAACCCTTCAGCCCTAATTTTTTTGTTAAAAAAAGAAGAAGATGTTCTTACATTATTGGGGGATTCACTTCACCAATGTGTTTTGCCATTCCAAACTTTTGAGGGTTCCTGTTGGCACTATTTGTAACTTTTAGGGGGATTATCTGATTGAGCAAAATAGGCAGTTTGGTAAATAAAACTATTCTATTTATTTTATTTTTTATTTTAAATAGAAGGAGGATATTTTGGTAACTTAATATGTTAAGTGGTGTTGTTTGTATTTGGGTGTTATATTTAAGGATTCTGTAAAAGTAAAAACAATCAATTTAATAGTTCATTTTAAAATTACAAATTTACGATACGTAATTTAATAATTTTATATTGTTTTTATTTATTTTTTTAAAAAAAGCTTTCTAAAGAGTTAATGAACGAATACTGGCTTTCCACCTGTCCAATTGTTGTGGGCGACTAACTTTATTTGTAGGCGATTGGCACCAATTTTTAGAAAATTGTTTTTTGAAAGATCGTACAAGTTGGGCCTAGGGCCTATCAGGGCCAGTCCTGAATTTTTGGGGGTCCAGAGCGAAAAGAAAATAAGGTACCCTTAAAAAAATATTAGATAAGAAAATAAGTATTAAATAATTACTGAAAACTATTATTTTTCATTGGTTAAAATAATTTGCAATAAAAAGAATATGAGCTAATCAATTTTTTTGCTTTTATTTATATTTTGACTTCTGAATGTATATTTTTTTGGTAACATGTATTATTCACTATAAATTCAAGTAAAAAAAAAGGATTAAATAAACATAAGCAATACAAATGATAGTAACATAATAATAAAATTTGATTTTTGCTTGAAATATTGATATTATATACCCAATCAATTGTTATTTTTTATGGCCCAAATAAAAAAATTGATGATTAACTAACTTTTTTTTATAAGTAAATTTAGTGAACCCAAATAAAATTAAAGTTGAATAACTCTGCTTGAACCGAATACAAAATCTTTATCTTTATATAATAACTCTTCATTTATTATGTTCCAGAGTAATTAAAACGTATATAAATAGTTTTGAAGTTGGTAATTAATTAAAAAAAAGTACTTAACCACAGCCATTATACTTACAATACAAGTAGATGATAAAGATGAAAGATTTTGAAAATTATAAGCATATTTTTTAATAGTTGATTATTACATAAAACATTTTAAAATAGTATGGGAGACTATTTAACTAAATCGGGGAAATATATGATATAATATGCATATAAAAAATTAATAATTGACCGTAGACCCAAAATATTTTTTTTACATAAATGGCGGAGTAAGGACTTGAACCGATTGTGAAAATTATATGTTATTTTTTAAATTTAATTATTACCTAAAACATCTCAAAATAGTATATGAGACTATTTAACTAAATCGGAGGAGTATACGATATAATATGCATATAAAAAAATTAATAATTGACTGTAGACCCAAAATAAATAAAAAAATTACAAAAATAGCAAAGCAAGAGTTTGAACCCAAGACCTCCAGCTTCACTCAAACCCTTTACACAATTACCCATCCACGAGCCCAAAGACAATTCTTTCCTAAGTTTACATTATTTATAATATGGAAAAGAATTACAAGCTGATACATTTTTAAAAACATGTTTTCAAATGAATCCACCTATTTTTTGCACATTTCTTTTAGGTACAATTTTTGGGCAAAAGTACTTGTCTGCCCTTTGTGTATGATTCACTGATTCTAGCAGCCGCTCAGCCCGTACTCATCGAACGCTAACGCCATTTCCGACCTAGTTTCACTTCAAGGATTGGAAGCTTCAGTCTGAAATGAATCAGATTACGGATCGCCGGCGAATGAAGCGACGAAGATTGCAGCAGTGCTCGTCCACATCAATTTTCCAATTTGATTATCAACGAAGTGGATTCGACTCTGCCTTTGCGCCTCTCTCTCTCTCTCTCTCGATCTGGCTCTCTGAGACTTTTAGTCTCACACTTTCTCTCTTCCATCCTCAGATCTGGCGCAGCCCGCCATTGATGTCCTTTTTGCGAGCCTTAAGAGCTTCGGAGAGAAGCTTGGGAAGCGGATAGGACTCGAAGTTTTCAACATGAGAAGACCACTCCTCGTGCGTCTTGTAGCAGAGGAACAAGTGGCGGTCATACGCATCGACGGTGCCGGAGAGCTTGATGGAGTGCATCTTCGGCCGTTCCACCTCCGACTCCAGCCACCCCTCCTCCATCACCTCCACCTCCCGCACTGCTATGACCTATTATTCTCTTGATGTTGATGGCTTCGCCTGCATTATTGTCAGACGAGTGGATTTCTTCTTCTCTTTCCTCAGGCCATTGAGGAATTGAGAAAGTAAAAGGAAAAATGGTGTTTCCTGTTCATATATCTTGCATTTAACAATGTTAAAATTGTATTTCTGATGCCTGACATCAGGTTGATTTCTGATGCCAAGGATTGACATCATAGTTTTCATTAATGACATTTTTGTCATTTGGTAAGCAGTTTGTAGTTTTATGAAATGTGTAAAAAATTAATGGTCCTAGATAAAAACATGTTTTCAAAATTATACACACTTGAAATTCCCCCTATAATATATATAAATTAAACTAGTCTACACATATATAAAATTGGGCCCTCTGACATTGAAGACCGTATTCGCTCGGTCACTTTGAACTCCCTCAAAACCGGGCCTGGGGCCTACCCGAAAAGATAAACCCTGCCCAGCTGTATTCGTCGTGCGCTGCGGCCCAAGGTCAAACCAATTTTTTTTAAAAAAATAAATCAAATATTCCCCTAAAGCCCTAAACCCCTTCTCCAAGCTCTCTCCAACTACTTCTCTTCCTCTCCCTCTCACTCTCCAGTCTCGAAGGTCACCGTGTTTTCATCGACGTCCATCTCAGGTATACCGATCCTCTTTCTCCCTCCCACACGCGCGCGCGCGCGCGCACGCACACACTTGCTCATAGGCATTTCATTCTCTCAAGCTCGTTTGCCTACAATTACTAAGTTTCATCGAGGATTTATCTGTATTGTGAAACTTGACTACGATCAAATTGCTAATTTTAGATTTCATTTCGTCCTGCACCTTAATTTTGTGAAAAACATTTCATGTTTCTGTGTTCGCTGGTGGTAATTGTTGTTTACAATCGAGATTGCTTTTGCTTCTAGTCGTGCAAAATATTTAATTTCTATAATGTTTTAGTTCTTTTGCCGAGGTAGCCTATTTTGAAAATAGTTGTATCTCATATTTCCATGTTTTTGCCCATATCTGTTGTGCTCTCTAGCTAGTGATTGTGGTACTAATTAGCTTCTAATCTTTGTGACATACTGTGTACGATTTTACCCTTTTGGTTAATGTGCTGGCTATCTTTCGTGTTTAGTTCATATTATTATATTGTAGAAGTAACCAACATTCATAGCAACATAGGGGGAGGGGTAAGTTTGGGGGCTTGAAAGATATACTTAATAAGTTTGACTTTCAGGTGGGGACTATACCTACTTGGTGTTGAGGGTAGGGTATGATTGTGTTTCGATACCTGTATCGTCTTACGTTTGTGGTTATCAACTTTCTGCTTCCTTTTCAATTAACGTTGTGAAACCATGTTGTGGGCATGCTAGAGTGAGATGTTAGAATTCTTGTCTCTCACTGCTTCGTGGAAGAAGCTTTTTTATTTTTATAAAATCATGTTGGGGGCATCTGACTTCCATATAAAAACGAAGCACTATAAGCTTGTTATTGTTATTATTATTTTTCTTTGGTCACTATTCCTTAAATATTAGTCCATGTTTTGGTTCTTTGCTTATACTTGATGGATTTTCCTTGTGTTCCTTGTTCGGAAAAATATTTCCAATTATGTGAAGAGATTTATGTGGTGGAAGGCGTGCACCCATGGAAGATATATATGCTTTTGATTTGGTCCATGAGTCACCATTTCCCTTTTTCTTCTCCAAAATTTTCTTCAATGTTTATTTGATCAGGGGCGCTTAGCGCAGCACGCACAAATTGCTAAACATAGCACGCAGAATTTATTGTTTCGCATTTTGCCCTTGACTTGAATGATAAATTACCCATGTTTTTTTTTTTTTGAAGATCTTGTTTTCTTGAAGATCAGCACAAAAGAAAGAAAAAAAACTAAACAACTAAATATGGCAGCCCAAAAGATCTGTAAAGATCTTATTTCCTTGAAGATCAGCACAAAAGACAAAAAAAACATTAATCCATGAATACCAGCTCCCCAGCCTGCCCACCCCCATGAGGACCAGCTTCCCAGCCGGGCCTCACCCTCCATGAAGGCCTGCTTCCGAACCTGGCATCACCCATGAAGGCCTGCTCCCAAACCCGACCTTGTCTTTTTTTTTTTACAAATACACATGCTAAGGGCATTTTAGTCAAGGTTTTTTTTCCGCGTGGTACGTTTAGCATAGCCCTATTTGATATCAATAATTGAAAACTAAACTGAAAGAGCATGGATCGTAACTTATGATGCTATGGTATTGATGTTTGGGGTAACTCAGGCCTTTTATTTGAGCAGTCCTCTATAGAACAATGCCAATGTTGACTCAAATCTATGTGGTTACATATGTATGTAGGTATATAGTAAATATTTGTATCTTCACTGATGCATAAACCGATCATTCACGATATGAATTCTGCGGTGCATTTTTTAGTTTTCGCTAAAAAATGGGAGAGAGAATATCTGTTGGTTCTATTTTGTTTTTGAAGTAAAATTCTGCTCCAAAAAATGAAAACAAATGGTGATTGTGGAAAATCTGTTCAAAGCCCCTTTTCTCTGCTTTTATTTGTTTCTTGAGAGATCTGCCAATCATTTCATTGTTAATTAAATAATTTTATCTTGGCTCTGACTTATATATATTAACTACCCTGGCTATCTTCTGTAAACATGCATCTTTGTTGTAAGACGCAGGCTGGTACCTCTCGTAACTTGCATAATGAAATGGATTTTATGGACTCACCAGTGGTTTGAGGACTTGAATTGAAGAACCAGTTTTGAAAATACCTTATCACAATTATTTTCTTTATTACTCCCTCTGTCCTAAAATTATTGTCATGTTTTCCTTTTTCGTCCGTTTCAAAATAATTGTCTTGTTTAAAACTTTCCTTTTTAAGACAACACTTTTACCACTTTACTCTTACTTTTTCATCTTACTCTAATTAAGAGCCACATACACATATACTTTAAAGAAAACCATACATCAAACAGATATTAATAATCAAGTTAACTGATTTTGCTTAATCCGTGTGCTGGGTCAAATAGGACAATAGTTTTGGGATGGAGGGAGTATATCTTAATGGTTTTGCTAATGCTATGTTATTAACTATTTACCTTTTTGTTTTTTATCCATCTGTAATGCAAGCATTTCTATTCCCCCCTTTTAATCACTCACTCTTTGAGTTGTGTTGTTTTGCCTTTCAGACTTCTAATTGTCTTAATTTGAGTATGTTTGGTTTGTTAGTTTTGTTGCAAGTACATTTGAATTAACTGGACTGATGTACCTATAAATATTTTGGCAGTACAAAAATGAGCTATAAGAACGTCCAAGTTCCCAAAGGAGCTTCTGCTTTAATCAAGTTTGGAGCTCTAGCTGGACTTGCTGTGTATGGAGCTACTAACTGTCTCTACAATGTTGAGGGAGGGCATCGCGCTATCGTCTTCAATCGTATTTTTGGTGTTAGGGACGAGGTTCGTGTCTTTATTTGTCATTATATTTTAGATTGCCTATGAAAGTGTTCTTGGATTTGAATTGTTTCACACTAGATCTTTATAAAGCTTTTCTTGCATCTTTCTCTCTGATTCCCCTCATGGCTTGCGCTTATTGTTAAAACTGTTTCTTGGAAAGATGATTCATTCACTGTACTTTATATATTGTTTCTCCTATATTATTTTGGTTTTCCACTTCGTGCAATACTTTTGATTGATATCCTTTCTTTAGAGATATAAGAAAGTGAAATATAGTTACTTGTTTGATACGTGCAGTTGGTCTGCAGAGCTATCTGCTGCAGACATATATGGATATTTATTAAATTTTACTGAGTTGGTGATAAACAAGCACCTTCATGTGTACCTTTTTCACGGTTCTGTTTAAGCACTCAGCGAAGTGATTTGAAACCTAATATGGGAACGTTGAAATCTCTCTCTCTCAGAGCTTACTTATGTGGACTACTTTAGGCTAAACACTAGCGGACTACTAAATGTGCTCCTTTTTATATAATTCATGGTAAAAATATCTACTGAATAGCTAAGACACTGTGTACGACTGCATTATCCGGACATACTGAAGGAGCTTTAGATATCTCTTTCTGTAGGAATGTGACAATACTAACATGGATCAAAAGGATACAAGTTTTTCAAAATTGAGTAGGGCTTGATATTATCGAAGAATAAGATGTGATTGACAGTTAGTCTGCAGAGCTTTATCTGCTGCAGACAAATGAATATATTATATTTGTTGAGTTGGTGATAAACAAAGCACCTTCATGTTTACCTTTCTCGTGGCTCTTTTTAAGCACTCAGCAAAGTGATTTGAAACCTATTATGGGAACATTGGATTATCTCTCTCTCTCTCTCTCTTGATATATATATATATATATCAAGGAGCTTACGTATTCTCTTGCGTCTTACCTTTCATTTTGGGTGGGGTTGGTAACAGGTTTTGTCATATTTACGGTTATGAAGAAATGTCCCTCGAAACTTGGGTACTTTAGGCTAACCACTAGTGGACCACTAAATGTACTCTTCTCTTTACATAATTCATGGTAAAAATATCTACTGAATAGCTATGACACTGGTATGACTGCATGATCCGGACATACTGAAGGAGCTTTAGACATCTCTTTCTCTAGGAATGTGACAATGCTAACATGGATCAAAAGGATACAAGTTTTTCATAAATTGAGTACTGCTTGATATTATAGAAGATGTGACTGAACATAGAAAAATAGCATCCCTCAGTTGGATTATCTTCTTTGTTTCTTTTTCATTGAACTCAATATAATGCTTAAGAGCCAATAGTGAGTTGTGATTCTTGTTCCGACCATGTAAATGATTCACACGAACATTCTTTTCAGTTTAACTAGTACCAGTGAAGTCCGGTTTTGTTTATGTGGAAATTTCTGTGCTGTATCTCTGTATAACCATCATGTGTGAAATCTGTGTAACGTCATATAAAGTAGGTTACAGACTACCAATAGCGGGCACGGGTAAAATACAAAGCATCTTATACTTTCTTATTCTGGCAGTTCAACTTATTATGTTGATAAGGGAAAGTTGTGATCGAGTACTTCTATATGGTTCTTGGGCGCTTAATGTTTTGGAGTCAGGTACTGAAGCTACTAATGGGGTATATCCGTAGCCTTAGGCTGTAATTTTTGGGAAGGATACATGTAATGAAAGAGATGGTAACCCTGAAATGGTCTTTTTTTTTCTCTTGGAGGAAACACTTTTGGTACTCCCTCTGTCTCATATATATTGTCCACCAGGCAAAAGCTCACATTTTTAGGATTTCTAATAAATGCCTCAACAACCATTGTCTAATTTTAGAATTTTCATTGGTACCCTTTATTTAGAGGTATTCGAAATCAACAAGAAGTCTTAAAGAAATCAAGTAAATACTAACTTGATTATGGGTATTGAGAAACTAATTAGTTAATATGCATTGGATTTTTAGGTGGCCAAAAACATTGAGATCGCTAAAAAGGGAAGTTGGCCAATATATATAAGAATGGAGAGAGTATAAAAGCACTATTTGTTTAGGAAAAGGTTTAGGGTTATTCTATGATTCTTCAAAACTTTCGTCCCCTTGTCTAAAACCGTGCACTGTTTTTATAATGTTATTAGGAAAAAGTTCATGTAACATTTAACTTGTATTTGAGAATTTCTTGCCTTGTCCCTGTAGTAGTGGTTCTTCCTTGGTTTTTGATTTGTATACAAGTGACATGTGCTTACATACTGGATGTATAGGTGTATCCTGAAGGTACCCATTTTATGTACCCATGGTTTGACAGACCAGTTATTTACGACGTTCGTGCACGACCCCATCTAGTGGAGAGCACGTCTGGTAGCCGTGATCTTCAGATGGTAAGTTTTCTTCTCTCATATGCTAATATGCTCTTCTACCTTGCATGTAATTTTAATGAAATTGACAACATTTGTGTTCTAACTGTAACGGATTCTCAAAATTAAATTCTTCGCATGTGGCAAAGCTACATAAAGCTTGATGAGAGCTCATGGTGCCTTGGCAGTCAAAACACTCCATTCTATCCTATTAGGAGACACTGCCAGAGCATACATCATACTTAAATGAGACTTGCGAAATAAATCAGACGATGAAAATAGGTGAATATAGGGTTCTATTTGAGAATAGGAGGAAAAGGAAGAGGTTATAGAAACGAACATTGGAAGTGCGGTCTCATGCGTGATTTAGATAATAATGCAATTATGTTTTGTCATTTGTGCATTTAACACACTCATGTGACTGTGAGGGAGGGATGGCAGTCTCATGCTTCTCGTCATTAATTCCTTGGTTTGATCCTGTTAATTCTTTATTGAACCCTTGCATGCGCTTGAATGCTGATCCTCACCTTCATACAGCATGCATTACTGTAGTGGGTTTATTACCGTTGATCAAATGTTTGGCATCTATAGGACATGAAACATCTGTTCTACTTATGTCTTATGCAACATCTTCTGTTCTCTTTTTTCATTTTCATTTATATCTACTGAGGTACTTTTTTCAATTTTATTTTGCTCTGTTTTGAATAATCCTGCTACTTATATTTCTCAGAGCTTTCTATTAGGTTTTATTTTCTCAAAAACAATTTGATGTTATTTGTTCCAAAGCTTTTTGTTTTTCCTTTTAATGATTATGGGAAGCTGTTATTTCATTAAGTTTAGGTGCTTATGATGGCTGACTGAATGCCGTGTGGTGACTTTCTTCTTTTTTTGTTTTATTTACTTGTTAAAGCCTCTTGAATGTTTGAAAATAAGATGCTTCATGATTTTATTGGTAAACATACTATTTCTTGCTTTCTAAACATGGCTAGTCATTTTGGTGTGATTTCTCAACATGTCTTGTCCATTTGGCGCGCAGGTGAAAATAGGTCTTCGGGTTCTTACTCGTCCTGTGCCAGACCAATTACCTACTGTTTATCGAACTCTTGGTGAGAACTACAATGAAAGAGTCCTGCCTTCAATTATCCATGAAACGCTGAAAGCTGTGGTTGCCCAATATAATGCTAGTCAGCTCATTACTCAGAGAGAGGTAAGCAGCAAGGCCTTTTGCAGTTTACTATGTTTGTGCTTTAATTCTTGCTTTTGGTACGGATGTTTGTGTCTACTGCCTCCTGGTGCTGTTATTAGTTCCCTATTAAGGCTCCTCTTAGTTTGATGGTTGCTTATTTGGTACAGAAAATAACATTGATTGACTTACGATTCTACAGTTTTTACCTGACTTACATTTGTCAAATAATACATTTTTTAGATATGCTGAATCTTGTTAGGCGTGGGTTGCTGCTTCCTGTATTTTGGCTTCTTGGTATATTACGAGGACCAAGTATCAGGAGAGCTACAAATTCTTGGTTTGATTCAGTTTCTTGCAACTACGAATGTTTTGTAGGCTGTTAGTAGGGAAATACGGAAAATACTGACAGAGAGGGCAGTCAATTTCAACATTGCACTGGATGATGTGTCCATTACAAGTCTGACTTTTGGAAAGGAGTTCACAGCTGCAATTGAAGCAAAGCAAGTAGCTGCACAGGAAGCTGAGAGGGCCAAGTTTGTGGTGGAAAAGGCTGAACAAGACAAACGAAGTGCTATTATCAGGGCTCAGGTGATTAAAATGCTTCAATCCTTGAGGAAGGATATCCTCTATTCTGTTCCTACATTAATAAACATTCCATCTTAGAAAATAAATTAAAGTTTCTTAGTTTTTTCTCTTTAGTATTGATAGAAGAGGCCGCTGCATATAAAGCTTGGGATTTTTTCCTTAGAATTTAAAATTTTCTTAGACAAATCTTTGCAAAAGTGAAACTCTTATATTTTCTGGTGTTTACTCGACCAAACTTACACGAACTCCTTGCGTCACTTGTATAACCAGGGTGAGGCGAAAAGTGCCCAGCTCATTGGTCAAGCAATTTCCAACAATCCAGCATTTATCACACTGAGGAAAATTGAAGCCTCAAGAGAAATTGCACAAACTATCTCCCATTCAGCAAACAAGGTCTGGTTGAATTCAGACAATCTGTTGCTGAATCTTCAGGAGATGGGTTTGGAGAAGAAATAGATGCTCAATCAAAGATGAAGCTTCTGGTTGTTAGCCTGTCTAGTTTTATCTCTTAGCTTCTCAGCTGACGAGATTGCCTCAAGAAACTGTGCACGTTAACTGAGTAGTATATCGTGTTTCTGATTTTCAAACTCGTCAAGTTTTCATTTGGGCTGAGATAATGTTTGTTTCGTTGACGTGCTAACACACTAGTTTGAAGCTGTCAATTATATCCCAAACATGGTGGATGTATTTGTTGCTATCCTTAAATGCTTTGGCTTCAAGGAATATATTACTACTGAACAAGTCTGGGTTTAGCTCTGGTTTTCTCTTTTACTAGGTTCCAATGCATTGCCTATCCATGATGCTAATGGATGTTGCTCCAAGAGGCATAAGAAGTTTTGGCTCCATAGCTTGCTCTTTAATAATCTGTTTCTATTGATCACACATTGAATCAATGGAGAAAGTTTATAGCCCTTTTTTGAATATCCCTCTGCTAGTGCCAGCGGAAGCCAGGTAGATACATTCATATCACCATTTGATAAAAATGTTGCATTACGGGCGAAGTCTGCCTATCACCGACCTCGCTATCCCACATCAGCTAGTTTACTGATTTGACTTATTGTTATTAGGTAGTGATACAGACGACGTGAATATCATCTTCAGCTTAACATATTTTTCGGCAAAGAGGGTGTTGGAGATGAAAGTCAATTTCCTGTGAAGTCACTTTCCATTCAGATGGAATTTCTTAGGTTAGAGCAAGCTCAGAAAATGTTAAGCTCCATACTACTCCCAGTATGGTCTTTCTGATTAATCCTTGAGCACATTATGACTGGTTTTGGATTAGGAATAAGGATCATAAACAGTATCTTACCACCTTTATATACTACAGAGTACAGAGATTTCCAGTTCTGAATCCATGTCCCTGGACATGTGGTTTACAATGCAACAACATTAGAGCATCTCCAATGGAGTTATTTGGTTAAGAATCTCCAACTATTGGGAGATCAATTCTTCTTCAAAAATTCCCCACTATGCAAAAATAAGAATTTTTCTGAGAGAGGCGGACGGCTGCTCAAGGAGAGAGTGAGGCGCACCATCCCTTGCCATCAGGCACGTGCGTTTCACTCTCGAGCAGAGCGAGTGAGAAGGTGCTGCAGCGTAGGTTCTACATGTCGCACACTAATTTTTTTGAATTGAAATTTTTTTAAATGGACGGTTTCTTTGGTTGTTGTCGAGTTTTAAGAGAAAAAGTTTTCAAATCTGATTTTGAACAGTTGCTGTTTCCTTTTTTTTTTTTTTTTGGTCTTTTAACCGTTTGGAAATATTTTTTTTAATGAAAATTATAAATTAATATATTTGTATTAAAACTTATTTGTAATATTTAATATTACAATTAAAATTATAAACAAATTAAAATATTTTATTTATAAATAATATTATAAACAAATTGATTTATTTATAAATATATATATGAATTAATTAATTTGTTTGAAAATATAAAAATAAAAAAAAATAGTGCAAATAATAGATGATTTGGTAGTGTATGTAAGAATTGAGAAAGATTGAAAACCATTGGTGAGATAAATTCTTAGGGTGTGTTTGGTTACACCAATTCCATGACTTGGAATTGGAATTGGAGAATAGAATTTCAATTCTATTGTTTGGATGCTAAAATAAGGAATTGAATTATAATTCTACTACCCCCAATTCCATAATAAAAGTAAAAAATTAAAAAATCAATTCTAAAATATCTGGGAAAAAAACAAGCTCGCTTCATTCCTTGACTCTCTCTATCTTCTCGGAGCAAAATGGAGGCAGATCTCTCGTTTTCTGAAGATTCCCTACCTCTCAAACGGATAAACTCATTGATCTCATCTCTTTATTTCTCTCTCTCTCTCTATCAAAATGGAGGCAGATCTCTCGTTTTTTGAAGATTCCCTACCTCTCAAACGGTAAACTCATTGATCTCATCTCTTTATTTCTCTCTCCCTCTCTATATCGTTATCTTGTTTTGCATTTTTCAATTTCGTTTGAATCTATGTTGGATCTGTTTTGGATTTCGTTTTGAATTTGATGATTAATCTTCACCCATCTTGATTGAGGGTTTGTACTGGCTTGCTTACGTACTCCACCAAAAAGGGGTATAGACTGAAGGAAGTATCTTCAGAGGTAGGGGTGGAAAAATGGGTGTTATGGATAATTATGAGTTAGTATATTATTCATGATAACCATGGATAATAGGCTTGTTGATGATTTAAGTAAAATCATTGGTCATTTGGTATAATCGGGTTTATGTTTCGAAGATGGGTGAGCTCGGGAATACTACATTGTGAATATGGGGTGCGGAGTGCACATTCACATAAGTTTCACGAACTTACGGTGTTAATAATCAAAAGCGTTTTAAAAATCGCTTGCAACAGTTTTTTTTTTTTTTTTTTTTGGCGGTTGTCTAAGTGATCGCTCCAAAGGTTACAATCGCGTTTGAAAGGATTTTCGATTATTTTGCAACATGCTTTTTTCCTGGGCGGTTGTCTAGTGACTGTTCCAAAGGTTACAACTATTTGAAAGGATTTCTGATTATTTTGCAACAGTTTTTTCTGGCGGTTGTCTAGTAACTGCTCCAAAGGTTACAAATTGAAAGGATTTCGATTATTTGCAAAGGGACACATATAAACTATATATGAGTTCCTTCGTCTTCGCTTTTAGGCTACAAAAATTCACATAATACTCCAACGGTAGTCTCCGCCGTTTGAAAGTGCCGAAATAGGAGAGCAATTATAGTCTTATCCCACAAGAATATTCGTCGTAACCTGGCAGGCATTCGATAGGGTCGAATAATTCTTGCAGAAAGTGCACTTGCGTGCACGATTCTATAATATATCCAAGTTATTCGACATTGTTTTTATTAAGAATTCCCCAACAATCGCAAGAATTATCTAATCGTTGTACAATGTCGAGTGTGAAAGAAATGACTACAAATTTTGGAAACCGGAGAAGTTTGAAGGGGTTGATTTTCGCCGGTGGCGTAAGAAAATGCATTTTCTCGCTGACGACGTTGAAGGTGGTATATGTGTTGAGCACTCCTATGCCGAGGCCGGATGATGGGACTCGTGGAAGATCTCGCGAAGAGGAGTAAATGGGAGAATGATGACTACATCTCAGAGGCCATATTCTTAACGGTATGTCCGATTCTCTATTTGATATTTACCAAAATGTTGAGTCCGCTAAAGAACTATGGAATTCCCTGAGTCTAAGTATATGGATGAAGATGCCTCTAGTAAGAAATTCTTAGTTGGAAACTTTATGAATTATAAGATGGTAGATTCTAGACCGGTAATGGAACAATACAATGAACTGCTTTCGATTTTGGGTCAATTTGCTCAACATAAGATGGAAATGGATGAGTCTATTTCGTTGTCCAAAGATTATAGATAAATTGCCCCCATCCTCGAAAGATCGCAAACATATGCTTAAGCATAAGAAGGAAGAGTTGACTCGGTTCAACTCGGTAGTCATTTGCGCATGAGGAATCTCTAAGGATGCGAGGCGGCAAGTCCAAAGGAAAAGAGGTTATGGATTCGACTTCCATCAATATGGTGGAAGCGACGGGGTTCTTTTTAAGAACAAAGGCAAGGGCCAAAAAATGGTGGACGCCGGTGAAGGCTCTTCTAAGAATAAAGGCAGGGGCCAGAAACGAACCTTAGGCAACACTAGCAATGATACTGCCATGAAACCTAAGGGTGCATGTTGGATTTGCGGTAAAAGTGGGCATTTCAAGGCTGATTGCCGAGTAAAAAGGAGCAAGAATAAAGGATCATACAACAAGCCTGGGAAGGGGTCTAAGGACCAAGGTCCGCCTACACATCAAGGTCAATTTAACTTGTGGTATTAATTTTGATGTGAATTATGTACCATTTATTTCTGAGGCATTTTATGTGCAGGATGATGATGGTACATGGTGGATAGACTCGGGTGCAACAAGACATGTATGCAAAGATCGTAGCTGGTTTGAAAAGTATGAACCAGTGAATGATGGATCCATACTCTTTATGGGGAACGAGTCAAAAGCAGCAATTGTTGGCCAAGGAACTGTTACATTGTATTTTAGTTCCGAAAAAGTATTTTGTTAAAGAATGTATTACATGTGCCGTGTATTCGTAAAAACTTAGTTTCTGGAAGTTTGCTATGTAGGGATGGTTTTAAACAAGTTTATGAGTCGGACAAATTCATTTTAAGCAAGTGTGGTGTATTTATAGGATTTGGATATCTATGTAATGGCATGTTTATGTTAAATATAAAGCATGATGTTGTAAACAATATTATGGCATGTTCCGAAATTGATACTTCGCTTTGTGGCATGCCTGCTTAGGCCATGTTCACTATAACGCATGTTATTAATGTCGAAGAATGAGCTTATTCCATCCTTTGACATGAATATGAATAAGTGTAATACTTGTATGTTGACTAAAATTGTTAGACAACCTTTTCATAATGTTAAAAGATCTTCTTCAATTCTAGAACTTATTCATAGTGATCTTTGTGACTTATATTCCACACCATCTTTGGGTAATAAGAAGTATGTGGTAACATTTATAGATGATTATACTCATTTTTGTTATGTGTTTTTACTCCACACTAAAGATGAGGCAATAGATAAATTTATAATCTATAAAAATGAGGTTGAACTTCAATTGTCTTCTAAGATTAAGAAGATGCGTACCGATAGAGGTGGTGAATATTATGATCCATCCTATTTCGGTCTTGTGGCATTATACATGAGGTCACGGCTCCTTATACGCCACAACAAAATGGCATAGCCGAGAGGAAGAATCGTACTCTTAAAGAGATGATTAATTCCATGTTATCTTACTCGGTTTGAGTGAGGGTTTTTGGGAGAAGCCATGTTAACAAATTTTGTTATTTACTAAATAGAATTCCCAACAAACGGAATCCTATTACCCCTTATGAGCTTTGCATAAAAGAAAACCAAACTTGGGTTATTCATGAAGTTTGGGGTTGTAGAGGCGTTGTGAGACTACCCGCGCCCAAGATTAAAACCTTGGGTGAAAGAGGCATTGATCGTATTTTTATTGGATATGCTATGCATTCCAAAGCCTATAGGTTTTATGTCATAGAGCCTAATGATTCAAGAGAGCGCTCACACCGTTATCGAGTCAAGGGATGCTATCTTTGATGAAACTAGGTTTTCTTCCATACCTAGGCCAAGGGATATGACCCCCTACTACCGTTGGAAAAGAGATTAATGATAACGTTACATCTCAAAATGAGCCACTAGAGTCTGCAGGAGCAAAAGGGCTAGCAAACCAAAGTCTTTTGGACCTGACTTCCAAACCTATTTGGTGGAAGGGACAAGAGATGAGGTAGGATTCCAATACTCATATTGTTATAATGTTGATGAGGATCCAAGGACTTACAAAGAGGCTATGGAGTCTCAAGATGTCTCATTTTGGAAAGAAGCCATTAATGATGAAATGGATTCCATTATGGGTAATGACACATGGATCCTTACGGATCTTCCACGTGGTTGTAAACCTTTGGGTTGCAAGTGGATCTTCAAAAGGAAGATGAAAGTTGATGGTACGGTCGACAAATATAAAGCCGATTGGTCATCCAGGCTTTAGCCAAAATGAAGGTATTGACTACCGATACTTATGCGCCGGTTGCTCGTATCTCCACCATTAGATTATTGATTGCCTTGGCTGCAATTAACAATCTTGTGATCCATCGAGATGGATGTTAAGACTACGTTCTTAAATGGAAACTTGGAAGAGGAAATATATATGAAACAACCAGGAAGGTTTCATTATGGCGAGGAAATGAGCATAAGGTGTGTAAGCTTGTTAAATCATTATGCGGGCTCAAGCAAGCTCTAAACAATGGCATCATAAGTTTGATGAGGTTGTCTTGTCTAGTGGTTTTAAGCAACCAATCCGACAAGTGTGTATATAGCAAGTTTGATAATCCGGTAATGGTGTTATAATTACTTGTACGTTGATGATATGTTGATTTTCGGTACTAACCAAAATCAAGTTGACCTTTATAAAGCATTTTATCATCAAATTTCGCCATGAAAGACATGGGGAGGCGGATGTGATTCTTGGAATCAAAATCGAGCGGAGTAACAATGGAATTTCTTTGACACAATCTCATTACATTGAGAAAGTGTTAAAGAAGTTTAATGTGCTAATTCTACTCGACAAATTCTCCCATGGATCCTAATGAGAAACTTATGCCTAATACAGGTAATCCGATATTACGGCTTGAGTATTCTCGGGTGATAGGATGTTTGATGTCGCTATGACTAGTACAAGACCGATATTGCTTATGCGGTGGGCAAGTTAAGCGGTATCTGAGTAACCAGTGGTCATCATTGGCGCCTGTAAATCGTGTGCTAAGATATCTTAAGTCAACCAAGGACTACGGTTTGTCTTATATGGGGCATCCTTCGGTAGAAGGATACTCGGATGCTAGTTGGATAACCAATGTAGAAGATCATTCTTCTACTAGTGGTTGGGTGTTTTTGCTTGGAGGAGGTGCCATTTCATGGGCTTCAAAAAGCAAGCGTGTATTCTAGAGACCATGGGTAGGAATTCATTGCCTTGGCGGCGGTAGGAAAAGAGGCGGAGTGGCTTAGGAATTTGATCTATGAAATTCCATTATGGCCAAAACCAATTTCACCCATTTATATCATTGTGATAGTGCATCTACTTTGGCAAGGCTTATAGTCAAGTATATAATGGGAAGTCACGACACAGGCGTTAGACATAGCGCTGATGCGTGAGTTGATTACTCATGGGGTGATTTCGGTTGTGTTTGTGAGATCTCAACATAATTTAGCCGATCATTTGACGAAGGGTTGGCTAGAGACTTGGTTCACAAGTCGGCTATTGGGATGGTCTTAAACCCGTATGAATCTTTGGTGATAGGATACCCAATTCCCTCTAATACAATGTTAGAGGCAAAATTCAATGTGGAAGGCCTATTGTCTTAGATTTAAGCACATGATATTGTCCCAGGTATGTGCTTTTACTGCGTATGGTTAGGTTGAAAGTTTTCTTCTTAATAAGTCTTTTGATATAGTGCAATTGCGGGTGCACAATGAAAGATTCACCTATATGAGCATGAAGTTTGGGTGCTTCAAGGAAGTTCAGTTGGCTTTCTATATGCTCATGAATGGATATGGACCAAGAGCTGTATAATTAGTGTCGATAATAAACTTTTGGAGTTGTTTTAACTTATGTGTATATTATCTTCATGTATTCAAAATATGTAAAAGGGTTCAATGCTTAGACACACACGATACTCGAATATTTGAAATGTGTAATATTACTAAGGTGGTAATTCAATCTTTGTGACATTGCCATTAATGCATGAGTTGTTATATTTGTCGGTTTAACTAAACCAAGGATTACACTTAAATGGGGAGGATTGTTGATGATTTAAGTAAAATCATTGGTCATTTGGTATATAGTGGGGTTTATGTTTTGAAGATGGGTGAGCTCGGGAATACTACATTGTGAATGCGGGGGGTGCGGAGTGCACATTCACATAAGTTTTACGAGCTTACGGGTGTTAATAATCAAGTGTTACATTTCCTTTTCAACTTATTGTTCCATGAATAACCTTGACTGTTTTTGATATTTAAAATTAGGTTGTAGAGTTTTTCCTAGCAATTATTGGTATTTGACTATTCCAAGGGTTACAACCATTTGAAAGGAAACTTGATTATCTGAGGGACATATAAACTATATAATAGTTCCATCATCTTCATTTTTGTGTAACAAAAGATACAGAAACTCAACGGTAGTCTCTCGCTTTAGTGCCGAACAGGAGGGCAATTGTAGTCTTATCCCACAAGAATATTCCGTGTAACCCAAAGGCATTTGATAGGGTCGAATAATTCTTGCGAGGAAAGTGCAGTGCATGATTCTACAATATATCCAAGTTATTCGACATTTGTTTTATTAAGAATTCCCCAACAATCTGCAAGAATTATCTCTTGTTGTACAATGTCGAGTGTGAAAAAATGACTACAAATTTCGAGGCGGAGAAGTTTGAAGGGGTTGATTTTCGTCGGTGAGAGAAAATGCATTTTCTTGATGACGTTGAAGGTGGTATATGTGTTGAGCACTCCTATGCCGAGGCGTCGGATGATGGGACCTGTGGAAGATCTCATGAAGAGGAGTAAATGGGAGAATGATGACTACATCCAGTAGAGGCCATGTTCTTAACAGGTATGTACGATTCTACATTTGATATTTACCAAATGTTGGAGTCTAC
>CM028381.1:61237290-61276971 GCA_013146195.2 Codonopsis lanceolata
TAATCGCATCACGAGTATCCAACTAGATTGAAATTGTTCCATTTTGAATACCGTACCTAGATTTGTGGTTGTTGACACATATCGATGTCGTTTGGCAACAAGCAAATGTGATTCCTTTGGATGCACTTTGAAATCTAGCACAAACACAAATAGCAAACATAATGTCGTCTCTTGGCTATAAGGTAAAGAAGTGAACCTATGATTCCTCGATACTTGGTCACGTTCTTTGCTTTCCTTTTTCATCTTTATCAAGATGGCGGTCGGTAGACATTGGAGTTTCAAATCCTTTTCTTTGAGTCAAGACCAAATTTCTTGATGAGTTCCTTTGCATATTTGGTTTGGTGATGAAGATTCCGTCGAAAGTGCATTGAATCGCAATCCTAGAAAGTAGGTGAGCTCTCCCATCATGCTCATCTCGAACTTGCTTTGCATCGGCTACTTCTCGAATCTCTTGCACATGCTTTGGTTTGTAGATCCAGATAATGTCGATCCACATAGATTTGTACAGAAGAGAATGACCTTTGTGCTTGAGGATGAGCAGTAGTATCTATTCTTCCTCTTATGAATCCTTGTTCAATTAAGAACTTGGATAGAGTTGCATACCAAGCTACGGGAGCTTGTTTTAGGGCGTAGAGTGCTTTCTTGAGTCGGTAGACATGATCTTTGTTTTGGATGACAAAGCCTGGAGGTTGTTCTATATATACCGTTTCTTGAAGATCACCATTGAGAAAGGCACTTTTTACATCCATCTGATACACTTTGAAGTCCATGAACGAAGCATAGGCTAGAAAGAGTCTAATTGCCTCTAATCTAGCAACAGGAGCAAATGTTTCATCAAAGTCAAATCCTTCTTCCTGTCGATAGCCTTGAGCAACCAATCTAGCCTTGTTTCTGGTGACGTTTCCATCTTCATCTCTCTTGTTTCTGAATACCCATTTGGTGCTAATAACTGGTTGGTCAGCTGGTCTTTGCACTAAGTTCCACACTTTGCATCTTTCAAACTGGTTTAGCTCTTCTTGCATAGCTTCAATCCAGTAGTGGTCTGTGATAGCTTCATCAACCTTCTTTGGTTCAATTTCGGACACGAATGCGAATGCAAACATAGTCTCATTTTGAACTCTATTCCTTGTACGAACTCCTGAGTTGAGATCACCAATGATTTGAGAAATGGGATGATCTCTAGTTTCAATAATAGCTGGGGGAAGATCACTTCTGGTGTGTTCTTCCATTAAAGGATCTGGAGTTGGTTGAGAAGGAAAGTCACCAAAATCTGGTTCAGAGGCAATAGGGTCTTAGAAACCTTCATTTTCTGGTGAACAAGAAGGGTGAGTGATCTGCAAAGGTGTTTGTGGTAAAACAGAAGAGATGGGTTCAGGGTCAACAGAAGAATTGTTGTTGGCATCGGTAGAGTTGAAATCTGCCGGTGCAGGGTTATAAGAACTGGTAGGGTCTGCAGTTGGTGGATTCTGAAGTGGAGTACTTGTAGATGATGTATTTGTACCTGTCTCATTATTATCAGAATCATTAGCAACATTCGGAGCCTTTCGAGGCTCTAACAAGTCATACTCATCAAAAGTAACATGCACAGATTCTATAATTTTCAAAGAAGTTTTATTGAATATGCGAAATGCTTTTGAATGTTTGGAATAGCCCAGAAAAATTCCTTTGTCAGATTTTGAATCAAATTTTCCTCTATATTCTTTTCCATTATAAAGAATAAAACATTTGCAGCCGAAGATTTTGAAAAATCCTATGTTTGGGGCTCTTCCTCCACATATTTCATATGGAGTTTTGTTATGAAACTTGTTTACTGTGGATACATTGCTCGGTGAAACATGCGAGTTACGACTTTACGCCTGTAAGTACTTTGGAAGTTTTGCTTCTGCCAACATAGTTCTCGCTGCTTCAATTAATGTCATGTTCTTTCGTTCAGCTACACCATTTTGTTGAGGAGTTCCGGCAGCAGAGAAGTTATGGCCGACCCCGTGGTCATCACAATATCTTTCGACACCATTGTTTTTGAATTCGATGTCATTGTCTGATCTGATGTCACTAATATCTTCAAGCTTTTGGGTTTGAAGTCTTCTGAAAAGAGCGGTGACCAGATCATATGTCTCATCTTTTGATGTCATTGTTTCGATCCAGGTGAACCTAGAGTAGTTGTCAACTACTACAAGAGTTTACTTGTCTCCTGAAATACTGACAATAGTGATTGGTCCAAAGAGATCCATAAGCAGAAGTTGAAGAGGTCTGGTCGTTGACATGACAGACTTTCTTTTGAAGGAAGACTTGGAAAGTTTTCCTAATTGGCAAGATTTGCAACTTCTTTTATGGTCGGCAGACACCATAGGTAGACCTTTGATAAGCCCATCTTTGGAGAGCTTGGAGAGGTATTTGAAATTAAGGGGACTGAGACGCTTGTGCCAAAGCCAACTGTTGTCATGAACATTGTCAACAACTAGGCAAAGGCTGGAGAATCTCCCTATATGATTTAAGTCCACGACATAGACGTTTCCTTGTCTATTGTCGGTCAGTATTGTTGAGCTTGATTCACGATCTTTGATGAGACATTGGTTGGAGGAGAATTGGCATATGAGTCCTTTGTCGCATAATTGAGATATGCTCAGAAGATTATGCTTTAAGCCATTTACTAGAGAAACTTTGTTGATGGAGAGACTTCCTCTAGTGATTGAGCCACACCCAATTGTTTTTCCTCTTGCATTATCGCCGAAAATTACTGTGGGACCTTGTACTTCAGCTATATTTGTGAGTAGACTTCTGTTTCATGTCATATGTCTGGAACAGCCACTATCAAGGTACCAGATGTCTTTATCTTCTGAATCTATAGCCATGAAGCAGACCTGAAAAAAATATTAAGGAAAACAAGGTCCCCTTTATTTTCTTATGTGTCCTAAGGATTAGCAACCTTTTGGAACCCATACCTGTCTAATCTGGAGAGAACTGAGGCTCTTAGATTTTGGTGTGAACCTTAGTTGGCATTCTGGTGTCAGATGGCCTAAACAATTGCAAGAATGACAAAGTTGAAAGTTCCATGGAGGACTGTTAGTAGTCTTAGCTGAAGAGTGCTTGTGATTATCCTTGATCTTAACAGTAGTTCTTGGTTCAGTTGACTTGTTTATGGTAGACTTAATAGGTTTCTGTTGGACCTTCCTAGGTATGTTACCAGCAGACTCAGCCTCGGCTGGTCTGTTGATAACCCTTTTAGGAGGATTAGGTAGAATACCTTTAAGTTTACTTTCAACAGGTTTAGGTGCCTTGCCTATTTCATAGACAAACTTGATAGGTACCGGTAGAGATTTCTTAGGTCTACCGCCAACAAATTTTTCCTTGGCAGAGTTTTTGTCGGTAGACTTTGGTTTCTTTACTGTTCCTTTCTCAAGCTTCTCATTAAAAGCAGATATCTTGGCTTTACCTTTCTGAGCCTTGGGGTAAACATAAGGTACACTTGTATAACCAAGTCCTTGTTTACCCTCGTTTCTGAACTTTTGTTTGGAGAAAGAAATATCAAAAGCAGTCTTGGAGGTTTCACCTTTTTCAGTGACAGAAGAGTATGTCGGACTGGGCTCATCAAAATATCCTAAGCCAGATTTATCTGTACTTGACTTTTGACTTGAGAGGATTTCTTCAAAGGTATCCTTGGAACTGTTCCAGGAGTCAATTGTCTTTTGCAAGGCAATTTTCTCCATGTCTAGTCCCTTGATGTGCTCAGTGAAACATTCGACTTTGTCACAAAGAAATTTGTTTTCTCCTTTAAGCTTGATACTTTCTTGTTGACAGCTATTGAGAGTTTGAATCTCAATGCCAGAGATTTCTCGGCGACCGGCTTCTCACGATTAGCGAGTTTTACGTAGGCTACTCTAAAGGAATTGAACTCTTCAAGCATATCTTGATTATCTTTAAGAAGTTCTTCCTTGCTAAGATTCTCACAGTTGGTCTCACCTTTGTCGAAAGGACTAGGTGAGGTTTCAACTTCATGTTCAGAGTCATAGGTGGGACCTGAATCATGAGCTATTAAGCATTGCTCACAACCATCCTCATCCTCTTCTGAATCAGTCTCAAACCATGTAGCAACTTGGCTTTCTTCTATGTCTTCAGCCAGCATACCTTTATGTTTTTGAAATTTCTTATATTGAGGTTTTCGATATGCTTCAAATTTTGTCTTTGGACACTTGGAGGCAAAGTGTCCAGGTTTTCTACAGTTATAACACGCTAGCTCTTCGATAGGTGAATTCTCATTAGTTCTTCTAAAAAATTTGTTGGTGTGTGTCCTTCCTTCCATATTTTGCAAATTTTTAAAAACATTTTACGAACATAGCAAATTGTTCATGCGAAAGAAAATCATTTTCATTGGAGGAAGTGGAAGGTTTATTTTCAACTGTGGATTCTTCTTGTACCATGGCAGGGAAGGATACAGTTCTGAATTGTTTGTCTTGCTCTAGAGCTTGATTTACTTCGAGCTCATAAACCTTCAAACTTGCATAAAGACTACGGAGAGTCATTTCGTTTAAGTTTTTAGATTCTTTCATGGCAGTGGTCTTAACATGCCACAAACTACCTAGAAGAGCCTAGAAATCTCATATTCATTTCCTTTTTGTCATATGTTTTACCAAGAGAAAAGCAACTATGAATTACCTCCTTTGAAGCGATCGTATGCTTGTCTCAAGGTTTCCTTAGGATCTTTCTTGAAAGAGTCAAGCTAGCTGGATGAATGTATATTTTACATTGTCTCTTGTGTCTTGGTCTCCTTCCAAGTATTCTACAAGAGCTTCCCACATCTCTTTAGCAATGGTACACCGGATCACTTGTTGATAAGTGTTGGTGTCTAGAGAGCTAGTTATGATGTTGATTGCTTTCTTTGTCTAGCTCTACTAGTTTTTACGTAGTCCTCTGTCCATTCGATTCTTCTTTTGGTACTTCGGCAAGATTTCCAGCGACGGATGCTAGAAGGTTGGCCTTCATTGGTACATGTCATCCATCTTGTACGCACTTCCATAACCTGTTGTCAATAGAATTCATAAAACGCATCATCTTATCTTTCCAGACTTCAAAATGGCCTTCGTCCAATTTAGGGACGTGGTTCACATTTGATGTGGGCAGCATATAGTGTGTTTGTGTCATTGGATCGAATCTCTCACGAGTTTAATCATGGAAAAACTAGTTTTCAAAGAATTAGGCTCTGATACCAATTGTTGGTCTCAAAGGGCACAATAATAAGCTAGAATGGGGGGTTGAATAGCTTATTAGATACTTAAAATTTTCTCAAGTATGTTCATAAAACAAGCACTTGCAATCTATCAAAGAGATTGAAGTAGAGGAAGTCTTGTAAGGAAGACAGTTTAAGTCTACCGATAAAGGATTATCGGTAGTACTGACTGAATACTCAAGTCTGCTGTTTTAAAGATAAGTAAAGGAAATAAGAAACGCTTGAGGAATGATCAACAATAAGGGAAGAACACAAGTTTTTGAGATGGTTCACACTTTGAAGAGTGCTAAATCCCACTACCAAGCTACCAAGCGATCAACCTTGGATTTAAAATGTGCACTATGTTTTCCAGTTGTTCTATTACAAGGAATATATCTAATGGATCATGTACAAAATATTTGACTTGTGTTTGGGGGTTTGGGAATTGAATATCTAGATAAACAATATATTCAATTCGTGCAGAAGAATAGTTTAAAGAAGACAACAAAA
Source organism: Codonopsis lanceolata (assembly GCA_013146195.2). Taxonomy (NCBI): domain Eukaryota; kingdom Viridiplantae; phylum Streptophyta; class Magnoliopsida; order Asterales; family Campanulaceae; genus Codonopsis; species Codonopsis lanceolata. The sequence continues at coordinate 61,243,004 of CM028381.1, forward strand.
AGAAGCTTAAAGTAAATGTTGAGGCAGATCTTCTTGTTGTTGTCGAGGACTTCTTGATCAGTTAATGATCTCTTGAATGCACTGAGTATGAAGACTTTAGAGTTGTAGAATATCAGAGCATTTCAGGACGGACAGTGTTGTGTATTTCTTCCGTCTTTAATGGTAGTATTTATAGCAGGAGCATTCCAGAGATCCGTTGGAGAAGATGGAGAGTAACAACTCTATTAGGTTGAATGCATTCAATGCATGGAGCTGTCTTGTAGAATTCATCCTCACTGATACTGAGCAGGGAGTGGTGTAGAGTTGTTTGCAGGAGTTGGTAGCCGAATAATCAGAATATCAGACCTGCAAGTGTCAGTCTGTTCGCCTGCTTTTGTTACTGTTCAGAGGGTGAAAAGTCTTCCAGCTTTCCGGAAAGCCGTTTAAGCGTGTCTGAGAAGTTTGGGGATGTTTGAATTCAAATTTGAAATAGTCAAAGATAATTTTGAATTAATCCACTAAGTTTTGGTAGGCTGGACACGTCATGCATTGAGCGCCTGCAGACAAAGTCTGTCACTGGAGCAATACTGAAGTCTTCCGCTGAAGGAAGGGTGAAGTCTTCTGCTGAACCTGTGAAGCCTATAAACTATCCTATAGCAAGGTTTTATATATAGTTGCCACGCTAATTGATACGCTGCTCAATTAGCCACTATAGTATAAAACAGATGTAATGTATGAACATATATAAATCAAAATACAATTGAGAAACAATAGTCATAATGCACTTTGGTTTATTGTGGATAGATTGACCAAATTTGCGCACTTTTTAGCATTCAAAATTAACGATTCATTGGAAAAGTTAACGAAATTGTACATTGATGAAATTGTTCGACTACATGGAGTACCGGTCTCGATAGTATCAGATCGCGATGCTAGATTCATTTTAAAGTTTTTGGGCAGTTTACAAAAGGCTTTAGGGACCAATCTAAACATGAGTATGCCATTTCACCCTCAAACTGGCGATCAGTCAGAACGGATTATATAGACATGGGAAGATATGCTTCAAACTTGTGTCCTAGATCTGCAAGGCAACTGGGATGATCACCTACCTCTGGTGGAGTTTTTCATACAACAACAGTTTTCATGCAAGTATTGGAATGGCACCCTACGAGGCGTTGTATGGGCGAAAATGCTAGTCGCCTACTTGTTGGAACGAAGTAGGTGAAAGACAACTTTTAGGACCAGAACTGGTGTAGGTTACCTCAGAAAAGGTACAACTTATCAAACAACGACTTCTGACGGCACAAAGTAGACAAAAGTAGTATGCTGACCGTCGATATCATGGACTCGAATTTGGAGTAGGGGATCATGTGTTCCTCAAAATATCACCTACAAAAGGAGTTATGAGATTTGGGATTCGTGGTAAGCTCAGTCCAAGGTTCGTCAGACCGTTCGAGATACTTACGCGAGTAGGAGAGGTAGCATATCGGCTTGCTTTACCACCTACACTTTCTGGAGTTCATAATGTATTCCATATATCTATGCTGAGGAAATGCGTGCCGGATCCAAGTTATGTGATCGAGAGTACACCATTACGACTTCGAGAAGATTTGAGTTATGATGAACAACCTGTACGAATCGTGGACCGAAAGGATCAATTATTACGGAGACGAACCATTCCATATGTCAAAATTCAATGGAGCAACCATACTAAGCGAGAAGCCACTTGTTAACTCGAAGAGGAAATGAGGGAAAAGCATCCCGAACTTTTTTGATCAGGTACGTCAAGTTTAGAGGACTAAACTTCTTTTAAGGGGGTTAAAGTGTAATATACCCAAAATTTCTATAATAAAATAAAATAAATTTTATTAATATTAGTTAAATTTTCATTGTGGCTTATTTATATTTGGGCTTGCTTAAAAATATTTGGACCTAGCATACTTGAAAATTAGATGGGCTTAGTATGTATCATCTTGCCAATTATGAGTTTAGGTTTGACCCATCAATTTGGGGTTTCTTTTATAATAATAATAATTATTAATAACAATAATAAATAATAATATAATAGTAATAATAGTAATAAAATAACGAAGGGAATGATATTAAAAGAGGATCCACTGTTTCTAATGGGAAAGGGGGAAAGAATTTATTTAACGGAAGAGTTCGACTGAACTCGAGAAGTGAGAGGGACGAAGTGAAAGAGAAAGAAAAAAATCACTGAATGAATGTATAAACCAATTCCGTGCATGTCCGATTAGAAGAGGAAGAGTTTGGGCAACTGGGTATAAATACCCTTGCTACTTTCTGGGTTAAGACACCCATGAAAAAAAAATCAAACAGAAAGCTATTGGCCTAGGGAGTAAGAAGTGCAAGAACGATCACAAATCGGATTGGCAAAATTATGGGCGAAGGCAAGAAGAAAGAAAGGCGATTGATCCATATTTTGAAGGTAAGTCCGTTAAGATTTCATCAGTATTTAGTATTTATATGGGTGAGTAAATAAACTTTAATTAAGCTCACCATTAAAATGGACATGGAGTTGGTGATACGATCTTCTCGGAAGGCTTCGTTGAAGAACGATTTACTCACGCGGCAGAAGCTAGGGATCGAAGGATGTTTGCGGGGGATGACACCTCGACCCAACAATTAGCACGACAGGAACCTTGGCATGTACAGCCGCAACCCGCAATCAAAGCAATTGAAGAACCTAAGTATAGTGATAGACGCCACAATTGATATGGAAGAATCAATTGATAAGTCAAAGAAGAACACACAAGCTTCACACCTGTATACTCTCAATAGTTCAAGAAGAACCAATAAGTTTTTATAAAACTCACAAAATAACAATCTCAAAAACTGTTTGTTCAATGAAAGAAAACCCCTATTTATACCTAAACTAGGCTGAAAAGTCGTACTAAAGAATTAGGGTAAAGTTTGGACGCAACCCTAATTTACAAAGCAGAAAATCGCTGGGGACCTTAAGGCCGCAAGCCCCTTGACACCTTGCGTCCACAAGGTCGGCAGAAAGTCGGCCCGAAAATCTCACACCTTGCGGTCGCAAGCCTGTGATAACCTTGCGTCCGCAAGCCTTCCAGAATGTTGCTTCGCGTAATAACAAGTCTCGTAATCGTCCCTCTTGACTTGGATCACGTTCAGCAGCTTCCTTTGACCCTTTGGGGTCTCCTCTTCATGGCTCATAGCTCGTTCTTCCATCTCCATTGTCTCACGAACCATGCCATTGACTTCTTCACGGATTTTCTTGGCTCGAGCTCTTGTGACCGGTCCAATGGTTGTCGGCATCGGTGTTGAGTTGTTATTGTTGGGGATGTCCTCATCAGTTGGAAACCTGCAAATTGGTTTGAATTGGCAGAAATGTTAGTAGGGAAGTGTTGGAAAACAAACAAAGAAGAAGGGAATTTTTTTCAATTGAAAAGAAAGAGAAAGAAAAAGAATTCTTTGTGTTGCGTATACTTTGTTGTGGGTGTGTGTACGTGTTCGATGAAGAATATATGGGGGGATGAGATGAAGCTATTAATGATGTTGTAGGTGAAGGGCGGAAAGAAAGAGTGATGACAATAAAAAAAAAAGTTACCTCATTGTTGCTACTGATTCGAAAGGTTTGAATGGTCTGAAGTTAGGCTTGTGATTAGAAAGTGAAACTAGAATTTTGATGGAGGAAGAAAGAATGAGTGAATGGTAAGCTAATTGACTAACTAAGCAAGTTTTATATAATTTCTTTTAGCTTTGTCAGGATTGTGCAGAAAAAGTAATAATGAGTTGGAAGAAAATGAATCAAAAATAAGGGGGGATATATGTCTACTGCCCAAATTACATTTTCAATTAGTTGTTAATTTTTTTATGAACTGTATAGTTATTAGTTAAATTGTGTTTTACATTTTAGATTTGGACAAGAAGAGTTAGCCTTCTTTTGTGATTCGTGGATCTTGTTTGGGTTGTGGGCGTGTTATTCAGGTAAGAGATTATACATCTTTTAGATATTTGAATTCTTTATTCCAAATTTATAGGCTTCCGCTAATTCTTTAACATTTACCTTTCTTTGAAACGTGTACCAACTTTGAGTTAACATTTGAATTTGAATTTCATCGTATTCGTTCTATTGTTACTCTAAATTGTAAATCTCATTATATATCTCACGAATATTTAAATTTCCAGTGAGATATTTTTGTAAAACCTAATTATCGTTGGTATATTATTTTGTTGAAATCTTACTATGATCACTAAGTTGAACAACCGGTTACTGGGATAAAGTAGCATTTTGATTTTGATATTTGATTGTGAATTATGCCACCTGGCCCGTGGCTTGGTTATCCGGATATACCATTATGAACTGTTATTATTATTATATAATGAATCCTTGTTTAAAAGAAGTCATGAGACCGCTTATGTGATTATTATATCCGCGGGTTGGTCATCGTTCCCAATAGGTATGAGACAGTTGGCGACGATTAGACCTCTCGCAAGTGTTTTTGTTATCTCTATCCTTCATATGAAATCTCGAGTTCTTCTGTGACATTATGAAATGTGAAATTTATCATCTTATTGTAATATTTATGAATATGAACTATTTGAATATTAATACCTTTTGAATACTTTATTTTTGATAAACTCTTCCCTAGATCTCGGAGGGGTTGTATATGATCTTGTTGGGCATTGTTCATTTATTCCTTCCAAATCTTTTTTCTTTTAGGTTTTAAGTAAGTTGGATATAAGGACGACCTGAAGATTTATCTTTTGAATTATCTCGTTTTAAATTTATTGGACAAGGTTTTGGTTTAGCCTTTTGGAGCTACAGATTTGTTAATTCTACTTTTGAATTGTAATAAGTTCTCTATGATTTTATTTAATTAATAACCATTAAAAGATGATTTTAGAAATATTATGATTTAGTATTTGCATTAGTGACGTGTCCAAAATTTTAGGATCATAAATTGGCACGAAAATTTTGAGCGTTACAACCACTTTCACCAAGCCTACCATAGACATCGGATTTTGCACAAAAGGGGCCTAGGGTCGCCATCCCCAAGTGACCCTTTTGTTAAGATACCGAAATTACTGGTGACTATTTTATTGGAAAAAATATACTGGCTATTTATTATTTATTTTTTTGCTGAATAGAGGATGATTTTTTCAATTCATGGCGACTGTGTTATTATGAAAATAAAAAATATCCTGGCGAATATTTTTTTTGCTGAATAAAGGATGGCGATTCTTTTTCAGTTTAGTCGCCCAACTGTTGCTTATCGTTGTCTGCCAACTCCCCTGGGTTCCTTCTTCCACAATGTATGCAACGGGGCCATACGCCCATGAGACACAGGTGTTATCTCCTCTTGTTTTCTCAACCTTCACAACTGAGCCATCTACTGTTCCTCTCACACCCACACTTGAACTGGAACATCTGACCACTCCCTCTTCCCCGGACGTGCCTTTTGCACAATTCATTTCTTCTTCCTTGAATCTTAGAAGCGGAAACAAAGGGAACTATATTGCGGCAAATGATCTTCATGCAACATATTTACTTTATCTGGGAAGACCAGCTAGAGGTCACCTATGTGGGAAAACTCAGATAATATATCACTGAGGCAACATGCAAATGTTTGTGGGGCGGGGGAGCACGATTTAACTGATGATGAAGACATCTTTTCTAAAATGGGAGCTTCGAGGATTACTAGTAAATATCAGACAGGGTTCTCAAGCTCTGATGCAGAAATCGATTACAGGAGAAGCAGAAGCTTGAGAGAAGACAGGAAACTCCATATGGCATGACTAGTTGTTACTTGTTATTAGTGTGGTTTTGAAGGGACTGACTGGGTTCTTTCATGTATCTATTGATTTGCTTATGCTATCAATCCTGTTTAAGTTTCAATTTGTTTATGGGGGGTGTGACTATGTATTTGGTAAATGTGCATTTATTCAGTCACAAGGATAAGTGTGAGACTGTTTTGAACTTATGTGAATAGGGGCATGCATCTACATTTGTTGATATGTCTTTGTGTTTTTGAACCCTTCAGCCCTAATTTGTTTGTTAAAAAAATGATGTTCTTACATTATTGGGGAATTCATTTCACCAATGTGTTTTGCCATTCCCAACTTTTGAGGGTTCCTCGTACCTGTAGTTTACTTTTGTTGGCAATATTTGTAACTTTTAGGGGGATTGTCTGATTGAGCAAAGTGGACAGTTTGGTAAACAAAACTATCTTATTGTTTTTCTTTTTAAAAAAATGAAAAGAGGATATTTTGGTAACTTAACATGTTAAGTGGTGTCGTATTTAGTGTATTTGGGTGTTACATTTAGGAGTTCTAAACAATCAATTCAATAGTCCATTTTAAAATTATAAATTTACAATACGTAATTCAATAATTTTATATTGTTTTTTTTTAAAAAAGCTTTCTAAAAAGAGCAGCTCCAGTGGGAGCTTTATAAACCTTTTGTCAATCTATCAACCGGTTGAAGTTTCAAGATGTCAATTGTATTTGCTGACATGGAATCAACCGGTTGTAAATTTACAACCGGTTGAAACATCACTATCATCATTACTTTGTTGCTTTCCATATTTCCTCTCAACTTTCATCATTTATGCGGTTGTTTTAGCCGTTGCTTGTTACCGTTTTTTGTTTTTGTTTTTTTTTCAAATTTATTCTATAAATTCTCCTATAAATAGGTTTGTAAAAAAAAAATCATTACATTCTTCCAAACTTACATTACTTCTATACTATCTCATTATCATTAAAGTACACAAATTCTTTTTCACTTCTTTTGTTATGGATAACAATTTTTTTACAAATTTATTAAACTATTCCAATGTCGAAAATTCTGCGAATGCCGAAACTACTCTAAATTTTCAAGGTCCGCCAAATTTTCTAACTCTGCCGAATTTTCAAGTTTCGCTAAATTTTCCAACTCCACCGAATATTCAAACTCCACCAAATGCTCAATCTACGACAAATGTTCAAGTTCCACCAAATTTTCAAGTTCCACCAAATTTTCAAGTTCCTGCAAATTTTCAAGCTCTACCAAATTTTCAAGTTCAGCCAAATTTTAATTATCCAAATTTTCAAGGTATTTCAAGTGTTTCAAAATTTTATCATCATTCGTATTCTCAATTTCCCATATATTCGCAATATGAATATTTTAACCCGGCTACGGTAAATCAATATACATCTGGTTCTTATAAACCCACTATGGGTATTGAAAATCCAACAACACCAGTTGATACAAGAAGAGATAGTGTCGGAGAGTCTGTAATTCCACCATTTTCTATCCAAGAAGGGTTGGAAAACATTATTCTTGATGATGAAGTGAACAACAAAACAAAAGACATGCAGAAAACAAAGTGGAGCATTGAAGAGGATAAAATGCTTGTAAGTGTTTGGCTCGTTATTTCAACAGATAGCGTGAAGGGAACTCTCAACATGATAAGGAGTTTTGAAAGTGAATCACTGAGTACTACTACAACAACAACCGAAAGACGGGAATTCGAAGGAAGTTTAACGTCTTAAAGTTGCATTGGTACACAATTACTCCAATGGTTAATCAATTTAACCAATTTTTCATCCAAGTTAGAGATCAGCATCGTAGTGGGTGGTTCGATGACCAAGTGAAGGAAACTGCACGTGGTCTTTATTACTCGATAAGTAAAAAACATTTCAAATATGAGCATGTGTGGCTAATGTTGATAGATGAACTAAAGTGGAAAGGTGGGAAATCAAGTGAACATTCCTCTAAAAGGACAAAGATATCTGAATCGGGGACATTCACTTCATCATCCGATACACATACGAGCATGAACATCGAAGACAATGAAGTCGAAGTCCTCCCGATTGGTCAAAAGGCGGTAAAGAGGAAAGGGAAAGCAAAAATCGCCGAGAAAAATGAAGTAAAAAATGTTGATTTATGGGATAAACATCGTGAAATTGAAGAAAGAAATGTTTTAGCACTCGAGGGAGTGACAACTGCGTTAAATTATGATATCCTCTTTAAAGATACTAGTGACATGACGAATGAGCAACTATAAATGCATAAACACATTTGTGACTCAATTAAGGTCAAATATAATATTCAGTAGTTTATGTGTGGCTAATTTCAATTTATGAAGTTTCTAATTGTTGTATTATAAGTTTATGTAATATTTTAATTAATGTATTTTTTTCTTCATGTAAGTCATGTGTAATATTTTATGTTATGTAATTTTTTAATTGTGTGAAGGAAACTAGTCATTACAAAAACTAGCCGTTGCAAAAACTAGCTATTGTAAAAACTAGTCGTTACAAAAACTAGCCGTTATAAGATGTCTATTTATAAGAGGCTTGAGACTCTATATTTTTTCCAACCACAACCTCTTACACATATACCTACAGATACACCAATCTCCATACTAAAAAATGTCTCAAGATCCCAATCACTCCTATAAAAATGCACTTCTACAATTCGTGCACGATGAATTGACTAACGATTCAAATGAAAACATGATGATGATGATTATGGAAATGAAAATGAAGGAAGAAGAAACAAAAGCCTCCCACGATCGTAAACACAGTCGAAAGTACATAAATCGAGAACGTGAAGCTAGACATGAAAGACTTTTCAACGACTATTTCTCCAATGAGTCAGTTTACACAGATCAAATTTTCAGAAAAAGGTATCGAATGAGTAAGGAGTTATTCCTTCGAATTGTAGAAGCTCTTTCAAATCATACATAGTATTTTCAGATGAGGGTTGACGCAACCGGTAGAAAGGGACTTTCCCCCTTACAAAAATGCACTGCTGCTATTTGTTAGTTGGCATATGGCACACATGCCAATCATTATGACGAGTATGTACGAATTGGTGAAACCACTGCAATCGATTGTCTAATGAAATTTTGTCAATTTGTGATTGAGGTATTTGGAAGCATATACTTGAGAAAACCCAATGCTCACAACGTCCAACACTTACTTCAACTACATTCTGAGGTCCATGGTTTTCCCGGTATGTTAGGAAGCATTGACTGCATGCATTGGCCATGAAAAATTATCCAGTTGCATGGAAAGGTCAATTTACCAGAGGAGATCAAGGGGTTCCAACAATAATGCTAGAAGCGATCGGATCTCAAGACCTTTGGATATGACATACATTCTTCGGCGTTGCAGGTTCTAACAACGACATTAATGTACTCAACCAATCTCCATTGTTCAACGATGTATTGAAAGGACAATCTCCTCAAGTTCAGTTTACGGTAAATGACACACAATACACGAAAGGATATTATCTAGCAGATGGTATCTACCCGGAGTGAGCTTCATTTGTCAAAAGTTTTACATATCCAGAAGATCCTAAAAGGATGAAGTTCAAACAAATGCAAGAGGCTGCAAGAAAGGACGTTGAGTGAGCGTTCGGAATCGTCCAGTCTCGTTGGGCAATAGTACGAGGTGCGGCTTGATTTTGGCACAAGGAGGCTTTGAAAGATATAATGTACGCGTGTATCATATTACACAATATGATTGTGGAGAATGAAGGTAATGCAATAAGTAACTGGAGCGATGAAGAAGTAGATTCACCGGTAGCCGCATCACATAGATTTATTCAAGAATTTCAAAAATACCTCCGAAGGCATGCGGAACTACGTGATCGGGAAGTTCATCAAAAACTTCGATCTGATTTGGTCGAACATATTTGGGAACGCTTTGGAGACAACAACAATGAAAATTAAGTTGTAACGATTGGATATTTCTTATTAGTATTTAATTACTTTGTTTTCCCATTATATTATGTAACTTTAATTATAATTCGTATCATTTTATGTTGATTTAGTTCAATAAAATCTATATTGTTACATCAGTATTTTGAATTACTAATAAATATTTATGCATAAAAATATTTTTTTCAAAGATAAAATTTAAAAATATATAAATTATTTTTTGGACGTATTACATTTGTTCTATAAATGTTTATGTTTTAAAACGATATATTTATTTTTGAAAATAAATATATATTGAAAAAAATAAAATATTTAGTTGTGAGTCCATGCTATAAAGTTTTTATGAATTTATATATAATGAAGAATAGATTTATAAAGAAAATGTTTATAAGCTGATGACGTGATATAACGTGACAATAGGAATAAACATTTTGAAAGATTTATGACTGTGGACACCCTAATGAACCAATTATTGACTTTCCACCTGTCCAATTGTTATGGACGACTAACTTCATTTGTAGGCGATTGGCACCAATTTTTAGAAAATTGATTTTTGAAAGATCGTACAAGTTGGGGCCTACCCGAAAAGATAAACCCTACCCAGCTGTATTCGTCGTGCGCTGCGGCCCAAAGGTCAAACCAATTTTTTTTAAAAAAAATAAATCAAATATTCCCCTAAAGCCCTAAACCCCTTCTCCAAGCTCTCTCCCAACTACTTCTCTCCCTCTCCCTCTCCCTCTCACTCTCCAGTTTCGAAGGTCACCGTTTTTTCATCGACGTCCATCTCAGGTATACTGATCCTCTTTCTCCCTCCCACACGCGCGCGCACACGCACACACACACACTTGCTCAAAGGCATTTCATTCTCCCAAGCTCGTTTGCCTACAATTACTAATTTTCATCGAGGATTTATCTGTATTGTGAAACTTGACTACGATCAAATTGCTAATTTTAGATTTCATTTCGTCCTGCACCTTAATTTTGTGAAAAACATTTCATGTTTCTGTGTTTGCTGGTGGTAATTGTTGTTTACAATCGAGATTGTTTTTGCTTCTAGTCGTGCAAAATATTTAATTTCTATAATGTTTTAGTTTTTTTGCCGAGGTAGCCTATTTTGAAAATAGTTGTATCTCATATTTCCATGTTTTTGCCCATATCTGTTGTGCTGTCTAGCTAGTGATTGTGGTACCACTTAGCTTCTAATCTTTTTGATACAATGCGTACGATTTTACCCTTTTGGTTAATGTGCTGGCGATCTTTCATGTTTAGTTCATATTATTATCTTGTAGAAGTAACCAATATTCATAGCAACATAGGGGGAGGGGTAAGTTTGGGGACTTGAAAGATACATTTAATAAGTTTGACTTTCAGGTGGGGACTATGGGGACTATACCTGCTTGGTGTTGAGGGTAGGGTATGATTGTGTTTCAATACCTGTATCATCTTACATTTGTGGTTATCAACTTTCTTCTTCCTTTTCAATTAACGTTGTGAAACCATGTTGTGGGCATGCTAGAGTGAGATGTTAGAATTCTTGTCTCTCACTGCTTTGTGGAAGAAGCTTTTTTATTTTTATAAAATCATGTTGGGGGCATCTGACTTCCATATAAAAACGAAGCACTATAAGCTTGTTATTGTTATTATTATTTTTCTTTGGTCACTATTCCTTAAATATTAGTCCATGTTTTGGTTCTTTGCTTATACTTGATGGATTTTCCTTGCGTTCCTTGTTCGGAAAAATATTTCCAATTATGTGAAGAGATTTATGTGGTGGAAGGCGTGCACCCATGGAAGATATATATGCTTTTGATTTGGTCCATGAGTCACCATTTCCCTTTTTCTTCTCCAAAATTTTCTTCAATGTTTATTTGATCAGGGGCACTTAGCGCAGCACGCACAAATTGCTAAACGTAGCACGTAGAATTTATTGTTTAGCATTTTGCCCTTGACTTGAATGATAAATTACCCATGTTTTTTTTTGAAGATCTTGTTTTCTTGAAGATCAGCACAAAAGAGAGAAAAAAAACTCAACTAAATATGGCAGCCCAAAAGATCTGTAAAGATCTTATTTCTTTGAAGATCAGCACAAAAGACAAAAAAAAAATTAATCCATGAATACCAGCTCCCCAGCCCGCCCACCCCCATGAGGGCCAGCTTCCCAGCCGGGCCTCACCCTCCATGAAGGCCTGCTTCCGAACCTGGCATCACCCATGAAGGCCTGCTCCCGATCCCGGCCTTGTCTTTTTTTTTTTACAAGTACACGTGCTAAGGGCATTTTAGTCAAGTTTTTTTTCCACGTGGTACGTTTAGCATAGCCCTATTTGATATCAATAATTGAAAACTAAACTGAAAGAGCATGGATCATAACTTATGATGCTATGTATGGTATTGATGTTTGGGGTAACTCAGGCCTTTTATTTGAGCAGTCCTCTATATAACAATGCCAATGTTGACTCAAATCTATGTGGTTACATATGCATGTAGGTATATAGTAAATATTCTTATCTTCACTGATGCATAAACCGATCATTCGCGATATGAATTTTGCGATGCATTTCTTAGTTTTCACTAAAAAATGGGAGAGAAAGAATATCTATTGGTTCTATTTTGTTTTTGAAGTGAAATTCTGCTCCAAAAAATGAAAACAAATGGTGATTGTGGAAAATCTGTTCAAAATCCCTTTTCTCTGCTTTTATTTGTTTCTTAAGAGATCTGCCAATCAATTCATTGTTAATTAAATAATTTTATCTTGGCTCTGTCTTATATATATTAACTACCCAGGCTATCTTCTGTAAACATGCATCTTTGTTGTAATACGCAGGCTTGTACCTCTCGTAACTTGCATAATGAAATGGAGTTGATGGACTCACCAGTGGTTTGAGGACTTGAAATGTAGAACCAGTTTTGAAAATACCTTATCACGATTATTTTCTTTATTACTCCCTTTGTCCTAAAATTATTGTCATGCTTTCCTTTTTCGTCCGTTTCAAAATAATTGTCTTGTTTGAAACTTTCCTTTTTAAGACAACACTTTTACCGCTTTACCCTTACTTTTTCATCTACTCTAATTAAGAGTCACATACACATATACTTTAAAGAAAACCATACATCAAACAGATATTAATAATCAAGTTAACTGATTTTGCTTAATCCGTGTGCTGGGTCAAATAGGACAATAGTTTTGGGACGAAGGGAGTATATCTTAATGGTTTTGCTTATGCTATGTTATTAACTATTTACTTTTTTGTTTTTTATCCATTTGTAATGCAAGCATTTCTATTCCCTCCTTTTAATCACTCACTCTTTGAGTTGTGTTGTTTTGCCTTTCAGACTTCTAATTGTCTGAATTTGAGTATGTTTGGTTTGTTAGTTTTGTTGCAAGTACATTTGAATTAACTGGACTGATGTACCTATAAATATTTTGGCAGTACAAAAATGAGCTATAAGAATGTCCAAGTTCCCAAAGGAGCTTCTGCTTTAATCAAGTTTGGAGCTCTAGCTGGACTTGCTGTGTATGGAGCTACTAACTGTCTCTACAATGTTGAGGGAGGGCATCGCGCTATCGTCTTCAATCGTATTTTTGGTGTTAGGGACGAGGTTCGTGTCTTTATTTGTCATTATATTTTAGATTGCCTATGAAAGTGTTCTTGGATTTGAATTGTTTCACACACTAGATCTTTATAAAGCTTTTCTTGCATCTCTCTCTCTCTGATTCCCCTCATGTCTTGTGCTTATTGTTAAAACTGTTTCTTGGAAAGATGATTCATTCACTGTACTTTATATATTGTTTCTCCTATATTATTTTGGTTTTCCACTTAGTGCAATACTTTTGATTGATATCCTTTCTTTAGAGATATAAGAAAGTTAAATATAGTTACTTGTTTGATGCGTACAGTTGGTCTGCAGAGCTATCTGCTGCAGACATATATGGATATTTATTAAATTTTGCTGAGTTGGTGATAAACAAGCACCTTCATGTGTATCTTTTTCACGGTTCTGTTTAAGCACTCAGCGAAGTGATTTGAAACCTAATATGGGAACGTTGAAATCTCTCTCTCTCTCAGAGCTTTCTTATGTGGACTACTTTAGGCTAAACACTAGCGGACAACTAAATGTGCTCCTTTTTATATAATTCATGGTAAAAATATCTACTGAATAGCTAAGACAGACACTGTGTATGACTGCATTATCCGGACATACTGAAGGAGCTTTAGATATCTCTTTCTGTAGGAATGTGACAATGCTAACATGGATCAAAAGGATACAAGTTTTTCAAAATTGAGTAGGGCTTGATATTATCAAAGAATAAGATGTGACTGACAGTTAGTCTGCAGAGCTTTATCTGCTGCAGACAAATGAATATATTATATTTGTTGAGTTGGTGATAAACAAAGCACCTTCATGCTTACCTTTCTCGTGGCTCTTTTTAAGCACTCAGCAAAGTGATTTGAAACCTAACATGGGAACATTGGATTATCTCTCTCTCTCTCTCTCTCTCTATATATATATATATATATATATATCAAGGAGCTTACATATTCTCTTGCGTCTTACCTTTCATTTTGGGTGGGGTTGGTAACAGGTTTTGTCATATTTACGGTTATGAAGAAATGTCCCTCGAAACTTGGGTACTTTAGGCTAACCACTAGTGGACCACTAAATGTGCTCTTCTCTTTACATAATTCGTGGTAAAAATTATCTACTGAATAGCTATGACACTGGTATGACTGCATGATCCGGACATACTGAAGGAGCTTTAGACATCTCTTTCTCTAGGAATGTGACAATGCTAACATGGATCAAAAGGATACAAGTTTTTCATAAATTGAGTAGTGCTTGATATTATAGAAGATGTGACTTAACATAGCAAAATAGCATCCCTCAGTTGGATTATCTTCTTTGTTTCTTTTTCATTGAACTCAATATAATGCTTAAGAGCCTATAGTGAGTTGTGATTCTTGTTCCGACCTTGTAAATGCTTCACACGAACATTCTTTTCAGTTTAACTTGGGTGCATATAGTACCAGTGAAGTCCGGTTTGGTTTATGTGGGTATTTTGTGCTGTATCTCTGTATAACCATCATGTGTGAAATCTGTGTAACATCATATAAAGTAGGTTGCAGACTACCAATAGCGGGCACGGGTAAAATACAAAGCATCTTATACTTTCTTAATCTGGCAGTTCAACTTATTATGTTGATAAGGGAAAGTTGTGATCGAGTACTCTCTATATGGTTCTTGGGTGCTTAATGTTTTGGAGTCAGGTACTGAAGCTATTAATGGGGTATATCCGTAGCCTTAGGCTGTAATTTTTGGGAAGGATACATGTAATGAAAGAGATGGTACCCCCCTTTAACCCTGAAATGGTCTCCTTTTTTCTCTTGGAGGAAACACTTTTGGTACTCCCTCTGTCTCATATATATTGTCCACCAGGCAAAAGCTCACATTTGTAGGATTTCTAATAAATGCCTCAACAACCATTGTCTAATTTTAGAATTTTCATTGGTACCCTTTATTTAGAGGTATTCGAAATCAACAAGAAGTCTTAAGAAATCAAGTAAATACTTAACTTGATTATGGGTATTATGAGAAACTAATTAGTTAATATGCATTGGATTTTTAGGTGACCAAAAACATTGAGACCGCTAAAAAAGGGAAGTTGGCCAATATATATAAGAATGGAGAGAGTATAAAAGCACTATTTGTTTAGGAAAAGGTTTAGGGTTATTCTATGATTCTTCAAACTTTCGTCCCCTTGTCGAAAACCGTGCACTGCTTTTATAATGTTATTAGGAAAAAGTTCAAGTAGCATTTAACTTGTATTTGAGAATTTCTTGCCTTGTTCCTGTAGTAGTGGTTCTTCCTTGGTTTTTGATTTGTATACAAGTGACATGTGCTTACATGCTGGATGTATAGGTGTATCCTGAAGGTACCCATTTTATGTACCCATGGTTTGACAGACCAGTTATTTACGACGTTCGTGCACGACCCCATCTAGTGGAGAGCACGTCTGGTAGCCGTGATCTTCAGATGGTAAGTTTTCTTCTCTCATATGCTAATATGCTCTTCTACCTTGCATGTAATTTTAATGAAATTGACAACATTTGTGTTCTAGCTAATGGATTCTCAAAATTAAATCCTTCGCATGTGGCAAAGCTACATAAAGCTTGATGAGAGCTCATGGTGCCTTGGCAATCAAAACACTCCATTCTATCCTATTAGGAGACACTGCCAGTGCATACATCATACTTAAATGAGACTAGGAGGAAAAGGAAGAGGTTATAGAAACGAACATTGGAAGTGCGGTCTTATGCGTGATTTAGATAATAATACAATTATGTTTTGTCATTTGTGCATTTAACACACTCATGTGACTGTGAGGGAGGGATGGCAGTCTCATGCTTCTTGTCATTAATTCCTTGGTTTGATCCTGTTAATTCTTTATTGAACCCTTGCATGCGCTTGAATGCTGATCCTCACCTTCATACAGCATGCATTACTGCAGTGGGTTTATTACCGTTGATCAAATGTTTGGCATCTATAGGACATGAAACATCTGTTTTACTTTTGTCTTATGCAACATCTTCTGTTCTCTTTTTTCATTTTCATTTATATCTACCGAGGTACTTTTTTCAATTTTATATTGCTCTGTTTTGAATAATCTTGCTACTTATATTTCTCAGAGCTTCTATTAGGTTTTCTTTTCTCAAAAACAATTTGATGTTATTTGTTCCAAAGCTTTTTGTTTTTCCTTTTAATGATTATGGGAAGCTGTTATGTCATTAAGTTTAGGTGCTTATGATGGCTGACTGAATGCCGTGTGGCGACTTTCTTCTTTTTTTGTTTTATTTACTTGTTAAAGCCTCTTGAATGTTTGAAAATAAGACGCTTCATGATTTTATCGGTAAACGTACTATTTCTTGCTTTCTAAACATGGCTAGTCATTTTGGTGTGATTTCTCAACATGACTTGTCCTTTTGGCGCGCAGGTGAAAATAGGTCTTCGGGTTCTTACTCGTCCTGTGCCAGACCAATTACCTACTGTTTATCGAACTCTTGGTGAGAACTACAATGAAAGAGTCCTACCTTCAATTATCCATGAAACGCTGAAAGCTGTGGTTGCCCAATATAATGCTAGTCAGCTCATTACTCAGAGAGAGGTAAGCAGCAAGGCCTTTTGCAGTTTACTATGTTTGTGCTTTAATTCTTGCTTTTGGTACGGATGTTTGTTCTACTGCCTTCCGGTGCTGTTATTAGTTCCCTATTAAGGCTCCTCTTAGTTTGATGGTTGCTGATTTGGTACAGAAAATAACATTGATTGACTTACGATTCTACAGTTTTTACCTGACTTACATTTGTCAAACGATACATTTTTAGATATGCTGAATCTTGTTAGGCGTGGGTTGCTGCTTCCTGTTTTTTGGCTTCTTGGTATATTACGAGGACTAAGTATCAGTAGAGCTACAAATTCTTAGTTTGATTCAGTTTCTTGCAACTACAAATGTTTTGTAGGCTGTTAGTAGGGAAATACGGAAAATACTGACAGAGAGGGCAGTCAATTTCAACATTGCACTCGATGATGTGTCCATTACAAGTCTGACTTTTGGAAAGGAGTTCACAGCTGCAATTGAAGCAAAGCAAGTAGCTGCACAGGAAGCTGAGAGGGCCAAGTTTGTGGTGGAAAAGGCTGAACAAGACAAACGAAGTGCTATTATCAGGGCTCAGGTGATTAAAATGCTTCAATCCTTGAGGAAGGATATCCTCCATTTTGTTCCTACATTAATAAGCATTCCATCTTAATAAATTGAAGTTTCTTATTTTTTTCTCTTTAGTATTGATAGAAGAGGCCGCTGCATATAAAGCTTGGGATTTTTTTCTTAGAATTTAAAATTTTCTTAGACAAATCTTTGCAAAAGTGAAACTCTTATGTTTTTTGGTGTTTACTCGACCAAACTTACACGAACTCCTTGCGTCACTTGTATAACCAGGGTGAGGCGAAAAGTGCCCAGCTCATTGGTCAAGCAATTTCCAACAATCCAGCATTTATCACACTGAGGAAAATTGAAGCCTCAAGAGAAATTGCACAAACTATCTCCCATTCAGCAAACAAGGTCTTGTTGAATTCAGACAATCTGTTGTTGAATCTTCAGGAGATGGGTTTGGAGAAGAAATAGATGCTCAATCAAAGGTGAAGCATCTGGTTGTTAGCCTGTCTAGTTTTATCTCTTAGCTTCTCAGCCGACGAGATTGCCTCAAGAAACTGTGCACATTAACTGAGTAGTATATCGTGTTTTCTGATTTTCAAACTCGTTAAGTTTTCATTTAGGCTGAGATAATGTTTGTTTCGTTGACGTGCTAACACACTAGTAATGGTTGAAGCTGTCAATTATATCCCAAACATGGTGGATGTATTTGTTGCTATCCTTAAATGCTTTGGCTTCAAGGAATATATTACTGCTGAACAAGTCTGGGTTTAGCTCTGGTTTTCTCTTTTACTAGGTTCCAATGCATTGCCTATCCATGATGCTAATGGATGTTGCTCCAAGAGGCATAAGAAGTTTTGGCTCCATAGCTTGCTCTTTAATAATCTGTTTCTATTGATCACACATTGAATCAATGGAGAAAGTTTATAGGCCTTTTTTTGAATATCCCTCTACTAGTGCCAGCGGAAGCCAGTTAGATACGTTCATATCACCACTTGATAAAAATGTTCCATTACAGGCAAAGTCTGCCAATCTCCGGCCTTGCTGTCCCACATCAGCTAGTTTACTGATTTGACTTAGGTAGTGATACAGACGACGTGAATATCATCTTCAGCTTAACATATTTTTCGGTAAAGAGGGTGTTGGAGATGAAAGTCAATTTCCTGTGAAGTCACATTCCATTCAGATGGAATTTCTTAGGTTAGAGCAAGCTTAGAAAATGTTAAGCTCCATACTACTCCCAGTATGGTCTTTCTGATTACTCCTTGAGCACATTATGACTGGTTGTGGTTTTAGGAATAAGGATCACAAACAGTATCTTACCTCCTTTATATACTACAGAGTACAGAGATTTCCAGTTCTGAATCCATGTCCCTGGATATGTGGTTTAAAATGCAACAACATTAGAGCATCTCCAATGGAGTTATTTGGTTAAGAATCTCCAACTATTGGGAGATCAATTCTTCATAAAAAATTCCCCACTTTGCAAAAATAAGAATTTTTCTGAGAGAGGCGGACTGCTGCTCAAGGAGAGAGTGAGGCGCACCGTCCCTTGCCATTAGGCACGTGCGTCTCACTCTCGAGTAGAGCGAGTGAGCTGCAGCATAGGTCTCATATGTCTCTCGTTAATTTTTTTGAATTGAATTTTTTTTAAATGGATGGTTTTCTTTGGTTGTCGAGTTTTTAGAGAAAAAAAAAGTTTTCAAATTTGATTTTGAAAAGTTGTTTTTTGTTTTTTTTTTGGTCTTTTGACGGTTTGCAAATATTTTTTTAATGAAAATTATAAATTAATATATTTGTATTAAAATTTATTTGTAATATTTAATATTACAATTAAAATTATAAACAGATTAAAATATTTTATTTATAAATAATATTATAAACAAATTAATTTATTTATAAATATATATATGAATTAATTAATTTGTTTGAAAATATAAAAATAAAAAAAAGTAGTGTAAATAAAGTAGATGATTTGATAGTGGGACCTATATAAGAATTGAGAAAGATTGAAAACCATTGGTAAGATAAATTCGTAGGGTGTGTTTGGTTATACCAATTCCATGACTTGGAATTGAAATTGGAGCATCGAATTCCAATTCTATTGTTTGGATGCTAAAACTTAGGATAGAATTGGAATTAAATTATAATTATATTACGCGCAATTCCATAATAAAAGTAAAAATTAAAAAAATCAATTCTAAACTATTTGGGGAAAAAAACAGGCTCGCTTCATTCCTTGACTCTCTCTATCTTCTCGGAGCAAAATGGAGGCAGATCTCTCGTTTTCTGAAGATTCCCTACCTCTCAAACGGTAAACTCATTGATCTCATCTCTTTATTTCTCTCTCCCTCTCTCTATCAAAATGGAGGCAGATCTCTCGCTTTTTTGAAGATTCCTACCTCTCAAACGGTAAACTCATTGATCTCATCTCTTTATTTCTCTCTCTCTCTATATCGTTATCTTGTTTTGCATTTTTCAATTTCGCTTGAATCTATGTTGGATCCGTTTTTGGATTTCGCTTTTGAATTTGATGATTAATCTTCACCCATCTTGATTGAGGGTTTGTACCGCTTGCTTACGCACTCCACCAAAAAGGGTATAGACTCAAGGAAGTATCTTCAGAGGTAGGTGGAAAAATGGGTGTTATGGATAATTATGAGTTAGTATATTATTCATAGATAACCATGGATAATAGGCTTTGTTGATGATTTAAGTAAAATCATTGGTCATTTGGTATAATCGGGTTTATGTTTCGAAGATGGGTGAGCTCGAATACTACATTGTGAATATGGGGTGCGGAGTGCACATTCACATAAGTTTCACGAACTTACGGGTGTTAATAATCAAAGCGTTTTTAAAAAATCAGTTGCAACAGTTTTTTTTTTTTTTGGCCGTCTAGTGACTGCTCCAAAGGTTACAACCGCTTTGAAAGGATTTCGATTATTTTGCAAACACTTTCAAGCGGTTGTCTAGTGACTGCTCCAAAGGTTACAACTATTTGAAAGGATTTCGATTATTTTGCAATGCTTTTTCTCGGCGGTTGTCTAGAACTGCTCCAAAGGTTACAACTGCTTGAAAGGATTTCGATTATTTGCAAAGGGACACATATAAACTATATATGAGTTCCTTCGCTCGCTTTTAGGCTACAAAAATTCACATAATACTCCAACGGTAGTCTCCGCTGAGTGCCGTAAATAGAGAGCAATTATAGTCTTATCCCACAAGAATATTCGTGTAACCTGTGGCATTCGATAGGGTCGAATAATTCTTTGCGTGAAAGTGCACCGTGCACGATTCTATAATATATCCAAGTTATTCGACATTGTTTTTATTAAGAATTCCCCAACAATCCGCAAGAATTATCTATCGTTGTACAATGTCGAGTGTGAAAGAAATGACTACCAATTTTGGGAAACCGGAGAAGTTTGAAGGTTGATTTTCGCCGCGTAAGAAAATGCATTTTCTGCTGACGACGTTGAAGGTGGTATATGTGTTGAGCACTCCTATGCCGTGAGGCGCCGATGATGGGACTGTGGAAGATCTCGGAAGAGGAGTAAATGGGAGAATGATGACTACATCCGTAGAGGCCATATTCTTAACGGTATGTCTATTCTCTATTTGATATTTACCAAAATGTTGAGTCCGCTAAAGAACTATGGAATTCCCTAGAGTCTAAGTATATGGATGAAGATGCCTCTAGTAAGAAATTCTTAGTTGGAAACTTTATGAATTATAAGATGGTAGATTCTAGACCGGTAATGGAACAATACAATGAACTGCTTCGTATTTTGGGTCAATTTGCTCAACATAAGATGGAAATGGATGAGTCTATTTCAGTGTCCAGCATTATAGATAAATTGCCCCCATCCTCGAAAGATCGCAAACATATGCTTAAGCATAAGAAGGAAGAGTTGACTCGGTTCAACTCGGTAGTCATTTGCGCATAGAGGAATCTCTAAGGATGCAGGAGGGCGGCAAGTCCAAAGGAAAAGAGGCTATGGATTCGACTTCCATCAATATGGTGGAAGCGACCGAGGGTTCTTTTTAAGAACAAAGGCAAGGGCCAAAATGGTGGACGCCGGTGAAGGCTCTTCTAAGAATAAAGGCAGGTTTAAACGAACCTTAGGCAACACTAGCAATGATACCGCCATGAAACCTAAGGGTGCATGTTGGATTTATGTAAAAGTGGGCATTTCAAGGCTGATTGCCGAGTAAAAAGGAGCAAGAATAAAGGATCATACAACAACAGTTCTGGGCAGGGGTCTAAGGACCAAGGTCCGCCTACACATCAAGGTCAGAATTTAACTTGTGGTATTAATTTTGATGTGAATTATGTACCATTTATTTCTGAGGCATTTTATGTGCAGGATGATGATGGTACATGGTGGATAGACTCGGTGCAACAAGACATGTATGCAAAGATCGTAGTGGTTTGAAAAGTATGAACCATGAATGATGGATCCATACTTTTATGGGGAACGAGTCAAAAGCAAAGAATTGTTGGCCAAGGAACTGTTACATTGTATTTTAGTTCCGAAAAAAGTATTTTGTTAAAGAATGTATTACATGTGCCGTGTATTCGTAAAAACTTAGTTTCTGGAAGTTTTCTATGTAGGGATGGTTTTAAACAAGTTTATGAGTCGGACAAATTCATTTTAAGCAAGTGTGGTGTATTTATAGGATTTGGATATCTATGTAATGGCATGTTTATGTTAAATATAAAGCATGATGTTGTAAACAATATTATGCCATGTTCTGAAATTGATACTTCAGTTTTGTGGCATGCTCGTTTAGGCCATGTTCACTATAAACGCATGTTATTAATGTCGAAGAATGAGCTTATTCCATCCTTTGACATGAATATGAATAAGTGTAATACTTGTATGTTGACTAAAATTGTTAGACAACCTTTTCATAATGTTAAAAGATCTTCTTCAATTCTAGAACTTATTCATAGTGATCTTTGTGACTTATATTCCACACCATCTTTGGGTAATAAGAAGTATGTGGTAACATTTATAGATGATTATACTCGTTTTTGTTATGTGTTTTTACTCCACACTAAAGATGAGGCAATAGATAAATTTATAATCTATAAAAATGAGGTTTAACTTCAATTGTCTTCTAAGATTAAGAAGATGCGTACCGATAGAGGTGGTGAATATTATGATCCATCCTATTTCGGGTCTTGTGGCATTATACATGAGGTCACAGCTCCTTATACGCCATAACAAAATGGCATAGCTGAGAGGAAGAATCGTACTCTTAAAGAGATGATTAATTCCATGTTATCTTACTCGGGTTTGAGTGAGGGTTTTTGGGAGAAGCCATGTTAACAAATTGTTATTTACTAAATAGAATTCCCAACAAACGGAATCCTATTACCCCTTATGAGCTTTGGCATAAAAGAAAACCAAACTTGGGTTATCTCATGAAGTTTGGGGTTGTAGGCGGTTGTGAGACTACCCGCGCCCAAGATTAAAACCTTGGGTGAAAGAGGCATTGATCGTATTTTTATTGGATATGCTATGCATTCCAAAGCCTATAGGTTTTATGTCATAGAGCCTAATGATTCAAGAGCGCTCACACCGTTATCGAGTCAAGGGATGCTATCTTTGATGAAACTAGGTTTTCTTCCATACCTAGGCCAAGGGATATGACCCCCACTACTGTTGGAAAAGAGATTAATGATAACGTTACATCTCAAAATGAGCCACTAGAGCTCCGTAGGAGCAAAAGGGCTAGCAAACCAAAGTCTTTGGACCCGACTTCCAAACCTATTTGGTGGAAGGGACAAGAGATGAGGTAGGATTCCAATACTCATATTGTTATAATGTTGATGAGGATCCAAGGACTTACAAAGAGGCTATGGAGTCTCAAGATGTCTCATTTTGGAAAGAAGCCATTAATGATGAAATGGATTCCATTATGGGTAATGACACATGGATCCTTACGATCTTCCACGTGGTTGTAAACCTTGGTTGCAAGTGGATCTTCAAAAGGAAGATGAAAGTTGATGGTACAGCCGACAAATATAAAGCCCGATTGGTCATCCAAGGCTTTAGACAAAAAGAAGGTATTGACTATTTCGATACTTATGCGCGGTTGCTCGATCTCCACCATTAGGTTATTGATTGCCCGGCTGCAATTAACAATCTTGTGATCCATCAAATGGATGTTAAAACTGCTCCTAAATGGAGACTTGGAAGAGGAAATATATATGAAACAACCTAAGGTTTCATTATGGCAGAAATGAGCATAAGGTGTGTAAGCTTGTTAAATCATTGTACGGGCTCAAACAAGCTCCTAAACAATGGCATCATAAGTTTGATGAGGTTGTCTTGTCTAGTGGTTTTAAGCTTAACCAATCCGACAAGTGTGTATATAGCAAGTTTGATAATACCGTAATGGTGTTATAATTTGCTTGTACGTTGATGATATGTTGATTTTCTGTACTAACCAAAATCAAGTTGACCTTTGTAAAGCATTTTTATCATCAAATTTCGCCATGAAAGACATGGGGAGGCGGATGTGATTCTTGGAATCAAAATCAAGCGAGTAACAATGGAATTTCTTTAACACAATCTCATTACATTGAGAAAGTGTTAAAGAAATTTAATTGTGCTAATTCTACTCAAAGAAATTCTCCCATGGATCCTAATGAGAAGCTTATGCCTAATACAGTAATCCGATATTACAGCCTTGAGTATTCTCGAGTGATAGGATGTTTGATGTACGCAATGACTAGTACAAGACCGATATTGCTTATGCGGTAGGCAAGTTAAGGTGTATACGAGTAACCCGGTGGTCATCATTGGCGCGCGTAAATCGTGGTGCTAAGATATCTTAAGTCAACCAAGGACTACGGTTTGTCTTATATGGGGCATCCTTCGGTGTTAGAAGGATACTGGATGCTAGTTGGATAACCAATGTAGAAGATCATTCTTCTACTAGTGGTTGGGTGTTTTTGCTTGGAGGAGGTGCCATTTCATGGGCTTCCAAAAAGCAAACGTATTTCTAGCTCGACCATGGAGTCGAATTCATTGCCTTGGCAAAGAAATTTAAAAGAGGCGGAATGGCTTAGAATTTAATCTATGAAATTCCATTATGGCCAAAACCAATTTCACCAATTTCTATCCATTGTGATAGTGCATCTACTTTGGCTAAAGCTTATAGTCAAGTATATAATGGGAAGTCGCGACACCTAGGCGTTAGACATAGCGCAGACGTGAGTTGATTACTCATGGGGTGATTTCGGTTGTGTTTGTGAGATCTCAACATAATTTAGCCGATCATTTGACCAAAGGGTTGGCTAGAGACTTGGTTCACAAGTCGCCTATTGGGATGGGTCTTAAACCCGTATGAATCTTTGGTGATAGGATACCCAATTCCCTCTAATACAATGTTAGAGGCATAATTCAATGTGGAAGGCCTATTGTCTTAGATTTACGCACATGATATTATCCCAAAGGTATGTGCTTTTACCTGCATGGTTAGGTTGAAAGTTTTTCTTTTTAATAAATCTTTTGATATAGTGCAATTGCAGTGCACAATGAAAGATTCACCTATATGAGCATGAAGTTTGGTCGCTTCAAAGAAGTTCGTGGTTGGCTTTCTATATGCTCATGAATGGATATGGACACAAGGCCTGTATAATTAGTGTCGATAATAAACTTTTGGAGTTGTTTTAACTTATGTGTATATTATCTTCATGTATTCAAAATATGTAAAAGGGTTCAATACTTAGACACACCCTAAATACTCGAATATTTGAAATGTGTAATATTACTAAGGTGGTAATTCAATCTTCGTGACATTGCCATTAATGCATGAGTTGTTATATTTGTCAGTTTTAACTAAACCAAGGATTATACTTAAATGGGGAGGATTGTTGATGATTTAAGTAAAATCATTGGTCATTTGGTATAATCGGGTTTATGTTTCAAGATGGGTGAGCTCGAATACTACATTGTGAATATGGGGGTGCGAGTGCACATTCACATAAGTTTCACAAACTTACGGTGTTAATAATCAAAGCGCTTTTAAAAAATCGCTTGCAACAGCTTTTTTTTTTTGGGGTTGTCTAGTGATCGCTCCAAAGGTTACAACCGCTTGAAAGGATTTCTGATTATTTTGCAACAGTTTTTTCTGGCGGTTGTCTATTGATTGTTCCAAAGGTTACAACTATTTGAAAGGATTTCTGATTATTTTGCAACAGTTTTTTCTGGCGGTTGTCTAGTGACTGTTCCAAAGGTTACAACTGTTTGAAAGGATTTCTGATTATTTGCAAAGGGACACATATAAACTATATATGAGTTCCTTCGCTTCGCTTTTAGGTTACAAAAATTCACGTAATACTCCAACGGTAGTTTCCAGCTTTCGAAAGTGCCGTAAATAGGAGAACAATTATAGTCTTATCCCACAAGAATATTCGTGTAACCTGTGGCATTCGATAGGGTCGAATAATTCTTGCAGGAAAGTGCACTATGCACGATTCTATAATATATCCAAGTTATTCGACATTGTTTTTATTAAGAATTCCCCAACAATCTGCAAGAATTATCTACTGTTGTACAATGTCGAGTGTGAAAGAAATGACTACAAATTTCGGGAAACCGGAGAAGTTTGAAGGGGTTGATTGCCGGCGCGTAAGAAAATGCATTTTCGCTGATGACGCTGAAGGTGGTATATGTGTTGAGCACTCCTATGCCGAGGCGCCGGATGATGGGACCGTGGAAGATCTCATGAAGAGGAGTAAATGGGAGAATGATGACTACATCTGTAGAGGCCATGTTCTTAACGGTATGTCTGATTCTCTATTTGATATTTACCAAAATGTTGAGTCTACCAAAGAACTATGGAATTCCCTAGAGTCTAAGTATATGGACGAAGATGCCTCTAGTAAGAAATTCTTAGATGCCATAACACTCCTTTTGCCACCCGAGAGCACCATATCCGATTAATTGTTATTGTCGATGGGAACAATTTTGATGTATTGTTATAGCTTTGGTGGTTCCTGTGTTTTGTTGGACTTGGACGTAAGTCGTAACCCTTTTCTTCTGATAAGTTTGGCGAAATTGGGAATGTATAGAGAGTACAGGTTTGGACTTTGGTGTGTGTAGTGGTTTATAGCGATCAGCTTTCTCTGTTTGGCTGCTAGGCTATTTTGAAATCATATCTTTATTTTAATACTCCTTCCCTTTTGAAAAAACAATTCGGTGGGAAACGCTCTTCTAATATACTTTATTTATCAATTTCTTTTTTCAGCATTTGGTGGTGGGGTTGGGCAGGGAGTGGGGGGAGTAGGGAAAGGTGTGATTAGGTCTGGTAATTGTAACTTATTATTCATTAACTCATTTAACCTAACCCATTAATTATTCGACTCAACCTAACTCATTAATATTTTTGGGTTGAAGCGAGTAGCTTATTTCGATCTAATAATATTAACGTGTTGGATCGGGCCGGGTTAAAGCAGGACGGATTCGTTATCCATTTCGACCCGTTATTTTTTATGCTATAAATTTATGTTTTTTGGGGGAAATTTTTTGGGTTGAGACGGGTCGAACTGCTTTAACCCGTTACCCGTTTCAACCTGACTCATTCCGATCCAACCCATTTCAATCAATTTGACAATTGGGTTCTAATGGGTTTCGACCTGTTTCAACCCATTATTCATTCTAACCGATCCAATTGCCAGGCCTAGGTGTGATGATGGCAAACAGTTTTAGAGGAAGATTTGAAATAAATACTCCCTCCATTCTAGGCGAAGAGTCCACTATTCTATTTTGGGATGTTTCACTTGAAAAGTCTATTTTCAAAAATTATGTTTACTCTTTGGAAAAAAAAACTTTTCAACGTTACCCTCCATATGTCATATAAGCATCTTGATTCCGTTCAAAACTGTTTTGTTATTATGACCAACTCTAATAATACTTGTACATTCATTAATTATTAGCCTTTTCAAACATACTCTTTGGGGTGGAACGAAGGAAGTATTGCCTATTAGAAGCAAAAGGAGAATAATCTTTAGGAACACAAACACTTAAGGCCAGGCCCTCGTATATACGATGATAAATATACATGGTTTGCATCTCATTGCTGAGAGAGATTCAAGGGCGGTCTGTGATTCCTTGAATTGAACGAGACATGCACTGGGAATGTATCTGTGATTCCAATACCAATAGTAGTTCAGTAAAGGGCTTCCGAAATTTAGTGATTCAATTATATGTTGAATATGATAATAAAAATTACTTAAATCTTCAATTTATTAAACGCATTCTAAATTATGGGTTCTTAAATTTTCAGAGTATGGCTGGTAGCTCGGTGGATGTTAATGCCTTAGTTACAAAGGAAAAAGGTGAAAAACAAAAACAACGAAAAGTGATTGTGGAATATTATGTAGCTACTTCAGTTATAATTTCTATTTGGTGGCATGAGTTGCACATGGTGAAGACTCCTTCTAGAGATTTGAGTAATGCTAGGGAGTTCTTTTTTAAAAGACTTTACTATGGGATGGATGCAATTTGTAAAACACAACTACGGCTTAACAAAGATACTTTCAATATTTTATATAAAAAATTGAGTGAACAAGGAGAGCTTCGTCCAACAAAACACGTTACTATTGAAGAAGCAGTGACAATGTTTTTATATATCCTTGGGCATGGACTAATCTTCATTTTGATGTATTTCTTGGCAGAGTGCAAATATTAATTTCAATGTATTTTGATTTATTTTGATGTATTTTAATATAGAAATTGAAATTAAAACATATATTTTGTATCGTGGTTCTCATATGCATTTATCACGATTCATCAGTGTTAGCTTTCATGATTTTTTATACAAAAATTGAAGTAGCACATGTATTTTGTATCGCAGTTCATATATTTATATATTGCGATTCATCAGTGTTAACATTCATAATTTTAAATACATAAATTGAAGTAAACATGTATTTTGTATCGATGTACATATATTTATATACCGTGGTTCACATAATTTTCTAGATGTTGATACAAAAAGTAGAAACATAGTGGTTCCCAAGCATTATATGATGTACTCTCGTCTCTCTTGTATGGCGGAATCTCTTGACCGCTTCATGAACTCTGACGCTCCTAAAGCTACTACACAAATGGTGTTAAACGAGTTGTCTAAAGTGGAAGATTTGAATCAGACCATGCTTTTGAAAGCGGTTGATCTATTCATGAACGATTAAAGGAAATTTTAGACATTTGCAGGTCTTCCAAATTAGTTGAAGGCACAATATGTTTTGATGCAACTTGATCTTGTGTAGTAGTGTTTGTTAGTTTATTAGAATTATGTGGCTTTTTATTATTATGGGTGGTTAAATTTATTGATAGTAGTAATATTACTTGTTGGTTAAACTTATTGACGGTAGTAAATTTAGTTGTTGGGAGAATAGTAATATTAAACTGTGTTAGTTTTTTTATTTTATATTTATGAAAGTTAAAACTTGTTTGGTTATTATATATTTTTATTATTTGAAACATTTCTTTTTTTATTATATATTTTTTTATAATTTGATTTTATATTAAAATGTGTTAGTTTTTTGTATTTTATATTTTATTGTAGGGAATATAAGAGGAAACACATATAAGTGAATAAATTCATTTCCGTGAGACTAAATGAGTATCCAAACAATAGAATTTGGAATTGTAAATCAATTCTAATGAAATTCTATAGATATTGTTGAGAGTCAATTCCTTCCCGGACGTCATCTTCAGCACCATTTTGCCTTGACCTTTAACTTCAGAAGTGGTAGAGTTTCCCATGAAAATATTCTTGCCATTCTCAACAGTTTCAAAGGTACTGAGCATCTCTCTGTTGGAGCACACATGCCTGCTGACACCAGTGTCAATCCACCATTGATTGGGGTTTGAACCCACTAAGTTCACTTCAATGACAACCACAGCAAGGTTCAGGTCAGATACATTATGTTTGCTTCACGGTCTCTACTTGGCTTCTTACAAGTTGTGGCCTTGAGACCCGTGCCACTACAACTATAGCACTTTCCAGAAAATCTCTTCTTAGAGATTCCTCCATTGGTCCCAAATTGAACCCTTTTCCAGCAGCAACCTTGCCTTTGCCTTTTGAGCTTTGGCCATGCTCCACCATATTGGCTTTAGCAGCCATAGGAACGAATGTTTTCTTTTCAGAACCATGGTTGTCTTCTTCAATACGAAACCTGACAAGAAGTCGTTCAACATTCATCTCCTTTCGCTTATGTTTCAGATAGTTCTTAAAATCTTTCCAAGTTGGAGGCATTTTGCCAATAATTGTAGCCACTTTGAAGGTTTCACTCACAACCATCCCTTCAACTTGAATCTCGTGAAAATTAATTGTAGTTCTTCCACTTGACTGTAGACAGTCTTGGAGTCCACAATTTTATAATCCAGGAAGCGGCCAACAATAAACTTCTTGGCTCCAGCATCCTCGGATGCATACTTGTGGTCCAACGATGTTCACAACTCCTTTGCCATTTTTTTATAACGGTAAACATTGTACAATGAGTCTGTCAACCCATTCAATACATAGTTTCTGCAAAGGAAATCAAAATGATTCCATGCGTCCACAGCAGTTACAGCTTGGATATCATTCTGATTCTCACCCGCCGTTGGAGGATCTTCTTTCAGAAACCTCGCTAAGTTCAAGGTAGTCAAGTAGAGCAGAATCTTCTGCTGCAAACGCTTAAAATTCAAGCCATTGAATTTCTCCGGTTTCTCGCTATGATGCACCGGGACAAAAGGATTGGTCACAATGTGATTCACTAGCATTGGTGACTGTTGGATTCGAAGTCAAGAGATTCAAGGTCACATTGTTCTCCATTCCGGTAGTTTGGGTATTTGGTTCAGTTGTCATATCTGAAATATGAACACAATGAGAATACACAATTCTATAATTTGTAAAATGTATGATTTTCCCTTAGAAGCGTCTACTGTTATCCACGATAACATTACTAATCTGTTTTAAGATTGTTAGAAACATACAAGGGAAAATATATAAATCAGATTACAGAATTGATAAACAATTGAAGTAGTTACTGTTATGAGGAGTACTGGACTAGAAGTCTTCTTGTGGTAGTCTACTGGTAGACTTAGCCTTAGAAGTCTGCTTGTGAAAGTCTTCTGGTAGACTTAGCCTTAGGAAGTTTGCTAGTAGCGTAAGCCTTAGGAAGATTACTGATACGAAGGGCTGCTGGCACAAAATGAAGTCAGTTGGAGCGCCTTTAAGTCTGCAGTTGCTTCTTGCGAAGTCTGTTGTTGAACCTGTGGAAGGAAAGTCTGCTACTGGTCCGAGGCCTGTGTCGAACACAGTTTCCTTAAAACAGATTCGTCCCTTCCCGTAAGTGTTTGGAAGCTTTACTAGACGTCTGTCTCCCATGATACAACGGAGACAATCGGTGAGACCTTTAGCACTAAGGTTTCCAGTGAACTGGTATTGTGTCTGACTCTATCACCAATATGAAAACATGAGGACGAAAGACTTCCCTCAACGAAAATGCATAATGCAGAAGAGAAATGGTGATTGTTTGTAATCGTGTTTTTTAATTGTGGATGATATCTCCATTATATAGGCTAAAGTAGAAAATGAATTGATTACGATAATTAATCAGACGTATTGATTCACCCATAAGAAACTCATTAAAGTGTCATGAAGGTAGAATAATTTTGCCAATTAAATGCTGAAGTTACAAAAACTAAATAATAATTAACAAAACGTGGGTTGGTCTGAATATGAAAATTTGGTCTGACATTTGTGCCCACGGGACGCGCTCGCACATGAGTACGGTTTCCCGAAGGCTAAACTGGACCATGATTTGCACCTCCCCCCTGCGTGGGCACGGGCGAGAGAGTGCCTCCATTCCACACAAGCTTACCCTTACCACATAAAGCATTTGTATATAAACCACTCAAGCTTTTGTTAATTTCTCAATGTGGGATAAACCTATTTCCAACACCACTCTTTAACCAATCATAACTTATTCATCCCAATACGAAATTAGACAAATGAATATATGATTTCGATGTTCTTATGGATTAGAACACGTTTCATAATTACCCTTGTCATTACACAAATGACACATAATGAAATCATACCTCAAGATTGCACAATTTCATTCATTAAATACAATTTTTCCAACAGAAAGAAGAAATTAGAGAGAAAGATCTCAACTGAGAGAGAGAGAGAGAGACGATGGATTGAGAAAGTGAGCGAGAGGCGAGAGCCACCACCACCACCCACCACCGTGGTGTGTGCTGTGTAGAGGTTGGCAGAAGGTGAGTGGTAGCATGGGGCGACAGAAGGGTGGAATGCAAACTTGGAACCCTATAATTTAAATCTAGGTTTTTTAGGGAGATCGAGAAAAGACGGGTTCTACTTGATTTTTTCTAGAGTTCAAGAGAGGGAAGTGAAGTCTTTCTTCACGCATCAAACAAAGAAAGCTCAGGGAGAAGGTCCGATGCTGCTGTCTATGGCAAATTGGCAATGGTGAAGAGAAGAATGAATGAGGTCTGTCTGATATCTCTTTCCTCTTTAAATTGTTAAAGGAAAAAACAAGAAGTTATACAAATTACAAAGCATATCTTATATATTATAATAGCTATATAATATTATATTATATCTATATTATAAAAGAGTTCAGGATCTAACTAGCGACCTTGATCGAATTGTGTCAAATACAATTGACGGTCCAGATTGATTCATAAATATATGAGTTACTTATAAATCCCTCAGTTATGAGTTTTGTTTGAATACCCCCTCCACAATTACATACTCCCTCCATTATGAGTTTTGTTTATCCCGAACATCCATTGAACTGATTTCATATAAATACCGTGTATATGACATGGGCACAAATACTAGTATATAATATAGTAATATGTTTATTCAAAAATATGGGGTACTCGATTGGGTAATTCGGATAACAATTTAAACCCACCCAATAAATTATAGGGCAAATTTCAAGTGGGTAAAATTTTAGAAACATGTTTTCATCTAGGATCATCAATTTTTTGGACATTTCATATAACTACAAATTGGTTGTCAAATGACAAAAATGTCATTAATTAAGACAAAAGTCATCCGACCTAAAAAAACCAAAAATGATGATGTCAAGTCTTGGCATCAAGATTGTTTTTACAGATTTTCATAACCAAAAAAATTCAAAAAAAAACTGATGTCAAGGCTTGGCATCAGGGCTGTTTTAACAATTTATTCAAGCAAAAATAAATAAAAAAAAGTTGATGTCAAGGCTTGGCATCAGGGCTGTTTTGACAATTTATTCAAGCAAAAAAAATCAAAAAAAGCTGATCCCGAGGCTTGGCATCAGGGTTGTTTTGATAATTTATACAAGCAAAAAAAAAATCAAAAAAAAAAAAGCTGATGCCAAGGCTTAGTTGTTTTGACAATTTATTCAAGCAAAAAAAATCAAAAAAGCTGATACCAAGGCTTGGCATTAGGGCTGTTTTGACAATTTATTCAAGCAAAAAAAAATCAAAAAAAGCTGATGTCAAGACTTGACATCAGGGCTGTTTTAACAATTTATTCAAGCCAAAAAAATCAAAAAAAGCTGATACCAAGGTTTTGGCATCAGAGCTGTTTTGACAATGTATTCAAGCCAAAAAAAATCAAAAAAAGGTGATGTCAAGGTTTAGCATTAGGGCTGTTTTGACAATTTATTCAAGCCAAAAAAAATTTTAAAAACTGATGTCAAGGCTTGGCATCAGGGCTGTTTTGACAATTTATTCTAGCAAAAAAAAAATCAAAAAAAACTGATCTCAAAGCTTGGCATCAGAGCTGTTTTGACAATTTATTCAAACAAAAAAAATTCAAAAAAAACTGATATCAAGGCTTGGCATCATGGTTGTTTTGACAATTTATTCAAGCCAAAAAAAGCTAATGCCAAGGTTTGGCATCAGTACTGTTTTTACAATTTATTCAAGCCAAAAAAAATTAAAAAAAATGCTGATGCCAAGGCTTGGCATCAGAGAGCTGTTTTGACAATTTATTCAAGCCAAAAAAATTCAAAAAAAAAAAACTGATGCAAAGGCTTGACATCAGGGCTGTTTTGACAGTTTATTCAAGCCAAAAAAATTCAAAAAAAGCTGATGTCAAGGCTTAGCATCAGAACTGTTTTGACATGTTTAAATGAAGACATTCGGTAATAAAAGTGGCCATCGTTCTGACCGATCTTTGCAACCATCTGCAATGGGCTTATATATTGGATCATTCTTTGAATATCCCAGTTCTCACTAAACAAGATAACATGATTTTTTTTCCTTTTTTTGATAAGTAAGATTACAGTGAATTTCTTCCAAGCTTGAATACCATCAAAACGGTGATGGATATCCTGCACTTTCAAGGAATAATCTATCACGATTAAGACAAGGAAGAGACACCAAATCCCCATTTTCTACAAATTCACCCCCTCCCGACATATCGTTGCAGCCATGGCTTTCCGGTTTTATTACAATGGATCAATAAACAAAGCTCAAGATCCTAATTGAAAGATCCTTTTCAAGTAATTTGGTTCAACATATCCCTAGTTTATCCATTGCCAAAACAATCAAAAA
>CM028381.1:61277071-61341944 GCA_013146195.2 Codonopsis lanceolata
AGGCTACAACCACGACTCAACAAACAGTGGCGCCGAAAGAATAAGGGATTCGCCATTTTTCCCGGCTCCAATATCACCCGAAAAGCCCGCTCTAATTTAAAGGTGTATTCTTAAAAATCCCTATTCTCAAAGTGCGATGACATTACATTTTAGATGTCCGGGTATAGTTTTATTTTCTATATGAATTTATTTTTGCATGTGTAACATACCGCATCATATACATTATATTGCATTATATCATAATGTTCCAGAGTTTCTTTTACAAAAAAAAATAAAAAAAATATATATATATATATATATATAAATACAAAAAAGAAGAGATACTAATGTTCACAGAACTAAAGCTAATGTGCTTGGACGACCGGGCCTGGGAAACCACCCACCATGACCTTGGGACCCGCCGGTGCCACCCATTCGACCTCACTCGCCTGACCGCTGCGATCCATCATCGTCGTCTCGGCAAGCTCAGCCGCCGCACCGAAGCCAAGCCTTACAAGAAAATTCATCTGGGCTTCGATACAATTTGTCGATGCTAAGAAGCCCAGCAGCAGCTTTCTTATAAGTAGACACGCTCACCGAAAAAAAAAATGAATGAAAGAAAAAATGTCGGGCCTCGAAAAAATATGTGAATAAAAAATATATATATAATAGAGACAATAAAGGTGGAAGTGTCTACCGAACGAGCTCAAGCCTCCGCGCGACGCCCGAATCTCGACATCGTGAGAACTCCGCCTCTACTAATCCACCGCCCCACTCATACCGAAAGGTAGTAGAAAATATCATCGGGCCCCAGAACATCGTTCTCGCCGGGAAGTAGATGGCCTGTGCCCGATGAAGCATCGAATGCCGCCTCGGGCACAACAGAGTGTGAGGAGGGAGATGCAGCTTAATCTCGTGAAATCCTCGTATGACATCAGCTGGATAATTTGCCGCTGAACGGGTATTTCCCCGCATTGCAGACCTGCAGCCGCCGCTCTATCACCTGGGCAGAGGCCAAGGGGGCACCACTGAGCCATTAGAAAGCCCGAGTGTCGACGATTCACCCTAAGCCCTCGTCTGAAGAATCACCATGATGGAAACCATCAATATCCAGGCGTAATTTGAACATCAAAGTATGATAATGACCCTCCGGGCCTTCGGGGAAAAAGTGCTGAACCGGACTAGAACCAACAATCCGCTCACCACTCTCCCAGTGTTACAACTCTTGTCATCGCTTGGATCGACCACATTCTTTGTCAACATATTGGGACACATGGAGGAATTTGGTGACCAGGTCGAATGAGGCGCCAGTGAAGAATAAGAAGGCCCAGGCACACAAAAAATATATATAAAAAAAGAAAAAATAAATATGTTGTCAAAAAAAAAAGATATATATATATATAAAATGATACATAAAAAAAAGAAAATGAATGAAAAAGCAAGAAAAGGCATATACCTCCACCACAGGGCAAACCCATTCGGGGGTCGGTGAATCGTTCAGGTGCGGCCGTCCATGGAAGCATATAATTCCGGTAAACCCGACTGTCCCCGATCATACGAAGGGATCCGATCGAAATCAGTAAGGCAAGCTAAGACTCCGGAGGCCCTCGTGGTGACAGAGGAGTTAGCAAAGAAATGCGAGGAGCCCGTAGAAGAAAAGAGAAACGCTCGTGCCACTCGAGTAATGCTAGCGGGCGTCATCAAGAAATTACCGACATTATTAAGAAGCCATTGCCGAACGCTGCTGATGTATATCTCGTCCGACGATTTGAAGCGAGGCTCGAAGCCCAGGAGGTCCACGATCTCCTCCCTACGATGTCGGAGAATAAAATCAAGAGCCAGGGTCTCCCCTATGCTGGTAGGGATTCCTGTAATCGCAGCAAAGTCACAAGGGGTCATGGTCGCCTCCCCCCAGCTGAAATGAAAGGTGTGAGTGGCATCCCACCAGAAATCCCGAAGCACATCGAAGACGGGAAGAAAGTTGGTGAAGTGGGTAAAAGAATGCAGAAAGTGCTAAACCCGAACCCTCCACCAACAAGCTGTGCGGCCTTCCGGGGTAACATATCAAAATTTCAGCCACATCAATATATGATACCGCACTCTTTCAAACTTCCTGCGAACTTGAAAAAAAAAAAAAAAAAAAAAAAAAGAGGTAAGTTCTCTACCCTTATTCCCTTCTCAGTACAGTCCTTTAAGTAAATAATGAACATATCACATGTTTTATACTTCATGATTTTTAATAAATTCTTTTAGCACAAATAATAAAATAAAATAAAATAAAATAAATCTTGTTCATAACAAAGAAAAAATAAATAATCCTTTAAATCGTTATATACCATTTTCATACATGTACATAAATTTACATGTAAATAAACATCATTCTTTTTCAAAAAAAATAAAAAATAATAAAAATAATAATAAATAACAAAAACAAAAACAATTTTTTTTTATATTTTGCATATACATAATCCATTTTACATCTTAAAAATCATAAAAATGCATATTAGAACTGCATTTGCCATGTATATAATAAAGTGTGAAAAATCTATGCATCATTTAATAAAATGTTCTGCATTGCATTTGCATCAAGTAGAATAATCCATGCATTCATATTGTGCATTTCATTTGTCCAATAAGCTGCCATAGGGGTATGCTAAAAAGAAGATAAAATACCAACAATCATCAAAATAAATATCTTTGTGGTATTTAATATACCCCTGCAGCAGTTGCATGCTTGAAAAATAAATCTAAGGACACGAAAAATATCTGTTTTGTCCTGTTTTTATCCGAAAATATGTCCGAAAAGCGTTTCGGAAAAATTAAATTTATACTCCGAATATTCCGTTTCGCGATTCTATTGCATGCAAAAATGTGATTTAATGTAAAACATGCATCATATAACTCCATTTGCATTTAGAACATAAATCATGCATAGTAGGGTCAAATAGTGACCGCTAGTTCAAATCATGCATCGCAAAAATAAATCATAGAAATTTCATACATTATCACTCAATCACATCATTTAGGCATAACTAGGACATGCATATACATCACTAATAAAGTCAGGAGTGCTCCAAAAGTCCCAAACAGTGCAGAAATTTAGCAGATCTGAAGAATATCCAGGAAAATTGCTAGAAAAAGAAAAATCTTACAGTGGTCAGAGGAAGGTTAGACACGTGGGTGTCCCGATCTCGTAAAAATATTCCTCATCCTTAGAATACTGGATAATTGAGTCCTGTTCGAACTGCTAGAGGTTCTCTCCTCCTCCCACCAGATTCCAGGCGCATCGGTGCCTTCCCCTTCCTGGATCGCGAAGAAGATGACATCTGCTAAGTAAAACACTGAAATTAGCGGAAGAAAATCGAGAAAAGGAGCGAAAATGAAGAAAATAAAAAGAAAAAAGGAAAGCAACAGCAACAACGGCGACGAGCAAAGAAATGAAAGAAGAAGGAAAAGAAAGAGAGGCAGTAGCCTCTTTGTCCCTTACTCCCGTCACTTAAGGGGAGAAAAAGGGAATTTTCCCTTTTCCCCCTCCAAAGTTTGAAGCTGCAACACTTCAGTCCTCATATTTCAAAATTCTCACAATGGTCCCTGAGCTTAACGGAAAGTTAACAAAGTCAGTTTTGTTAACCAAAATTGGCAACCATTCACCAGAGGACAAAGGAAATAATATCCCCAGCAGATCAAAAAAAAAATCATGAAAAAAGAAAAGAAAAAAAAAAAAAGGGAAAGAAAAGAAAAGAAGTGAGCAAGAATAAAATCCCCAAAGAAGGGGAACTACGCTTTGGTCCGATTCCTTGAAAGGATACGTGGCCCTTATCTTTATAGGTCCGACCATCACAAAAAAAAAAAAAAGAATAAATTCCCCAACAAGAGCATGGCGAATCACCGAACTTGGCACCACCCCAAGAATGATAAGTCGTGCACAAGATTCCTACCCTGACTCTAGAATAATTTCTTTTTTAAAAGAAAGTTTTTTACTTTTGTTCTCAAATAAAAGAAAAACTCTTTTTCAAATTGAGTTTTGACATAAAAAAAAGGAATATTTCAAAAACAAAAAAAGAGGAATATTTCAAAAAAACAAAAAAAAAAGAGGAATATTTCAAAAAAAAACAAAAAAAAGAGGAATATT
Organism: Codonopsis lanceolata; assembly: GCA_013146195.2. Lineage (NCBI taxonomy): Eukaryota > Viridiplantae > Streptophyta > Magnoliopsida > Asterales > Campanulaceae > Codonopsis > Codonopsis lanceolata. The sequence continues at coordinate 61,281,183 of CM028381.1, forward strand.
TCAAAAAACAAAAAAAAGAGGAATATTTCAAAAACACAAAAAAAGAGGAATATTTGAAAAACAAAAAAAAACAGGAGAGCGAAAAAAAGAGGCGGAAAAGAATGTTTTCCACTTCACAATTTTCGAAAATACTTGAAGAATGATCAATTTGCCGTGTTCTCAGCGACGGATCTTTATCGCCGAGTGCCGATATCTGAAAGTTTTCGGTTATGTTTGGAAACAAGGCAATGACCAGCCGACATAACTTAGAAAACTTTCTAACACGCTTCAACGACAAGGTATTGACCGTTGAAATGTGGTGGCGTAAAAACATTCAAATCTTCATACAAGATTTGACAACGGTTTCGGACCGAAGAATACGGCTTTTCGAAAACACAAAAATCTTTTCCGTTGTGTTCTTGATCGGCTCGACCCAAGAACATGACATCCTCACTTGGTTGTAGTTTAGGTTTTGGCCCGAACTACGCTTGGTCGCTTGGTCCGATTTTTAATAGGAATGAAAAGCGACCTACATTAGTAGGTCCGACCATCGAGCACATTAAATTCATATCGCTTAAAATCGCGATAACTTTTTATAACCGACTAAAAATGTCTAGGTTATAGAGTTTGGATATCATGTTCACTGTGCATTATAACTGCTACCAATTGCATTCTCCCGTTCTTAAATGAACGAAATTGGAGAGTCTCTTGTTTATCAACGATGTTCGCCTACTCAAGTAAGCCTTAAGGTTACCCGTAGACTCCATCGCTGAGGGGCTCTCAGAAACCCCATTTCGCACCCTCGGTATGTAACTCGACTTAAAATATCAAGAACTGTTAAAACTTAACGAATATCAAGTTCTGTGAGTCAAAAATGCGAAAGGAAAAGTTGGATGCGCAAAGCAGTGAACCTGAGGGGGAAGTGCAAAAATCTGAAACTTGCAAAGCTTCATGGTGCCGCACCAAGGGTGCCTTGGCCGCACCATGAGGATCACTGTGCGCCTCTCTCAGATTGCTATGGTACAACGTTTAAAGCACAAGGTACAACTCACCAATGCAAGGGAAACAAACGAAGGAATGCCACCGTGTCCTCTCAAGATAAAGAGACCCCGGCCTCTCATCTTTCGGTTCTGCGATAGAAAAATAAGCTCGCTTCGCGATCATTCGATAGGTTAGTACGAGAGGTGCGAGATAGGTGAGTGGAAGCCCCTAGAGTCTCCAAACCCCGTCCAAACTCTGCCAAATCAAAAAACTCATAGGTTATAAGTGATCCCTAGCCTAGTTGTTAGGTATCCACCTTACTTCCCCAGTCCAAAAATCCCAAAGTAAGCCGTTACTTTGCCCGAGTAACGAGCTGAAAAGTCAATAAATTAAGTCTAGGTTCCGCCCAACCAAAAGGCCAAAACCTACCCAAATAAGTGTCACTGCCCGAGTTGATAAGCCCAAACCCTCGATATAAAGCGTCATTACGCCCAAATCAAAACAACAACACACACAAACAACAAAAGACTTCCTCTCCCCAAGGACGAAGGCGAGCACCGCCGCTCTAAAAGGTAAAACCTTTAAGAGCGTCGTTATTTCTATTTATTTACTATTTATTTACATTTTTTTTATTTTTTTTTATTTTTAAAAAAGTTGTTATTTAAATCGGCAATGCAATGTAGCCCATATATAAGCCTTTGCCGGATTAGAATAGGAAATATTATGTAAAAGAGCCGTTATAATGGCCAAATATTCTTAAATATGTTTGTAATTATTGGAAGGAAACGGCTGCGAGTCCGTAAATAATGTGGCCACGAATGTATTTGTTTAAATTTCCCTTGTCATTATAATACCTTATTTATTTGCTAAATAAATGTGACAATAAGCATACTTGACCAAAAACCATTTTCGAGACCGAAGAAGAGTTGGGTGCCTAGCACCTTCCCAACTCGTAACTTAGCCTCCGAACCCGCTTTTTAAAATCTCTCTTTTTTACGGGTTTTTCTTTATTTTTGCCTTAGAATAAAGATGGCGACTCTAAAACTTTCTCGATCCGGTGGGGCCTCGCAACATTCCCTCTTTGCACTTTCTTGTTCTCCCCTAAAAAAGGGAGATACGGGAATGGAGGGGTGATGCATTCCCATATCCTGGTATCCCCTAAACAAGGGATAACTTGATGCGGGAAACTCATAACTCCCATAGTGATCTGAATGGGCCATAAGGCTATTTTCAATAAATCCATAATGGGGGCGTCGCAATATCCTTTCTTGCACTTCTCATTTTTCCCCTGAAAAGAAAAGGGGAGAATGGGAATGGAAGGGTAATGCATTCCCATATCCTGTTATCCCCGAAACAAGGGATAACTCGATATGGAAAACCATCGATTCCATATTGGATACAAAATCCACTCGTGGCAACCGAGGCACATTCCAACGTGCTAATATAGACAGACTCTCTCGCACTTTTGATTTCGTCTTCCCCTAAACAAGGGAGGGTGGAGCGAGAGCGTGGTGTCCCGCATCACGCACGCCGCACTCCCTATCCAAGGGCGCGCGGGGCGCGGGGCACACCCCGGGAACCTCACAGGCTCATAACTATAGTAGAATGGAAAAGTAAGGGTAAAGTGGTAAAATTGTTGTTCTAAAAAAGAAAGTTTCAATCAAGACAATTATTTTGAGACGGACGAAAAATGAAAGTAAGACAATAATTTTAAGACGGAGGGAGTAATACATTTATTATAGGGCTTATTGCGATGATTCATTTATTTATTAGTTAATATCATTGGGTTTTAGGTCAATTTTTAGCATGGTGGACCAAAGGGGAGAATGAAAGTTAAGTATGGCCACACTGAAACTCTCTCTTGTTTAGTGGTCCACTAGATTTTGTGCCTGTTAACATGATACTAACATTGTGCTATAGGTATGAACACAAATACCTTGTATATTAACATGAATGCCTGTTAATGCCAAACAAAGTAAAATACTTGAAGTAAAACAAAAACCTTCCATATCCATCATTTTCTGCTCATTTTCGCAACGAAATAGAAGCCGTGTCTCCTTCCAAATAATACAAGAAATGATTTACATAATTGGAAAATTCAATTTTCCAAAAAGAGATGCGGCTTCATCAATACTTGTATCTTATTAACTAGAAAACTATGAACATGTTGAATTTTTACCTATATATTAACTTACATGGTAAACGGTATTCAAATTCCTCTTTACTCTCTATTTAAAAAAAGTCTTGAATCAGCTAAGATTATATTAATGTAAGAGTGATGCCTTATAAGAGGTGATTGTTCAAAAGAAAAATAGGTAACTGCTGATAATATTAATTGTAGAGGGTGACTTTGTAATTGGGAGTTAAAGTGGATAACTACACTCACACATGTGAATGTGAGAGTGAATTACAACCGTTAATTTTTTTAAGATAATTTAATCTCAATCTCTAAATAACTTTAGTCAATTGCACATGTGTGAGTACGGGCTCTATTGTATATTAGACTAGATCTTTATGTCGGTGCCTATGGCACGGTGCCAGTATATCTGATTTCGTCAATTGAAAAGACAATGCCTAAATAGAAGGTGTGATTTAAAAAAATGTTACAGTTGAGAGGTGAAGATTATATACCACAAATTCGTATCTACAAGTAATCATGAGTTACCTCGTGCGAACTTGAACCTTGACCAAAACGAAAGACTTTCTGCTTGAGCTACGATCTTCGTATGTCACGATCAACAATCCTGCAAGTCTCTCTCGTTGGATTGTTATCACGTAGCACGAATATCAACCTCTGGTTCACACCGCAAACCCAAGCCTCTCGATGGTTAGGCTACAGGGAGTATTTGGCGAGATAAAATATAGGAGAGAGAGTAAATGGGCGGCCAACTACTTAGAGACGTGTTCTCTAATTAGGCGTGTAGTTCCATTAGGGTTTTATCCCTTTAGTTGTCATATTTATATTATTGTACAAGAAATACTATTTCTTGTAGGTTAAGTTAAGTCAATCTCGAACCCTTTCGGATTAAGAAACTAATTAACCTTTAACAATATAAATGCAGTCCATGTGAGCGGAAGTAAAAAATCGGACCACAAGCCCAATTGCTAACATCTCTTACTCACACACATGGGCTCACCTTTCTTACCACATCGTATCATCAAAACCTATTAAACACTGCCTCTTCATACTAGACGTGAAGCATGCGACATGACGAGAAAGATTAAGGGTGGAGCGCTATACCAAATCACCATCTGACCAACATAGAACGTCCTTGTTATAATACAAAACTCGTCTATACCCCAGACTGTATATATATATATGTGTATATATATATATATATATATATATATATATATATATATACACACACACACACACACACATCAATTTAATCATCCTTAATCCCTCGAGAGCGGTGCTTAAACCTTAACATGTTTGTGTATCAAGATCAATCTCTTGAACCGTATGTTTAATATAATCACCATGGCATTGAAACATAAAAAATAGAGATGTATATCATACGATCTTCCTTAGACACTCATACCCGTCACTCTTAATTAAATGCTTTCCCAGCAATGCTCCGTAGGGCTGTATGTGCATAGCCCATTGTTCGGCATGCGAAAGTAGCTTCATCAACGTCCAAGTTCATGATATAGTTCTAAGTCACATAGGGTATAATTGTGACCTAGATTTGATCACTAAAACTCACACAGTGATGAAACAGAGATCATTCAATCACTTTCTTTGGTCACATTTATAGTCACATACAGTATGATGTGTATGTTATGGTGGCACTCCCACACGAAGTAGGCATTTCATGCTCAAACGTCGTACGAACCTTAGTTTAGCCGCCCTTCTGGTGTCTAACCTGAGTACTCAAAAGCAGTCACTCTTCTAGTATCTCTTTTAAAATCTCACATTCGAACTTTTTCTTGGGATATAAAGTTGACCTTTATAAAAGGTCTTATCTTGGTTGTATGCCAAGGCGATAAATGTAATGTCACTTGCGCATCCCCCTTCATAGGTGCCAAAGACTTTTACTATCTCAACATGTTCACCCACCTAGCGACAAGGTGAATTACCTGCGTGAGAGGGCCAATTCAATATTCATGACATCTTTTTAATCAAAATATGCTACGCAATTTCATATTAAAACATCCAATTAACATATAAAAGGAATAAAATGAAACTGCAATTTATTCAAACGATAATTAAAATAATAATTAAATGTCATCAAAAGTGTTCTCAAAATAAATATCAAATCCTACGAAGCCCTAGACCCAACATTTGATCCTGAAAGATCTCTCTAACTAAAGGCTTAGTCATAGGGTCAGCCAACATGCTTCTAGTAGGAATATATTCCATAACTATTTTCTTTTCTGCAACCATGTCTCCAGTGAAATGATACTTGATATTGATGTGTTTCGTCTTCCCATGATATTTGGGATCTTTAGTGTAACCTAAAGCAGTCGTGCTATCACAAGAAATGACTACAGGACGATTCACATGCGTCGTAACATCAATGTGTTGAAGAAAACTCCTCAACCACATAGCTTCTTCAACCGCAGCTGATCAAGCAATATACTGTGACTCCATCATAGACAGGGCGGTGTTAGTCTGTCTCTTGCTCCAAGAGATAGCTCCACCACTAAGGAGGAAAGTGTAGCCTGAAGTAGATTTATAACCATCTACATCTCCAGCCCAATCCACGTCAATGAAACCTTTCAAGGTCAAATCCCCACCTTGGTAACATAGGGTTAAATTTGTGGTTCCCACCAAGTAACACATAACCCCTTTCACTGCCATCCAGTGTTGAGGTCAAAGATTACTTTGGAATCGACTCAACATCCCAATTGTAAAGATAGGTTAGATCGAGTACACACCATAACATACATCAAGCTTCTTACCGCATTTGCCTATGGAGTCGTAGACATTCTCTTCTTATCTTCTTCATTCTTAAGGCATTGGTTTGTACTAAGGACACATTCTTTTTCCATTGGAGTGAGAACGAGTTTTGAGTTAGTCATGCCAAATCGTTCGATGGCTTTCTTTGTGTAAGTCTCTTGAGACAAACCGAGAAATCATTTCGAACGATCCCTAATGACTTTTACTCCAAGCACATAGCTTGTTTCACCCAAGTCTGTCATATCGAAAAGCGCAGACAACCACTCTTTAGTGGCATTTATCATCTCCATATCATATCCAGCTAGTGGGATGTCATCAACATATAATGAGAGAATCAAGATCTTTTTCTTGGATCGTTTGACATACACACAGTGGTCTTCCTCAATCATCACAAAGCCAATTGAGCTTATCGCTTGATGAAAGCGAATGTGCCACTGTCTAGATGATTGTTTGAGACCATAGATGGAACATTTGAGTCGGCACAATTTGCGCTCTTGTCCCTTGACTTCAAAACCCTCTGGTTGAGTCATATAGATCTCTTCATCTAGTTCTCCATTGAGAAAAGCAGTTTTAACATCCATCTGATAAAGTTCTAGATCCATGTGCGCTACTATCGCTAGGATTAGGCGAACAGAGGAAAATCTCACCACATGGGAGAATGTCTCCTCATAGTCTAAACCCTCTCTTTGGGTAAAGCCTTTCGCCACAAGACGTGCCTTATATTTGTCAATTGATCCATCTGTCTTTTGCTTGACTTTGAAAACCCATTCATTTCCAATAGTCTTGCGACCTTGCAGAAGATCAACTAACTACCAAACCTGATTCTTTTTCATAGAGGAAATTTCATCTTCCATTGCAGTCACCCAATCGTTGTTTGTAGGTAAAGAAAGAGCTTCTTTGAACGATGTAGGCTCACTAGAATTATAAGAAGTAGTTAGGAAAGATTCCTCTTCGATCGTGAATCGACGACGAGGTATACTTCCACGTTTACTTCTTCGCTCTAGTCTCAGACTCCCACTAGGATTCATACTCTCACTCGGATGAAGATCACCTTGACTCTCATTGGCGACTTCCATAGGCTCAACCTCATGTTGTACTGTAGGATTAGGTTGCGACAATTCCCCACCTTCGCCAAAAGATGTCATATGTTTTTCTTCCATCTCAAAAAGTTCAAAGTCTTTCCTAACTTCACCTATTTATGGGAAATCATTCTCTATGAAATCAACATTGCACGACTCTGTTTCTGTCATTCTTACGTCAGGTTTTCCACTGTACATAACATAACCCTTTGAGGTATCTCAATACCTTATGAAAACACACGTGTTTCTTCTAGGGCCTAGTTTTCCAAACTTATTGGAGGTACTATGGACATAACATGCATAACCCCAAGGATGAAGATGCCCCAATTTCAGCTTCTCACCTTTCCAAAGTTCATAAGGGGTTGTGGGAACTGATTTAGAAGTCACTCGATTAAGTATGTAGGTGGCAGTCATTAGCGCATCCCCCCAAAACGAAATTGGGAGGTTGGCATGTGCCATCATCGACCTAACTATTTCCAACAATGTTCGATTCCTTTGCTCTGCAACACCATTTTGTTGCGGAGTTCTAGGAATTGTCAATTGTCGGTGTATTCCATTTTTCTCACATAATTCTTTAAATTGATTAGATAAATATTCACGACGCCGGTCAGTTCTAAAATTTTTTAAGCTTTTATCCTTTTGACTCTCAACCTCTGAAAGAAAACACTCAAAACACTTAAGAGCTTCATTGCAGTGAGAAATAAGGTAAACATAACCATAGAGTGTGTAGTCATTGATAAAAGTGAGAAAGTAGGAAGCTCCATGGCGTGCATTAACATTCATTGGTCTACAAATATCTGAATGAACTAACTCTAATGGATGTATGGCTCTTTTTGCCTTACCAAAAGGCTTTCGGCAAGCTTTTCTTGCCAAACAAGGTTCATACAAGGGTTGGTTGATTTTGGTGAGAGACCCCAATAGGCTTTCTCTAGCCAATCTAGTCATTCTATCTTTTCCTATATGTCCAAGTCTAGCATGCCATAACTCGGAATTAGAATCATCATAAACCATACAAGAAGAAGAATTAACAGAAGAATAATGAGAATCCAACAAATCTAATTTAATGAAATTTTCTGACAAAAAACCATGTCCCAAAATCTCATCACCAAAACAAATATCCAAGTAATCATCCCTAAAATTAAAAGAATATCTATGTCCTAGCAATTATACTACTGATAATAGATTACGTCGAATTCCAGGTGCATAAAGAACTTCATGAAGAGTCAATGTTCGTCCATTCCGCAATTGAAGCAGGTATGAGCCAACTCCTTTGACTTTAACAGACGAACTGTTTCCCATGAAAATTCTTCTTGTACCCGCAGGAACTTTTTGATATTCTACAAATCCTCCTCGATCCCTTGTCACATGTTTGGTTGAGCCTGAGTCTACAATCTACACAGGGAGAGAGTCAACTAAGGTACTACAGTTGTAGCACTTCTACTTAGCAATATTCTTTTTGCCTCTTCGGTGTTTAGCAATCTTGTCACTTTTGGGACCCAAATTCTTAGTCTTCTTGCCTTTGTTTCTTGCGTTGCCCATGTGGCTTGCGCGGACCTTCAAGGGAAACACAAGCAAGATCACGATTCGCAGCACTTATCGCGCGATTCGTTTCATGACACTCAACCTCAAGCTCAACGTGGCGAGATATATCTGCAAAAGTCTGAATGGAGTTCGTATGAGTCAGAATACGCCTCAAACTATTCCAAGAATCAAACAGTGAACGAATCACTGCTTGAACCTGTTGTTCATCAGATAAGATACAACCAATAGCCTTAAGCTCACGAATCATTCTAGACATCTCGCGTAGTTGTTCAGGAATGATACGTTTCTGGTCAATCTTATATCTTTCAAACTTGTAAGTCAAAGTCCTCAACTTTATAGCAGAAGTATTCCCATAAATAATCTTGATTTCGTCCCACATATGTTTTGCAGTTAGACAATCATCAAACTCGCCAATCAGATCATTATGCATGCTACTCAACATAGTAAAGTGTGCACATCGATCTTTCCTTTTCCACTTTCATGCATATTCTGGCGATGCTGTGTGATGGTCAAATTACCAATCTCTGGTTCATCCATCACAGTATCTAGGTTGTCAAAAACCTCTTGGTCATTTATCAAATACATGATTTTCCTTTGCCAATCACTATAGTTGGTGCTATCAATTTCTCACTCTTGTTAATTAAGGTCAGCGATTACATTTTCAAAAGTCATTTCACTACAATTTGATGCAAGAAAAAAACATAAGCATTTATATAAAGATTCACTTTCTTTTCAAAAAATCAATTACTAAATATAATCACATTATACACATAATGAGAAAAAATCTGCGAGGCTCGTAATCACAACCAAAGGTATGTAGAACGTAAAAATATTCATAAATTGATAATTTAAACAACAGAAATAAGATAGAACAAATTCATCAAGCACATAACATGTACAAAAAATATTTTCATTGCTGAAAATAAAATTATTGGGTCTCATATAGTCTCGTTCGCAATTTTAGAGTCTAAAACGATAATTAAATATGCAAAAAATGACTTAAAATAGCTTACAATTCACAAAGAATTTTTTAAAAAATTAGAACATTCCCAAACGGTCCCATACAGTCACATAATGACAAAACTGCCAGTGGAAATGTTTTTGAATTTTTAATAAATAAAAAAAACAAGATTTTATGCACTGAAAAATAAAAAACACATATTTCCAAGCTGAATTGATCAAAACAGAGACCACTATTAGACTTAAAAGGCCAAAATTAGTCTAGACTCGCCGGAGGTGACAAAAAACGGCGGCCGTAGCACCCCTCACGCGCCACTGCCGAGAGTGGTTGCCACTTTTGTGGCACACATGCACTGACTGGATGCTGAGTCAGTCCTAGGGCTGACGTGGTGCTGACTGGACCGATGACGTGGCAGATGACGTCATCATCTGGCTCAAGAAAAAAGTGGATCTCATTGTGATGACGTGATAAGTAATATGGCAGCCACTTCATCATTGACTATTGACCCGTTGACCAGTCAACGGTTGGCTAGTTCACTGATCGTCCAACTCACTCGCCTAGCCGGAGAGTGCAGTGTAATCCACCCACCTCCTTCTCGAACTCCGATGAGGTCACGGACGGTAGCGTTGGACTCGTCTCTTCGAATACATTCCAGTCATATACCATTTGCATTGAAAGGAGTGCCACAAGAGGCACGTACATCGAGGCCAAGAGTGGGGATTGTGGGACGCTTATTTTTCAAACCCAAAAATCGATTCACGAACGTGATCCGCGAGCCAACTTCTTGAGGCCGTAGAATGTTCATTTTAAGTCCAAATTAAGCATACAATATGTCGTTGGAAAGCTCTCGCGGAGTACTACAGGTACTAATCATAAAAACATGGTTTTAAAGAAAATAAACAGGTCAAAACAACATGAAAAGTTTTAGAAAAATCAATTTTCAACAAAATTTGGGTTTGCGATATTTTGAAAAATACCCAACCGATTTCAACGAATATTTAGTATGTTGTTCGCCTCGTAATAGGTAAGTCATACATATAGAATTTTCTCAAAAAAAATCGTTTTACACATGAAATAATAAAACTTATTTGGTTCGTTATCGAGTAAAACTTTTAAGCAAACCCAAAAACAAAAGCATGTAATTCATGACATAACGAAACGAGCAATCAATCATATAGGCTCTGATACCAATCTATAATATAAAATAGCTAGGCAATTGAATAGGACTATTCATAGGCTGAGATTAAATTATCTTAAAAAATTTAACTATTGAGATTCACCCTCGCTTTCACATATGTGAGTAGTTATCTATTTCTAACTTCTTATTTTTTTCTTTCTCTATTACAAGTCACCCCCTACAATTAATATTATGAGCAATCACCATTTTTTTCTTCTCCATATGTTTTATCTTCATTTTACAAAGTCACCCGCTGCGATTAATCTTCTGAACAGTCACCCCTTATACAACATTAGTTTTCAACTATCACTTGAAACAATGTACCCCTCAACTGTAACATTTAAAAAAAAAATCGTACATTCTATTTATGTACTCCCTCCGTCCCTAAATTATCGTCCTCCTTTCCTTTTTCGTCCGTCCCAAAATAATTGTCCACTTTGAAGCTTACCTTTTTAGAATATCACTTTTACCATTTTACCCTTACCTTTTCACCTTACTTTAATTATGGCACATCTGTAGAACTTTAAAGAAACTACACATTAAACCAATATAAATAATCAAGTCAATTGTTTTTTTAATCTGTGCGCCGGGTCAATCAGGACAATAATTTAGGGACGGAGGGAGTACTATTATTTCAATTGATGAAATCAGATATACTGGTACTGTACCATAGGCATGGGCATGAAGATCTAGAAAAAAATAGGGAAAACACATATGTAAAAGTGTCTCAACCTTTAAACTTTTTAATATAATTTAATCTCAACCTCTGAACAGTCTAATCAATTGCCTCGCTATATTATAATATAGATTGCTCAAAACCTCCCTCTCATCAGAGTAACAACCGTCGGCAACCACTTGAAAATCGTTTCCAACCACTGCAGTTAAGGTTGGCTTGATGGAAGCCTTGAAAAACTGACATATATTGGTTGGCTTTTTGGTCCTGAGTCCTCTCTTATAGCTTTCTAAAGATACACCATCAAATAGTGAGAGAAAAGACTTAATTAGAAACACTGAAAATCGAAGGCTAGAACCTTGAAATCGAGTTGAAATAGGTGGATACGGTTAGAGTTTGAATGTGAATGACCGGAGGTAAATTTTGGATCTCAATCCTTTCCTATTTATAACGCATGCGATGGTTCTTGTTCTTTACAAGTATTGGTAATGTATCACACGAAAAACCATTACAAAATCAGATTCCAAGAAAATATATAGAGAAAGAAGCTTCAAGATCGAGAGAGAGAGAGAGAGAGAGAGAGAGATGAGTCAAACTCAAAAGAATATTACAAGAAAAAATAGAAGAAAAAACAAATAACATGAATGTAGGTACAAATGGCATCCATTGATGATAGAACTCAGAGAGAGTATGCCTGGATGTTATTTTTCTCAAGTTAGCAATCCCATGCAAAAGAACCAAAGACTGACCAAACCAAATCCCACCTTTATCCTTTCAGAACCACTTCCGGCCGGAGACGGCTCATCTGCCACCGGTGTACTAACACCACCAGTAGTGGTGTTTATCGAAGGTGGAGCAGCCTTGGGCGGCTTGGCTTCCGTAAATTCCGGCAACAACACTCTGTCAACGGGATAAACCGCCAATGGGAACTGTTGCCGTAAAGCATTATTAACTTGTGTCACAACAACACCACTAGACACATTGACTTGGTTTGCCTGGCCGGTAAAGTTGAGCCCGAAAGCCCCGCCGTCTTGGCCCGTTGCTTGTGTACGGACAGGGTTACTGACAGTGAGGAGGTCAACCAAACTGTAGTACTTTGGCAAGACATGGTAGAGTACGAGTTGAACTTGTTGGTTGACAGAGAGCCCGTTTAGGGTTCCAGCGGGGAGGTTGAGGAAAGCGTTGTCGGTAGGGGCAAATACGGTCAAGCCCTCAGTGGAGCTGTTGAGCTGGTTAGTGATTTGGTTGGAGACTTGGGTTTGGTTCAGCAAGCGAGTGAAGGTGGTGAACTGGCCGCCTCTCGCGAGGATGTCGGTGAGGTTGATTGGGCCGGCAGGGCCAGGAGCAGGCGCCGACTGGGCATTGGTGAGGAGGAACAGGAGTTGGGTGAGGGATAGAAGAATGAGAAATGCTTGTGAGGTAGAAGCCATGGTAGTGGTGGTGGTGGAAATATGGAGTGGTATGGGATTGGAATATATGGATAATATGTGGGGATCGGCACTTAGTTGGAATGAGCTGGCTAGCTATTGGTGACACGGAAATAAAATAACCATGGACAACTAAGTTTATTACAATCAAACATTTGACTTATAACAATTAGACTTAAGATTATGATATATATATATATAGAGAGAGAGAGATCCCACTAGGGCACATGGACAGAGAGATTAGTGCTGCATGTGTAATTTGTTGAATGTATAGTCACTCAATGAGCATTTAAATTTGTGTATCAAATGATCTGGTTTCCAATGTGTTATCTGATTTGGCATTTTATAGGCTCCACTATGAGTTAAAAAGTTATGTTAACAATATGACATATAAGATGCAACATCATTTGGTACCCAAAATTAATTGCTATTAGAGTGACCCTAGCATTACCCGTGATATAATTGGATGATCATGTTTCCAGTTCCACTTTCCATAGTTAAGAAAAATTACAATATTTCCACAATAAAAATTGCTTATTCATTAGGGAATTTGTTATAAGATTACTTGATTTCTGTGTCCGTACCTATGACATGATATCAATATATGATTTAATCAATTGAAATAAAAGTGTCTAAATAGAATGTGTGATTTAAAAAAATGTTATAGTTGAGGGGTACATTGCTTCAATTGATAGTTGAGAGATTGATGTTTAATAAGATATGACTGTTCAGAAAATTAATCGCAAGGTGTGACTTTGTAATATAAAGATAAAACATATGGAGAAGAAAAAATGGTGAATGCTCATAATATTAATTATAGGGGGTGACTTGTAATAGTGAAATAAAAAAATAGAGAGTTAAAAATGAATAATAACTACTCTCACATGTGAATATGAGGCTGAATCTCAATCATTAAATTTTTAAAGATAATTTAATCTCAACCTCTAAATAGGATTAGTTAATTATCTAACTATTTTATAATATAGATTCTAAATTTTGTTAGAATAAAATTACCCATAATTAGGGCTGGCAAAAAGTCTCGTTTTCCCGTTCCGACCTGACATCCGTCCCAATCCCGACCGACATTTCCCGACCCGACATAATCCTGATCTCGACTTTGTCGGGATTTTTCCCATCCCGACTTATTTCAGAAAGGGATTCGGGAAATATATCAATCATGTAATTAACCTTTTAATATTTCTAGCCAAGAGACTATCTTTCAAACAATATCTATTATATGCTTGCTAAAATTACTTAATGGTATTTGTTAAATGTGTTTTCACAATATTGTGGTTTTTTTGTATATCAAGTTTCTACATTAGTGGAACTCTTCTCCTGCGAGTGAGGGTACATTTTGTTCATAATGACAGATTCATCAATACTCACTATTAAGTAAATATTCAAGTATACTTGTAAATATACAGTCTGAAATCTTAATCATAAGACATTTTAAAAATATTTTAGTAGAGATATTGTTCATAAATATTATAGTCGGGATTACGAGATTTTTATCTCCCGAATTGTCGGGATCCCGACAAATCAGGATCCCGACACTTCAGGTCCCAACACTTATCGAAAACGGGATCGGGAAGGAAATTGAAATTGTGAATTCTATCAGGACAGGATCGGGATAAGACTAATCGAGACGGGTCCCGTCCCGATACCACCCCTACCCATAATTACTTGCGAATTAAAAAGATATGGTTTGATTTTAACATTATCTTTTGTTTTTCTTGATATAATAAATAAAAAAAGTTCACTATTATTTTTTCACATTCACATATTCAAGAAATATTTGCTTACATAGCATAGATATGTTCAATAATTAAAAGTGAAAATGAATGACATTTATTTATCTACAAAATGCATTCAAAAGTGCATTATAATTGTATGCTTTATAGCTAAACAAAAATTAAGACGAAATATAAAAAATATTAAAATATTAATTAATAAAATAATACATTATGTAATTTTAATAAGTTTTTAGTTCACTTTCCAATAAAAAAAATTCCATTGAACTCTTAGAAGACGAGGGGTAGTATTGGGAGTTTTTGGATTTATATTTTATTATATGTGATGTAGTAAGTAATTTGGATGGTAGTAAGTCAACTTTAGAGATCTTATTCCCTTTCATCCTTGCTAAAGTCAACTTTACAATATTGTCATTATCTATAAATGTCATCTAATACTTACCTCTCTTAAAAATTTATAAATAGGATAGAGCATTTCATCTTCTTATTTATGGATCTTCATATTTATAGAGAAGAGTGATAACATGACCACATATGTGTGTGAGGGGGGGATGTAATATTTTTTATTAGAATGTGTTAAATTTAATATTTTTTTGTGTAAGAAAATATGTAAGAAGATTATATAATGAGAAAATATATTCTTAAATGAGTAAAAATATAAAAATATGTAGATAACAATGGGACTCAGTTAAAAAATGTATAAAAAGATTACACAATGGGGATGCTCTTAGAATAAATGTTGCAATAGCTAGTAGCTAATGTTTGAAATTTGAGTGTAATTTAAAGTTATTGATGGAAGTAAGCATTTTAGTGAAAATTTTTAAGCAATCTTTTACAAATTAATACCGATATGAATTATTAAAATTAAAATTAAAATTAAAACAATGCAAAAAATAGTTATTACAAAATGGATAATTATTTCTGAAAAAAATATTTTTAAAAAAATACATAATTTTCATGTTGGCTATTGTATGTTGGGTTAAAAACCTTTTATTTTTCTTGTAATATTATGCTTATTATTCATTCTAGAGTAGGATTATAAATAAAAATGTTAATCCAAAAATAAGTGTACATAATACATAACACATATACATTTAGTATCCATGCTAGAACATTAAGTGAACACTAGGACATCATAGTTAGTAAAAGTGAATATAATAAAATCAAAATTAACACTCACTATGAACCTTTTTTTATGTATGAAAATTGACATTTATTTTGTGACGGATGAAATGATATTATTTGGGACGCATTATTATCTTCAAACTCAGATCCATTGTGACTCCCTTTATTTCACCCAAAAGTTCATATTTGAAACGTCTAATGATTAAGAAATATATAACTAGTATTAGAGTTGATGGTAATCTATATATATATAATGACAAGGGTGGATTACTCCCTCCAAAATCTCACTTTTAAATTATTGACTTTTGAGTTACTATTTCACACTTACTCTTTCCTACCTTCTCTGGTTGTATTTTCATTTCCCTCTCCCGTTTCCTCTATATTTTCTCACTCATCACCATCATCTCCTCTCTTTAATTATGTTTAAACATTTTTCTCTCTTTAAACATAAAAAATAGTATTTAAAACAAAAATAATAGTTCCGGAGTCAAGAAAACAAAAATATAAGAGGTTAGTAAAATAAAAATAATTTATGGAACAAACAACTATAAAAATAAAAGTTACTGAATCAACAAAACAAAAATAATTTAACGCGGAGGTTAGTAAAATAAAATAGTTTACGGAACAAAAGTTTAAAACAAATTCTTAAAAATATATATGTGACACAAAAATACGTTAGTAAAATAAAAATATTTGATGGAACAAAAATAATAGTTACAAAGTCAATAAAAAAAACAATTTAAACCGAGGTTACTAAAATAATAAAAATAATTTACGGAACAAAAATTTAAAACAAATTCTTAAAAATAGCTATGTAAAACAAAAATACATTAGTTAAATAAAAATATTTTATGGAACGAAAATAATAGTTACGGAGTCAATAAAACAAAATAATTTAAACTGAGGTTAGTAAGCTTATAAAAATAATTTACAGAACAAAAGTTTTAAAAAAATTATTAAAAATAGTTATCTAAAACAAAATTACATTAGTAAAATAAAAATATTTGATAGAACAAAAATAACAGTTACAGAGCCAATAAAACAAAACAATTTAAACTGAGGTTAACAAAATAAAAAAAAATTACGGAACAATTTTTTTTCCACAAAACTAATTTTTAAAAATAAAACAAAATAATAGTTACGAAGTCAATAAAACAAAAAAAAATGTAATGAAAGTTATTAAAATCAAAATCTATATATATATAATGACAAGGGTGGATCTATATATATATAATGACAAGGGTGGATTTCTCCCTCTAAAATCTCACTTTTAAATTATTGACTTTTGAGTTACTATTTCACAATTACTCTTTCCTACGTTCTCTGGTTGTATTTTTATTTCTCTCTCCCGTTTCCTCTATATTTTCTTACTCATCGCCATCATCTCCTCTCTTTAATTATGTTTAAACATTTTTCTCTCTTTAAACATAAAAATTAGTAACTAAAACAAAAATAATAGTTCCGGAGTCAAGAAAACAAAAATATAAGAGGTTAGTAAAATAAAAATAATTTATGGAACAAACCACTATAAAAATAAAAGTTACTGAATCAACAAAACAAATATATATATATATATATATAATGACAAGGGTGGATTTCTCCCTCCAAAATCTCACTTTTAAATTATTGACTTTTGAGTTACTATTTCACACTTACTCTTTCCTACCTTCTCTGGTTGTATTTTCATTTCTCTCTCCCGTTTCCTCTATATTTTCTCACTCATCACCATCATCTCCTCTCTTTAATTATGTTTAAACATTTTTCTCCCTTTAAACATAAAAAAATAGTAACTTAAACAAAAATAATAGTTCCAGAGTCAAGAAAACAAAAATATAAGAGGTTAGTAAAATAAAAATAATTTATGGAACAAACCACTATAAAAATAAAAGTTACTGAATCAACAAAACAAAAATAATTTAACGCGGAGGTTAGTAAAATAAAATAGTTTACGGAACAAAAGTTTAAAACAAATTCTTAAAAATATATATGTGAAACAAAAATACGTTAGTAAAATAAAAATATTTGATGGAACAAAAATAATAGTTACAAAGTCAATAAAAACAAAAACAATTTAAACCGAGGTTACTAAAATAATAAAAATAATTTACGGAACAAAAATTTAAAACAAATTCTTAAAAATAGCTATGTAAAACAAAAATACATTAGTTAAATAAAAATATTTTATGGAACAAAAATAATAGTTACGGAGTCAATAAAACAAAATAATTTAAACTGAGGTTAGTAAGCTTATAAAAATAATTTACAGAACAAAAGTTTTAAACAAATTATTAAAAATAGTTATGTAAAACAAAATTACATTAGTAAAATAAAAATATTTGATAGAACAAAAATAACAGTTACAGAGCCAATAAAACAAAACAATTTAAACTGAGGTTAACAAAATAATAAAAAAAATTACGGAACAATTTTTTTCCACAAAACTAATTTTTAAAAATAAAACGAAATAATAGTTACGAAGTCAATAAAACAAAAAAAATGTAATGAAAGTTATTAAAATCAAAATAATAAAAAAATTATGGAACAAATTTTTCCATAAAACTAATTTTTAAAAATAAAACAAAATAATAGTTACGAAGTCAATAAAACAAAAAAAATGTAAGGAAATTTATTAAAATCAAAATAATTTACAAACAAAAATAATAGTTAACAGTAAAATAATTTCGTTATTTTCATTTTAGCTTACTTTCTTCTACGAAATTTCTTTATTCATAAAATACAAATATAATTTAATAAAAGTAATCATTCAAAAGAAAGAACTTATTTGAGTTTAGATTCTATTTGCAGGGCGGAAAAAATTCAAGTTTGTTCGAAGACATTCATTATACATAGCTTTTGAATAATATAAAGTGTTCGGGGTTGTCAGGTCATGAATTGACACTTAAAATTAGTGTTCCAGTAATATTATTAAGAAACATTGACCATGCTGCATGGTTGTGCAATGGAATAAGACTAATCATCATAAATTTTGAGGATCACATTGTTTAAATACAAATTTTGAAAGGAAGCAATGTTGGAGAAAATATTTTTATCCCAATATTGTCATTAACTCTATCCGATATAAAATTATCTTTCAAGTTCCAGTGAAGACAATTTACATTGCTGGAATCATATACAATGACAATTAACAAGTGTCAAAGTCAATAATTGCATGTATGTCTTATTTTGAAAAAAAAAAAACAGTATTTAATCATGGACAATATGTGTCGTAGTTTGTAGAGTAACAAATTATTTTGTTTTGAAGATATTGATATGCGGTAAATATGAAAAATCAACTAATAAAACAATTAATGTTGTGTATAAATAATTTTTTTATAATCTATAATGATTAGTGATATACTTATGTGTAATTGTTAATAAACCGATCCTCCTTATTTTTTGATGTACAATTTAGTTGACGTGCGTTTAACGCACGAGTTAAAAAACTAGTTACAAATAGTGTTTGAGCATAACTAATATTTAAATATCAAATATGGATGGTAAAAATTGAAATATTATGGAAATTGTGTACATAATTTTTTAAACTAGATTATTTAAGTGAAACGTCCTTAAATAATACTCCTTCCGCAAAGAGTCAATTATTCTATTTTTTGATATTTCACTTAAAGAGTTTATATTCCAAAATTAAGACATATAAATGTGTCATTTTATTACTAATGAGCTAATAAAAGTGTTGTTTTCTTAAAAAAAATTGACTTTTAAATGAATTTTTTTTTTCCCGGAACGAAGGTAGAGCATCTCCGACAGATAAATTCTTAACACCAATTCTCAGCTGAGTCTCACTGTCACCTACATATTTTAACAATATTCTTCTCTAAGAATTTTTCTCTCCAATGGTTTTCATTTTTACTCAATTCTTACATGGATCCCACTATAAAATCATCCACTTTATTTATACTACGTTTTTAATTTTATACTTTTAAACAAATTAATTAATTTTTATATTGTTTTATAAATAAATTAATTCGTTTTTAAGTTTAATGAATCTATGTAATTTTAAATATTATTTATAAATAAAATATTATTTCTTTAAAAGTAAAAACAGTCAAATTAAAAAAAATAGTCAGAACGGTAAGTTTGAAAAGATTAATTTTTTTGGAGAGAAGACTCAAATCAGTAAGTCACAACGGTAAGTTAGGAAAGATTTTTTTTTTTGAAAGAATATTTTTTTTGGAAAGAAAACTCAAATCAACGGTTAAGTTTTTAATTTGGCTCAAACCAGAAATCCATCGAACCAGTTTGCTAGTCGGTATTCTACTAACTATCGGGAGCCGGGACCGGGAGGGGATATTTTTGTCACAAAAGAATAGTATCGTGAATGTCAAAGATTTATCTAAAAGTAAATAACAAAAATCGATGTATAAAAAATATTAACAAATTCACAGTAGATCTGAATGTCAAAAATAATTTTTTATACGAAATAATTAAACAAAATGTTTTTATGTGATTTCATTAGATCCGAATAAAAAATCACCGAGAAAATATAATCAATATTTTTCCCTCGAATAAAATTGGATATTAGAGAAAATAGATGGATCGAGTGAGATATGGGCGAGAAGACAAAACGCATTATGGTGTGGACGGTGAGTGTAAGAGATCGAGATCATCAATGAGAATAAAGATATTTCGAGAGAGATGGATAAGACATATTGCCAGTGAGGTTAATTTCCTATTTTCCTCTCCTTCTTTCTTCCTTTTTTTCTATGTAGTTAACGGGGGATTATTGAACCATGATGACATTTCGATTTTTTCATAATGTTATTATTTTTCGATGCAGTTCTTTATAATTAGCTTCTCTTCTTTTGAGGTATATTATTTTAATTGTTTATTACTTTTCATATAATGCAATTACTATATGACCATATTTTTACCATATTTTAATTTATTACAATGCTAGATTTACAACTATTTTTAAAATTATTGCAACAATTAAAATTTAGTGAATGACAAAGTTGTATTTATTTTTAAAAAATGACTTTATTTTTTCAGATCTTAAATATACAAGTTTCTAATTTTTAAATCAAAACAACAGTTTTTTTTAATCGAAAGTAGTTGCCTCCAATATTATTTTCTCTTTTCTTTTTTCTTTTTTGAAATTTTGTTTTTCTTCTTTGTTTCGCTTGAAAATAAGTTAATTGAAAAAATTGTATGGTCGTGCGTTTAACGCACGGGTGTAAAACTAGTTCGTTTTTAAGTTTAATGAATCTATGTAATTTTAAATATTATTTATAAATAAAATATTATTTCTTTAAAAGTAAAAACAGTCAAATTAAAAAAAATAGTCAGAACGGTAAGTTTGAAAAGATTAATTTTTTTGGAGAGAAGACTCAAATCAGTAAGTCACAACGGTAAGTTAGGAAAGATTTTTTTTTTTGAAAGAATATTTTTTTTGGAAAGAAAACTCAAATCAATGGTTAAGTTTTTAATTTAAAAAAAAAAAATTCAAATCAGTTTAAAGTGAGTGGGGAGCATATGAGACCGGCCATTCAGACCCAATTCACACGCCTCTCCTTGCGTGTGTTGCACACGCACATGGCTGGCAAGGGAGGTGTGCCACACTCTCCTCCTCTCCTCTCCTCTCCTCTCCTTTCTCTGTCTTCTGACCCAAATAACCGGTGATGTTAAGAATTTTTGAGGAATTTACTAGAACAACACTTCAGTCTTATCTTAGCTAAAAATTTGCCAAGAATGAGCCAGGAATGATGGAATATTATTTTGTGGCCCATTATTATCTTAAAACTCAGATCTGATGTGTAAAATTTTAAACAAAGTAAGGTGACAAAATAATCCATTGGAATTTATAATTTGCTCCCACTTGCGCATATGCTAATAAATTAAGTGTTGAAATACAGAAGGGAGGGTGGACCTAGGCAATAGGCATTAGGCAAAATGGGCATGGGATAAACTTGGAACAGAACTGAAGTACTAGTACCCACTCTGGATAGAGAGTATATATTTAATTGCGTAAATTACCAATAACCCCCTTAAATATAAGTTGGGTTCAAAATTTCCCCCTTTAACTATTAATTAAAGGAATTATCCTTTCAACTATTGCATTTTTCAATCGCAACTTCTGTTTAGGTATTGTCATTTAAATGACATAAAATGTCAACTTGAGACTCATGTAACCATCTTTTCATATATATTTTATGTCATAATACTCTTTTGGTGTTTTAATGATTGTTTTATTGTTATGCTTTAAAACCATACTAGTATACGTGTCTGTGTCATAGGCACGATGTCGGTATGAGATCGACTCAATAAATGGTCGAGATAAACAAAACTCATAACTGACGTGGTAATTCAAATAAAACCCACAACTTAAGGTTTTATATGTAATTGTAGAAGGGTAGTTCAAACATAACTCATAACTGAGTGGTTCCTTTGTAACTCACATACTTACGAATCAATTTGGACCGTCAGTTGTGTTTAACACAATTCGATCAGAGCAGCCAGTTAGACTCTGAGCTCTTTTATAATATAGATTGGTGTCTAAAAATGATCAATACGAACAATTTATTATCTTTATTTTGAGTAATATGGTAAAAATAATAAATAAAGATTGTTATCTGAGTCTTAGATGAGAAAATTATATCAATTCAAACAGCGGTGCCTAAATAAAGGGTGTAATTTAAGAAAATATTAAGTTAAGGTGGGATATATTTTTTCAATCGATAGTTAAGGAAGATAATTCAAACTTGACGTATAATTAAGAGGGTTATATGTAATTTACCCTATTTAATTTATCAAAAGAGTATAGTCATGGAGACAAATACTAGAAAGCATATTTTCTTGATGTGGGCAGCCTGGCATCATCACATGGCAATGTGGAATGATCCGGCTACAATACTTGGCTCCACCTAACTTCTCTTATTTTTAAATAATCGTTCATTTTTATCCGACACCACTTAAAAAAGAGTAATTAATTATATTATAAATAAGTTAATTGCAACAAAAATTTTTTGTCTTATTTCACGAGTTACAAATTAAATCATGTGTTTCCAATTTCGACCTTTTAAATCTTCACCTTGAATTTTGTTTATCTTCTATTTTTAAGCATTAATTGAAAAAAAATGAAAAGTTGAGTTATCTGCTTGCGTGCACGTGGCTGTGGTAGAAGTTTTTCACTCATTTCCCTCAATTCTATTTGAATTTGTTCCATAACAAACCATGCACAAACATTTTTTTACAAATTAAATCTTTTTTTCTCATTTATAAAACCAACTAAATTTCAATTATATACAATACTTTCAATTTTCAACACTTTCATTTTACTCATTCTGAATACATCAATTTATTGTTATTATGGGAGAATATATGTTTTGAGGATAGCAAAGATAGGTCAAAAATTAGTGAAAATATCAAATTTTAACAAGAATATATGTTTTGAGGATAGCAACCTAAAAACATTATCCCTAAATTTTGATAAATCTTTGTTGTCATCAGAACAAATATTCTCCCACAATGACAACAAACTGATGTATTCATGATGAGTAAAATGAAATTGTTGAAAGTTGAAAGTGTTTAATTTATTTAGAATTTAGCTGATTTTATAAATGAGAAAAAAAAGTTTAAGTTGCAAAAAAATTTGTTTGTGCAAAGTTTGTAATGGGACGAATTCTAATGGAATGGAGGGAAACGGGTGGAAAACTCCCACCACAGCCACATCAGCGTCACGCAAGCAGCTGACTTAACTTTCCATCTTCTCAATTAACAAAAAAATCAAGGTGGAGGTTTAAAAGGTCGAAATTAGAAACACATGGTTTACTTTACAATTCGTAAAATAGGATAGGTTTTTTTTTTGTAATTAACTCTATTATAAATATTGGGGTAATGCGATTTCCTTTAATTTTTTGAACAAATGGTCATAATTAAAGTAAGGGTAAAGTGGTAAAAGCGTTTTTCTAAAAAAAAAATTGAAAGAGAACAATTATTTTTTAACGGACGAAAAAGAAGAGGACAATTATTTCAAAACAAAGGGAGTATCTTTTTTCAAAGGCCTTGATTATATATTAACAGCCTTTGTAGCCAGTGGGCTTGGTTACCATTTATTTATAGGGTGATAACCGGGTAGGTCTCCTACAGTGATTATTTAAGTGGTAAAGTCTACATTTTTTAAAGCGATAAAAGACACTTTAGGTACAAAAAGATGAGTATACCCTTAATGATTTCAGTCGAACACGTGTTTCCGGTCTTCAGTTAAAGAATGCATGAATTCAATTTGTGATGCATCAGAATTCCAATTGAATGCATCGTAAAAAGAACGAAATTTCATATTCTTCATGGCCTGTCATCAATTAAAGACGATGCACGAATTTCAAATTTTGATGCATCGGAATTCCAATTGAAAGCCTCGTAAAATGAACCAGAACCTCATGTCCTTCATGACCCGTCTTAAGTTAAAGAGGATGCATGAATTTCAATTTGTGATGCATGATTTTAATGCATCAAAATTCGAATTGGATGCATCGTAAAATGAACCAAGCCTCATGATTCATCTTCAGTTAAAGACAATGCATGAATTTCAATTTGAGATGCATGGTTTTGATGCATCGGAATTCTAATTGGATGCATCGCAAAATGAACCAAAACCTCATGTCCTTCAAGACCCGTCTTCAGTTAAAAATGATGCATAAATTTCAATATGCGATGCATGATTTTAATGCAACGGAATTCCAATTAGATGCATCGCAATGTGAACAAGAACCTCATGTCCTTCATGTCCTGTCTTTATTTAAAGACGATTTATGGATTTCACTTTGCGATGCATGATTTTGATGCATCGAAATTCCAATTGGATGCATCGTAAAATGAGCCAGAACCTCATGTAACACCTCGATTTATTGTGTGTCAAATTTGTGTGATTGCTTGCTTTTATGATAGTCATAATTGCTTAAATATATGTGTGCATGTTTTTTGAATACAAGCTAGCTTATGCCTTGAAATGTTATGAATTTGAATCAAAATTTTAACGTTTTGACTTGTATAGTATTCGTGTTAGGTTGTTACATTTAACCTTGCATGTGTTCAAGAGCCATTGCATAGACCTTTAACATGCTAGAAATCACATGCCCACGTTTGTTCTTGTTTGCCTCGATCGATTAGGTTTTCATTCATCGTTTCCAACACTGGTTGAGTTCGTTTCGAGCATTGTTCGGGCGTGTTTCAGACTCGTTTTGAGTTGGGAAACATCCAAGGATGTTTGAGGTTGGTTTGGGGGCTTAAAGGGATGAGTTTCTTCTGCCCAGTAAGGCTGTCACCTTCTACTTATGTGCTAGCTCGAGCAAACTTCTGAGAGTTCCTGAATTTTTCCCGACCAAACGCGGTCGCCTTGTTGAAGGTGACACGACCGCGTCACCTTCATTCCAGACTTTTTTTTTTATTTTTGTAATTTGACGAATCTATCCTTAATGAACCCATCCCTATTCACTCCTTAACAATCTTATTAGACCTAATTAGACCCTAAGTGACTTAGATTAATGTTCGTAATGACTAATTAGTCATAAAACTTGCTTAATTAGCCTATTGATGATTAGTTTTGAGCTTAAGGATGCTTAGCTAAAAATTTGCCAAGAATGAGCCAGGAATGATTTACGGAGTAATATTATTTTGTGGCCCATTATTATCTTAAAACTCAGATCTGATGTGTAAAATTTTAAACAAAGTAAGGTGACAAAATAATCCATTGGAATTTATAATTTGCTCCCACTTGCGCATATGCTAATAAATTAAGTGTTGAAATACAGAAGGGAGGGTGGACCTAGGCAATAGGCATTAGGCAAAATGGGCATGGGATAAACTTGGAACAGAACTGAAGTACTAGTACCTACTCTGGATAGAGAGTATATATTTAATTGCGTAAATTACCAATAACCCCCTTAACTATAAGTTGGGTTCAAAATTTCCCCCTTTAACTATTAATTAAAGGAATTATCCTTTCAACTATTGCATTTGTCAATCGCAGCTTCTGTTTAGGTACTGTCATTTAAATGACATAAAATGTCAACTTGAGACTCATGTAACCAACTTTTCATATATATTTTATATCATAATACTCTTTTGGTGTTTTAATTAATTGTTTTATTGTTATGCTTTAAAACCATACTAGTATACGTGTCCGTATTATAGGCACGATATCGGTATGAGATTTGTTCAATGAATTGTCGAGATAAACAAAACTCATAACTGACGTGGTAATTCAAACAAAACTCACAACTTAAAGTTTTATATGTAATTGTAGAAGGGTAATTCAAACATAACTCATAACCGAGAGGTTTATTTGTAACTCACATACTTACAAATTAATTTGGACCGCCAGTTGTATTGAGCACAATTCGATCAGGACCACCAATTAGACCCTAAGCTCTTTTATAATATAGATTGGTGTCTAAAAATGATCAATACGAAATTTATTATCTTTATTTTAAGTAATATGGTAACAATAATACATAAAGATTGTTATGTGAGTCTTAGGTAGGAAAATTATATCAATTTAAATAGTGGTGCCTAAATAAAAGGTGCAATTTAAGAAACTATTAAGTTAAGGAGGGATACATTTCTTCAATTGATAGTTAAGGGGGATAATTCAAACATAACCTATAATTAAGGGGGTTATATGTAATTTACCCTATTTAATTTATCAAAAGAGTATAGAGTCATGAAGACAAATACTAGAAAGCATATTTTCTTGGTGTGGGCAGCCTAGCCCGGCACTATCACATGGCAATGTGGAATGATCCAGCTACAATACTTGGCTCCAACTAACTTCTCTTATTTTTTAATAATTGTTCTTTTTTATTCAAGAAAGAGTAATTAACTATATTATAAATAAGTTAATTGCAACAACAAAAATTTGTCCTATTTCATGATTTACAAATTAAGTCATGTGTTTCCAATTTCGATCTTTTAAATCTCCACTTTGAATTTTTTTATCTTCTGCCTTCAAGCATTAATTGAAAAGATTAAAAGTTGAGTCATCTACTTGCATGCACGTGGCTGTGCCAGAAGTTTTCACCTGTTTCCCTCAATTCTATTAGAATTCGTTCCATAACAAACTATGTACAAACATTTTTTTTACAAATTAAATATTTTTTCTCATTTATAAAATCAACTAAATTTCAATTATATATAGTACTTTCAATTTTCAACACTTCCATTTTACTCATTCTGAATACATCAATTTATTGTCATTATGAGAGAATATTTGTTTTGAGGATAACAAAGATAGGTCAAAATTTAACAAGAATATATGTTTTGAGGATAACAACCTAAAAACATTATCCCTAAATTTTGATATGTCTTTGCTATCGTCAGAATAAATATTCTCTCACAATGACAACAAATTGATGTATTCATGATGAGTAAAATGAAATTGTTGAAAGTTGAAATTGTTGAATTTACTTATAATTTAGTTGATTTTATAAATGAGAAAAAAAAAGGTTAAGTTGCAAAAAAAATTGTTTGTACAAAGTTTGTAATGGAACAAATTCTAATGGAATGGATGGAAATGGGTCAAAAACTCCCACCACAGCCACATCAGCGCCACGCAAGCAGCTGATTTAACTTTCCATCTTCTCAATTAACGCCAAACAAACGGAATGTTTAAATTGAAAAAAAAAATCAAGGTGGAGGTTTAAAAGGTCGAAATTAGAAACACATGGTTTAATTTGCAATTCGTAAAATAGGATAGGTTTTTTTTTGTAATTAACTCTATTATAAATATTGGGGTAATGTGATTTCCTTTAATTTTTTGAACAAATGACCATAATTAAAGTAAATAGAAAAGTAAGGGTAAAGTGGTAAAAGCGTTTTTTTAAACACAAAATTTTTGAAAAAGAACAATTATTTTTTAACAGACGAAAAAGAGGAGGACAATTATTTCAAAACAAAGGGAGTAAATTTTGTCAAAGGCCTTGATTATATATTAACAGCCATTGTAGCCGATGGGCTTGGTTACCATTTATTTATAGGGTGATAACCGGGTAGGTCTCCTACATTGATTATTTAAGTGGTAAAGTCTACATTTTTCTAAGCGGTTAAAAGATACTTTAGGTGCAAAAAGATGAGTATACCCTTAATGATTTCAATCGAACACATGTTTCCGGTCTTCAGTTAAAGTTAAAGAATGCATGAATTCAATTTGTGATACATCAGAATTCCAATTAGATGCATCGTAAAATGAACGAAAACCTCATATTCTTCATGGCCCGTCGTCAATTAAAGACAATGCACAAATTTCAAATTTTGATGCATCGGAATTCCAATTGAAAGCATCGCAAAATGAACTAGAACCTCATGTCCTTCATGACCCGTCTTAAGTTAAAGACGATGCATGAATTTCAATTTGTGATGCATGATTTTAATGCATCAAAATTCTAATTGGATGCGTCGTAAAATGAACCAAGCCTCATGACTCGTCTTCAGTTAAAGCCAATGCATGAATTTCAATTTGAGATGCATGGTTTTGATGCATCGGAATTCTAATTGGATGCATCGCAAAATGAACCAAAACCTCATGTCCTTCACGACCCGTCTTCAGTTAAAGATGATGCATAAATTTCAATATGCGATGCATGCTTTTAATGCAATGGAATTCCAATTAGATGCATCGCAATATGAACAAGAACCTCATGTCCTTCATGTCATGTCTTTATTTAAAGACAATTTATGGATTTCATTTTGCGATGCATGATTTTGATGCATCGAAATTCCAATTGGATGCATCGCAAAATGAGCCAGAACCTCATGTAACACCTCGATTTATTGAGTGTCAAATTTGTGTGATTGCTTGCTTTTATGATAGTCATAATTGCTTAAATCTATGTGTGAATGTTTTTTGAATACAAGCTAGCTTTATGCCTTGAAATGTTATGAATTTGAATTAGAGTTTTAACGCTTTGACTTGTATAGTATTCGTGTTAGGTTGTTACATTTAACCTTGCATGTGTTCATGAGCCATTGCATAGACCTTTAACATGCTAGAAATCACATGCTCACGTTTGTTCTTGCTTGCCTTGATCGATTAGGTTGTCATTGATCGTTTCCAACCCTGGTTGAGTTCGTTTCAGTGTTGTTCGGGTGTATTTTAGACTCGTTTTGAGTTGGGAAACATCCAAGGATGTTTGAGGTTGGTTTGGGGGCTTAAAGGGATGAGTTTCTTCTGCTCAGTAAGGCGGTCACCTTCTACTCACGTGCTAGCTCGAGCAAACAGCGGTCGCCTTGTTGAAGGTGATGCGACCGCGTCACCTTCATTCCAGATTTTTTTTATTTTTGTAATTTGACGAATCTAACCTTAATGAACCCCTCCCTATTCACTCCCTAACAATCTTATTAGACCTAATTAGACCCTCAGTGACTTAGATTAATGTTTGTAATGACTAATTAGTCATAAAACTTGCTTAATTAGCCTATTGATGATTAGTTTTGAGCTTAAGGATGCTTAACAAGTGTCCCACACACTTAAGCTCCCTTTATGATCACAAAATCTGCGTCTCCACTTCCTAGCCATTTCCGGCCATCTTTGAGTTCCAACATTGAGAGAGAGTGTGTGAGAGAAATAGAGTGAGATTAGTGTATGTTTGGTTGATTCTCAGAGATCTGACCTATTGATTTGAATTCTAAGACCACTCCCACGTAGCCCTCAACGATTAGAACATTTTCTATGATTTTGATTTTGTTTTCTTCGACTTGATTTTCGAGCCAAGGTAAGTTACTAAACCCCAATTTTATGCTCTAGGTTATTTTGCATGCTAGCTATGATTTGAGCTTGCTATACTTGTTAGAAACACTCTTTTCATGTCTAAATTAGTATATGAGGTATGAAACTTGTCTGCATGATAATTACTTGGAGTATGATTTGACTTTGAAATGTTATAAAACATATTTTATAATATATATATATATATATATATATATATATATATATATATATATATATATATATATATATATATATATATATATTATACAAATGGACTAACAGACGTTACCTTTGCTAACCTTTCAGGTTCCACTTCACTTGGTTCAGCTTAAACAATGAGAAAAGGGAAGTGCTTATTGTTGAAGCCAACAAAGACTTTTTTATTCCAAGGGGGGCATTCAAAAAAGGATGTGACTGAACATCCACCTTACGATAGCATTTTTCCTTCGAAGATTCTAGCTTATCTACCGCTACTCGCATTTGCAGAAACCACATTAGAAATAAGGATCTAGTCACCTAAACATAAATGGATCAGGAGCATACTGAACAGATGATCACAAAAAGCTAGGCACCATAATCACCTTTCGAACCACCATGACCATAAGGAATAGTAATGAAAAAAGAAGCAAAAAAGAAACATAAATATGATGTTCATAAAGTATCATCTTACAAATTTAATTGCTGCCACTACACAACTAAGGAAGCAATTTCTTTCAAGATGTGCAAAAACTATCTCATATGACTCTTGATTCAAAAACATTCTTTGATAAACTAGGTGATTATGCTTTTTACATTCTTATTAAACAAATTATCGAACAATTGGTTAGCAGAGCAACATTACTAGAACAAATAACTAACATAAAGAAGGGTAGCGCTACTGTAGCAACGAATAATTAATATCAAGAAATCGGTACTCATAGAACATGCATAAACGAGAAGGAGGGAACATTCTAAGCTGACACATCATCATCCCAATGAATAGGGGCAACCCTAAGATTTACCAAATGAATGCTGCTATATCTATTATATAAAACAGATCAGACGGTTGGGAAAAGCTATTTACCGGTCAGGATTTGATTTTACCAAAGACAATTACCGGCTAGGATTAAATCTCATCTAAACTGTTTTTATATCAACCAAATATAATCTAACTGTTTCTTATTCACGTTTTTCTTCTTAAATCTCATATAAACTGTTTTTATCTTAACATAATCCAACCGTTTCATATTCATATTTTTCTTCCTACGTTTTTATTTCAACCGGCTTTCTTCCATCCTTTTCAGGCTTAGGTTTTTTTTTTTTTTTTTTGTTCTCTTTTTAAACTTTGTACTCATTCTTTCTTCTTTTTTCCTTATTTCTTCTTTTTTATTTATTTGACTCATTTTTTTCATTCTTTAGTAAATCACTTTTGACCACCACCCCCTATCTTTAGTTTCAGGAGAGAGAAACTAAAAAGGAAACAAAAATTGGTAGCTGAGTTCTCACTAATTTAAATAAATTTAATTATATATATACACACACACACACACACACAATATATATTATTTATTATATTGATTTATTTGAATACTAACACCGTCTTGTACTGACATCGTCCTATACTGACGCCGTGCCATAGGCACGGGCATAAAATCTAGTCCCCTATTAAAGTATCACGTACATGAATATGGTAGAGTACACGTGACCTAAAGACATATACTTCACTGGAGTCCCCTTCTCTTTCACTACTGCTGACGGCGTTTCACGTTGAGGGTGCAGGTTTGCGTCGATTTCCTTCAATTTCGATACTTCTTCTTTGTTGTTGGTATCACTATGTGGGCTTGAGGATTGGAAAGGAAATGCCGCCATTCGATTTTTGGGATTTGAGGGTGTGGAGGAGGTGGAGATGGAGGTCGGAAGAGAAGAGATTTCTCGATCTCTAGGAATTTGATTAATAGAAAGGAGTAGGCATTTGGGCTTTTGGAGGGAGGGATTTTCCTTTTCCCCAAATTATCTCAAATAAAATGTTATTTCCCAAATTGTTTGACCGAAAATGAAAATGAAACCGCGAAAAAGCTCATGCCTTACAGATTAGTCTCATTTGCCGACAAACTGGATCTATTTTGTCGCGCAAGTTTACTAATTTTTTATGATTTAGTTTCATAGCCAATTTGTATACGGATTTACTACGAAAAATTATTATGTAGCTAAGCAAGTACATTTACCTATAAATTAATTTTTTTAGTTAAAAATTTGTAGCTAATTGTACAGTTTCTTGTAGTGATGGCTTATTTTAGTGCTATTTATACCCGAAATTTTAGCATTATAATGACTTATTTTCGTGGTATCTTTACTATTTAAATAGCACTATTAAAAGGACAAAATAATAAATAACTTTAAGGTACCTACCTCTTGAAACGTGTGGGCTTTATCCCAGACCAAACTTCTTTTCTGGTAGGTTTTAGGGTGTGCACGCTCTGTCCCTCGGGGAGAGGGAGTCTTTAATCTGCAGCTGTTGTTGTTGTTGTTGTCAAATTTCGAGCAGTGTGACTACTCCTTTGGGGTTACTTTTCACCTCAGGATTCGGGTAGCACAACTTCTTGTTTTTGCTTGATTGTTGTTGTCGAGTCTGAAATCGAGCAGAGCAACTGCTTGCTTTTACTGGATTTGACGTCTAGATTCGGGCAGGCAAAATTGCTCTTTTTTAGATTTCGGAACTAGTGAAAGGGGGCAGAAACCTAACAGGGTAACTAGGGTTCAATTTGGCCAGAGATTTTATGTGTTTAGGGGAGGTTTTGGCAGTCTAACGGAGCTTCGAGGTTGGATATGAAAAATACAGCGTAACAGACTGATCACTTCTTCTCTGAAAATTTCTTCATTGTTTGGGCATTGGGCGACCCCTATATGTATAGGCTGAGAGCTGGGGAATCCTTAATAGCGAAGTAATCCCTGATATTATCTTACGTGCTTTGAATGCTTGTACCATGCGGTGAAGGAATTGCACCAAAAGCCATTTGCAACAATGAAATAGGGAAAGCTAGGCGCTGCCTATTGGTGTTTTGGGCGTCGCCTATAGGCGTTATGGGCGCAACGCCCATAATAGCTATATATTTTTGTTTCTTCTTCTGTTTTTGGCACTTTCACCCCCTGCAATTCACTGTTTGTTAATTCTTCCATCCTTTTGCACTTTTTACCCTTTAATTTGACATCTGTTAGTCCTGTTTTAACAGGTCTGGATATTTTATGGCATGTCATAAAAAGGGGTACAAAATTGAGGTGTCTACAAAGATCCTCAACGATGGAATTTATGGGTAAACCGAAACTTACCAGTAAACGAACATCGTTGATAAGAATAGACTCCCTAATTTCGAGGAAATTATAACAGGGAAAAATGTAACGTGCAACAGTTTATGATGCAACATTTAATCTCATGCTCTTACGATGCAATGGACTGATAGGAATGGAACTGATATGATGCAAATTAAAGTGCTTTGATGGTCGTGCCTACTAAGTAGGCTGCCTACGTATCCTTTTTAGGAATCAGACCAAATGTGGTTCGGCTCATGCCGACAACTCAACAACAACCTCTAGGTGGGATATCGTGCTTCCAGGGCGAACCCTAGTAAAACACGATGGTGGGACACGTGATAAAAAAAACATCGCATTTCCAGGGCGAACCCTCGCAAAACACGATGGTGGGACACATGATAATAAAACATTGTATTTCCACGGCGAATCTCACAAAACACGATAGTAGGACACATGATAAAAAAACATCGTATTTCCAAGATGAACCCTCGCGAAACACAATGATGGGATACGTGATAATAAAACATCGTATTCCCAGGGCAAACCCTCGCAAAACACGATGGTGGGACACATGCTAAAAAACATCGTATTTCCAGAGCGAACCCTCTCAAAATACGATGGTGGGACACATGATAATAAACATTGTATTTCCAGGGCGAACCCTCGCAAAATACAATGGTGGGACACATGATAATAAAACATTGTTGTCCCTGAAAGAACCCTCGTAAAACACGATGGTGGGACACATGATAATAAAGCATTGTATTTCCAGGGTGAACCCTCGCAAAACACGATTATGGGACACATGATAATAAAACATCGTATTCCCAGGGCGAACCCTCGCAAAACACGATGGTGGGACACATGATAATAAAACATCGTATTCCCAGGGCGAACCCTTGCAAAACACGATGGTGGGACACATGATAAAAAACATTGTATTCCCAAGGCGAACTCTCGCAAAACACGATGGTGGGACACATGATAATAAATCATCGTATTTCCAGGGCGAACCCTCGCAAAACACGATGGTGGGACACATGATAATAAACATCATATTCCCAGGGTGAACCCTCGCAAAACACGATGGTAGGACACATGATAAAAGACATCGACCATCTGGGAAGGACTAACAACACAAATGAAATAGCATGGCATAAAATGCATGTGACAGATAAAGAAAATTGCAGATACTCTTTCCCCTTCATCTTTTTTTGCTTGCAGGTTGGCATTCTGCTAAGGATATCATTAAGTCTTGGATGTTGGATGGATGGTCGTTAACTTTGTTGAAGACAATTACTTCCGTTAAGTCTCCGTTAGGTCATTAGGGGCCAATTTGCAATTTGGGTAAACTTGGGTCTTTAGTTGCTGGAATGGACTCTGGAAGGGAGGAAAGGGAAACTTCCCCTCCCCTTTATCACTTACGCGTAAGCATAGCAGTAGCAGCAACCCATTTACTTCCATTTTTGTTGTCGAAGAAAATCTTCCATTTCTTCACCATTTTCTCCACTTTCTTCACTCAAATCAATTGTTTGATTTACCAAATGGCTTCCTCTTCAAGATCCAGGAAGGGAAAGGCTCCTGTAGGCTCGGAATCGAGCCAAAGACGCCGGGAAATTCCTCCATTGAACCAAAATGTTGTCAGATACTGGTATTCTGACAATGATTGGGGCAATATACACCGAGATTTATTGGGGGTGATTTCAACACTATTGCTCATTCTTCTGAGAAACTTGGAGGAACTGGTCATGACTTTAATAGCATGGACGATTTCTTGAACTTTATGATTCAGGCTGGTGTGGTAGATGCAGGTTTTGAAGGCAGCGTTTATACTTGGTGTAATGGCCATCAAGGCAGGAGAAGGATCTGGGAACGCTTGGACCGAGTCCTTGTGAATGGTTTATTTAAATCTCTTTTACCTGCGATGCGAGTTACTCATCTTTGCTGCATTTATTCTGATCATTCTCCTCTTCTTGTAGATTTTCAGATTACTCCGAAAATTATAGGCAGCTTCCGTTTTCAGAGGATGTGGATGGATCATAAGGATTTCATGTCTTTTGTTGCTAATCAATGGAACAAATCTGAAGCTAATTTGTTGGGGTCTCCTATGTTGGTCCTTCATAGGAAACTGTTACACCTTCGGAAAGAGCTGAAAAATTGGAATTGGTCGGTTTTTGGGCACGTGCAAAAAAAAATCAACAACACTCAGGATGCCATTCTTAGACTTGATTTTCAACTTCAATATGGCTGGGACGAGTCTATTGATCAACAGATTCGTATGCATCGCAAGGAATTAGATCAATTATACAAGTGGGAAGAGGAATTGACTCGACAAAAGGCCAGGGCTAATTGGCTAAAAGATGGGGACAGGAACACTTCCTTTTTTCATGCTTCTCTTAAAGATCGGGCGGCTCACAACCGAGTCCGTATCAAAATGGCGGATGGCTCTTGGTGCATAGATGACAAAATGTTGGGAAGTTTGGCCGTTGATTATTATTCTGCGCTATTTTCTACCTCATTGCCGGTGCTCAATGAAGCTTTGTTCGAAGGTATTGTGCGCTGTATTGACCCCCAGGATAATTTCTGCATGGAAACTGTGCCTTCTCCTAAGGAAATTTGGGATGGGGTTTGTGGCTTGAATGCTGATAGCGCGCCGGGTCCGGACGGGTTCACTGGTCATTTTTATCAAGGTTGTTG
Organism: Codonopsis lanceolata; assembly: GCA_013146195.2. Lineage (NCBI taxonomy): Eukaryota > Viridiplantae > Streptophyta > Magnoliopsida > Asterales > Campanulaceae > Codonopsis > Codonopsis lanceolata. Next base: position 61,316,486 of record CM028381.1, read on the forward strand.
GTCTATAATTAAAGAAGACGTAATTGATGCAGTTCAAGAGTTCTTTTGCGGTGTTATTCTGCCTCGTGGTCTTTCTGCCACAACATTGGTTCTCATTCCAAAAATTTCAGCTCCCAGTTCTTTTTCCGATCTCCGTCCCATTAGCCTTTGTAACTTTTCAAGTAAGATAATATCTAAAATTATGGCTAATCGCTTAGCTTCGATTTTGCCGAAGATCATCTCTCTCGAGCAATCGGGTTTTGTGAAGGGTAGAGCTATTCAAGAGAATATCGCTCTCGCTCATGAGCTGGTTGGGCATATTGATAAAAAGGTCCGTGGCGGTAACGTGGTGTTCAAGTTAGATATGTCCAAGGCCTACGATCGATTAGAATGGACGTTTCTTCTTCGCTCCCTTCGTGCTCTAGGTTTCAATGACAAAGTTTGTGATTTAATTGAGCGTCTGACAAACAACGTGTGGTATTCTATTAGGCTTAATGGATCCAGTCATGGTTTCTTCCAATCGACTCGTGGGGTTCGACAAGGTGACCCTTTGTCTCCTCTTCTCTTCATTATTGCTCAGGAAGTTCTTTCCTTAGCAATTAAACGGGGCTTTGCGCAAGGTTTAATGGTTCCTTACTCCCATGGGCGTGGTAATTTGCATATCTCTCATCTTTTATATGCGGACGATATGATCTTATTCAGTAATGCTGGTAAAAGGACCATTGTTAATCTTCGGCGGTTATTCACAATGTATGAACAATCTTCAGGGCAATTGCTTAATCTTTCGAAGAGCGGTTTCTATACTCCTTCGTGGTTTCATCGGAGCAAAATTCATCGTCTAGCTACTTGGTCTGGTTGTACACATCACTCTTTTCCTATGAAATATCTGGGCCTCCCTTTATTTCGGGGGAGGGTTAAGCGAAGTTATTTTGAAGATCTGGAGTTACGGGTTTTAAAAAGGATAGAAGGTTGGAAAGCGAGGTTGCTGTCCTTTGGTGGCAAAATTATCCTTCTCAAATCTGTTCTATCCAGCATTCCCATATATGCACTTGCTGCGATAAAAGTTCCTGTCTCAGTCCTTAATCGTATTGAGAGGGCAATGTCCAACTTTCTTTGGGGGAATGCAGGAGAGAGCCGAATACATTGGGTTTCTTGGAATAAAATCTGCCGGCCAACATCGGAGGGAGGTTTAGGCGTTCGATCTATTGTCCAAGTGCGGGACTCTATACATGCAAAGCTTGCATGGAGTGTTTTGATTGGTAAAAGTTTGTGGGCTCGATTCATTAAATCTAAATATCAGACGTCGGGAGGTTTTTCTGTTCCTATGTCCTCATCTCATGTATGGAAGTATACCCATTCTCACATTTCGGAGCTCATGCATCTTAGTCAATGGGTCATTGGCAAGGGTGAAGTTTCTTTTTGGAATGAAAATTGGCTTGGATACAGGCTTGAAGGTCCCCTCCCAGTGGATGCTAAGCTTACTGTTAGACAAGCCTTCCAGCAAATCTCGTCTTTTTTGCCTTTAATTGACTCGCAGCGGCATAGTGATTTATCCCGGATTTCTATTCAAGAGGATCTCCCAGATAAGCTAGTGTTCAGATTAACATCGTCGGGGGACTTTGATTCCAAGTCTTATTGGAATTACCGGAGAACTCGCAATGCTATTTTTCCTTGGGCTATGAAAATATGGAAGGATTGGATTCCTACTACTATTAGTGCATTTGGATGGAAGCTCTTCTTTGGTGCTCTTCCAGTGGACCTCAGGTTACAATCTCGCCATGTTCCTATTGTGTCCCGTTGTGTCTGCTGCGTTGCTTCTCCGGAGCGAGAATCCATATCCCATCTTTTTCTGCACTCTGAGATCGCACGGGATCTGTGGCGACGCCTATCTCGGCCTTTTCATAAAATTGATATGTATTCCTCTATTAATCATTTGTTCCATATTTGGTTATCGGACGCCTCTTCTCGGACTCAGTTGGGGAGTTGTCAAACTGCTATAGTGCTGTACACGTGCTGGCATATCTGGACTGGCAGATGCCGCGCCACTTTTGACAATGTCCCTATGAACTCAGATAATATATATAGTCAAATATTGGGCAGCCTTCAATCAAAATTACAAAATTTTGTTCCGAAGTCTCTTTCCTCCTCTAAGGGTGTGCGTGGTTTGGACATGTTGGGTTTATCCATCCTTCGTCCCAGGATAAAAAAGGTTGTTTGGCTTCGTTGGATTGCCCCTCCCCCTTTCTTCAAGCTTAATGTGGACGGTTCTACGCGAGGGTGTTGCTACTGGAGGAGGTGTTATTCGGGATTCGAATGGGCATTTTGTTGCGGGTTTTTTACGGTCTTATGGACATGGTTCTAATACACAGGCAGAATTCTTTGCTCTTAGAGATGGTATTCTCCTTTGTCACAAGTTACAGTTTGATAATGTGGTTATTGAATCTGATTCATTGGTAGTGGTGTCTGCTATTAAAGGGCAGCAAAATTCTCCTTGGATGTTCTCCTATGAGCTTCGTCAGTGTCTCTCTATGATTGGGAATTACGATATTTCGCATATTTACAGGGAGAAGAATTTTGTTGCGGATAGGCTGGCTAATGCAACTCACTCAATTACCTCTCGAGAGTTCACCTTGGTGTCTCAACTCCCGAACGAAGTTCGTCGCGCTCTTCAACAAGATGCTATGGGTTTATTTAATTATCGGTCGTTGTAATTTGTCTCTCTTTCGAGGTTAGGCTCCATCCTTCCCGCATTTCGGGTTGATGGTTGTCCCCTTCTGTTTGTATCTCCTTTTTATTTATATATATAATCCGCAGTGCCGCCTCGCTTGCCAAAAAAAAAAAAAACATTGCTAATCTTCCCGATCCGGTTGTAAGTCTTCAATTTCGCAAACCCACTTGGTTTAATTTCTTGAATTTCTTTGGTTATTTGATTTTTTGTGATAATTTTGGAATATATATATATATATATATATATATATATATATATATATATATATATATATATATATATATATATATATATATATATGTTCCAATTTTGGTGTTTATGCATAAATGATTTATACTAGGATGATGTATTTGGAAAATTAAAGTATATGAAAAATAAAATTGATGCTATTTAATTTTGCGATGCATTTATGCAATTGACGCTATTTGATTCTGCGATGCATGTTTATGCAACTGACACTATTTGATTCTGCGATGCATGTTGATTTAGACAAAATGAAACATGTCATGCGGATAGATGCACAAAGATAGGATGATATACACATATTCCTAGTAACCATAGTAAAAACATGACTTTCTCTTTTCTTGAAATATTTTTCATGACATTTTGATGACAAGAGAATGATTTTAAATCCTAAAAATGTATATGCATATATTTTGGGATAAATGCATATATGGGATAATTATATGAACAAAAGAAAAATATATATTTATTTTTCTAAAATGCATAATGAGTATGAACATGATATAATATGGCATAATGAAATGGCATGAAATATGACATGCATGATAAAATGATATGAAAGAAGTGAATTAAACTACTTCTCTTTTATTCTTTTTTTTTCTTTTGTTTGGCATGATGAGTTTTCTTCAGGCATGGAAAACGATTACTCGGATTTGGGCTAGCTCAAAGAAGCTGGCTGCGATATATGATTCCTTGCCGACGCAGGAGAGGATCTTGATAGAGCAGACTGGTTTGGCGACATTTCTGTGACCTACTGGCCACTTTCGCAGTTATCTGTCCGTCAATGAGGTCTTGAAGGAGTATTGGTGGGACACCACCCATACTTTCCATCTCAGCTAGGGAGAAGCTACTATGACCCCTTGCGATTTTGCTGCGATCACGCGTATTCCTACCGGTATTGGTAGGAATTTCACACCTGATTTCAACCTCCGCCATCAACATGAGGTGGTTGAAGATTTGTTATGATTTTATTTATTTAATAGTCATTAAGAGATGATTTTAGAAATATTATGATTTAGTATTTGCATTAGTGACGTGTCCAAAATTTTGGGATCATAAATTGGCACGAAAATTTTGGGGCGTTACAGTTGGTATCAGAGCTTCTAGGTTATGATTTAGCATGGGAGAAATCTTTGGGACATAGATAGTATATGATAATGTATTATCTAATTATTTGTATTATCTAACCAAATAGTTTATTTTAGATGGACCTTGACTTAGAGAACTGGCACATGGGGAACCCTTCTGATTTGGAACCCGAGGAGGATGACCCCGTGAGCAAACCCGAGGAAGACCCTGAAGAGATTCCTGGAGAAATTCCTAAAGAAGTTCATGAAGAGCTTCCGGAAGGCGAGGAAAATAGTGACATAAGCGATAATCGCAATAAAACTACAATAAACCTCGTACAAGAGTTGGACGCTCGAGTAGGAGAGTTAGAGCACAAGTTGTATAAGACCCATGCAAGATAACAGAGGTTTCTAAGGAAAATCATCTTAGCATGTCAAAACATTGACATAGCTCTTCATGCTGATCTCCCAAGAGTGGGTTGGTCGCGATAGGCTATAAATAGGCTAATTTTGAAGTTATGTGGCGCACTCTAAAGGACCCATATGAATCCTTTGAATAATTTGATGGAGTTTATGTTTTGAGACAATATATTTTGAAATAATAAAGTTTTTGAGACTTCTTATATCCTTTGAATAAATAAAGGACGGTCGTGTTTGTGTTTTTGAATTTTATGATAAATACCCATAGAATATATGCAAGTGCCAACAAATAGTGTGATAATAATTATTATACCCTGGTTATAGATTGAAAATTTTCGTACGGATTTCGTTCGGACATTGAATTTAGATTTAAAAAAATCTAGATTGTGTTTATGACATCTCGCTATGCTTGTGGCAGTGATAGATGGCTAGAGGAGGACGAAGTAGAACACGGGGTGGTGTACGAGGTCGTGGACGTGGACGAGGTTGCCAAGGTAGGAGAGTCGTTGAAGACTCTGCCTCAGGAGTCGCAGAAAATCCCGTTGAACCACAACCAGGAGTAAACATGAATGGTCCTGCTCCTACAGACCCAACACTGGTGGCTCTTATCCAAGGCCTCACACAAGCCATTACAGCAAAGTATTGGTCAAGCAAACGCAGCACCTGCAATTGCGGCTAGAGTTGCGGCAGCTACTACTGCTGCACCACCACCACCACCAACTCAACCAACCACTAGGGAACTAGTGAAAAGATTCCATAGGATGAAACCCAAAACTTTCTCCGGTAAGCCAGAGATCGAGGAACCAGGAGAATGGCTAGAGAACATGTAGAAAATTTTTGAAACCATGACATGCACTGATGAACAGAAGGTAAACACTACAAGAAAATAGGGCAACTGCAACAGAATATTGCAACGGAATTGAATTCAGTTACAATATGAGTGGACAAAGAATTTTTAACGAGGAAACCCATTAGACGCGTCCTTTTTTGGGGGGGAAAAGTTGGAGGGAAAAATGATGTCAAATATTGAAACGGAATTTTGCAACAGAATTGAAATAAGTTTCAATGTCGTCTAATTTTGCAATGGTTTTTGAAACAGATGAGCTTCCGTTTCAATTTTCCGTTTCAAGTTCAGTTGCATTTATTAATATAAGATTTTTATATTTTGAAACTAAAAAAATTGACATTCTATTTTGGACGAAAAATTGAGGAAGAAACCCGCCTAATTTTGCAAGTGATTTTGAAACGATAAAACATTGGTTTCAAATTCCATCATTCAATTTCGCTGCAATCAATCCTATATGAATTTTATTTTATTAAATTGAAAAACTAGTCTATATTTTAGTTGCAAACTAAAAAGCGGACCGCGTGATTCCTTCTGAAACCCATTTTAGTCGTTTTTTGGGGGAAAAATTGGAGGAAAGAATTGCGCCTAAATTGCAACAGTTATTGCAACAATTTTATAGGGCAACTGAAACTGAATTTTGCAACCGAATTGAAATCAGTTTCAATATAAAAAGTGCTCAAAGGAAATTGACTTGCAAAATTAATTTTGCAACTCATATTGCAATGAAAAACTATTTTGTTGCATCATGTTTCGGGGGAAAAGTTGGAGGGAAGAATGCCGCCTAATTTTGCAATGGTTTTTGAAACAGATGAACTTCTGTTTCAATTTTCTGTTTCAATTTCAGTTGCATTTATTAATATCAGATTTTTATATTTAGAACTTAAAAAAATTGGGGTTCTGCTTTGGGCAAAAAGTTTGGAGGGAAGAAACCCGCCTAATTTTGCAAGAGATTTTGAAACATATAAATTTTCGTTTCAAATTCTCCATTCAATTTCAGTTGCAATTAATCCTAAGTAATTTTTATTTTATTAAATTGTAAAAATAAGTCTAAACCAACGGCTTATGTAAGGAAACGTTGTATTAAATGTACAACGTTTTTTAGATAAACGTTGTGATATTATTTCTACAACGTTTTATTAAAATTTTTGTAAAGCCCAACCCACCCAAAAAAGAGACGCGGCATTTCCTGGGGCATTTCCCGCTCACTTAATTTTTTCCCCCCACAATTGCTCTCAGTAAGACTAAGGGCGTTGTTCTCTCAAGCTCGATCTCTTCAATCCGAAGCCTCTCTCTCAAGCTCTCGCCTTTCTCTCAAGCTTTCTCTTCAATCTTTAGCATTAACAAGGTAAGTACCCATATTTCAATCCTAACTCTCATAACAATATGCGTTATGATCTTCCTTTGTTTCTTTTTTCCTTACAAGCAGATTTCTTAGGATGAATCGTGGGTTTTGTATCTGCGATTAGGGCTTCTTTGCTCCCTTGAATTGTGGGTTCATCTGGTAAGCACCTCTCTCTTTCCTGATGTAATTTTGTGCCCTAAACCATGTAATTATGCTGTAATACATAGCGTCTGCGGTTCTGCCCTAAAATCCAAATTTTTGTGAATTAATTGTTTCTTTTTCATTTATATTTAGTGTGAAGCTTTATTTTCCCCTCTCATCCCCTATAATTTCACTATTATGTGAAGATTAACATATATTTTGGTTTAGTGTGGATCCTAAATGTTAAGGAACTAGTTTTCAGTTCACACATCTAAGTCAATTTATACTGCCTACAAGGTGTTTGATGTTTGGCCTCTAAGAAAGTTTAACAATCTAGGCAAACTTTCGATCATAAAACAACTTCACTTGCTACAACCTGCTTGATGCAATAGTAAGTTACTCCAAACTACCAAATTATAACTAACATAGTTTGAAGAATGATTCTTTTTAGCTGGCCATGCTAATTCCTTTTGTCTTAGCTTTGTTGCATGCAAGGAGTATAGCAGATAGGTTAAGAAGTAGTGCACGAATTATTTTGGTCTTAGATGGAGTATAAGAAAAGACACTTGATTAGTTGGGCAAATCAGTAAAGTTGCCCTAGCAGGCATTAACAACCACTCTGATTCAGGCTCAGATACTCTTGCTTTCCTTCTCGCCTCCTAGATTTTGAAAATCCTAAATACCTTTTAGACTTTACACTAATGCTTGGTCTCTAGTGCATCATTGGTTAAAACAAATTATCAGCACACATTACAAAACTTTATCTTCAGGCATCTGTTTCATGTGTAGGAATCTGGGTGAGACTTGAGCATAACTCTTTAAAAATCATCCTTAGGCTTGCTACTTTTGGTAGCCTATGTTTAACTTTTCTAAGGAAGCTTGAAGTACCCCCACTTCTTTTTTTGATAAGTACCAAAGCTTTTATGTATGTTTCCTTGAAGTACCCCCACTTCTGTAGAGCCATTGGTGCTCACTAGTTTTACGAGCAACTGGAGGGCCAAGAATTTCAGTAATTTTGTGGTATTGCCTTTTCTTTGTATTTTTGGTGTTTGTGGACAGAGCAGAATACCAAGGATTAGTTGGAAGTAATCACTCCCTCCTCCACTTTTAAATTTTTTTAATTATTACCTTGGTCATTTTCAGGGATTGACAGTTCCAATTTTGTTAAGAGTTGCTAAATGGAGTAATGGGAGAAACAAGTGAGGGGTTGTTCCCTGCATTGATGAATAAAGAGTTTGGGTAAAGCTAGAAAATTATCACACATCTTTTTCCTTGGTTTTCAGTTTTCACACTACTACAACTAGTGCGTGTGTGTATGTGTGTACTTTTTAAAGTTCCAATGTAGACATAAGAAATTAAAAACACCAAAGCCATCACAATTCCAACTCCCAAAAGTGCTAAAATAATTAAACAAGCACTTAAAAGAGTACCCATACCATTAACTGAAAAAAGAATCCAGGTACATGGTACACGCACACACAGTGACAGTGCTTTTTCATCATAGTCTGAACAAACATGAATAATTTAATAAAATTGAAAAAAATAAAAATTTACCAGTGTTTCTTTGTCATTATATGATGTAATGACAGAGAAAGCAACCCCAGGTTTGATCTCCTTCGGCTTCCTTTGCATTCTCAAAGTCTTGGTCAACTGTTTGACCCGAACGGTGTCGTTTAAGCTCTACCGGATCCTTTCCCCACAAAACCCTTGATACCCATTCCTTAAACCCCCTCTCCTCAATTTCCCCAAATGGGTATTACCTTTTAGTGTTGCACAGCTAGAATCCATCTCTAAGACTCTAACCCAATCAAATTCAAGAACCCTCGATGTTAATATTGATTATGATGAGCAATTGGAATTTGGATCACAAAATGAAGAACTAATAAACACTAATGATTATTTGATTTGAAGCAAGAAAATTACATATCACTTCATCAGTGACAAGGATAATACATGGCCAGCCATTGAATACACCAAGAGTTTCTAGTGGTTATATTTTTCAGATATTCCACAATCATACAAAATAATAAATTCAAAAAAGCCTAATGAACAAGGAGTGGGCATTAATTGCAAGAGAAATATTTACGGAAAGGAATAATGGAAGCTTAAATCATGATAAGAATCAGTCTGATGACTATGACATTAAAAGTAGGCCAATACTAGTATATCTGAAAAAAAAGGTACAGGAAACAAGTGCACTTGATATAAAAAAAGCATTAAAAATATAAGAATACAAGGAGAGTTCAATAAGAAGGCCAAGCTCTCCAGTCCACATGAGGTGCAAACCAATCAGTTAACCACAATGCAATTGAGCAAGCAACAGATTCTCAAATCAAATGAACCCTATTCAGGATGACACAAAAGAGAGTAGGAAACAAAACGATGATGGGACATGACGAACGTTTCAAAAAAGTTTGTAACTGTGATTATCCAAAATTACCTTGGCTGATGTACCACCATGCAAACATTTACTCCTTCGACAGCCTCGCGGCGAAGTGCTCGAAGTAGTAATTGAGAAGAAACACTGTCCAAACCAGAAGTAGGTTCATCTAAGATTAGCAAAGAAAGTTCCATAACCATTTCCAGGCTGACATTTACACGCTTCCTCTGGCCTCCGGAGATCCGTCGCTTCTCCATTGTACCCACTAGGGAACTGATGCGTATGCGGAAGCTTGAATGAACAAAACTGTTCCAGCTTTTTTGGACTGCTCTATGGCTGAACCAAACTCTCCAAATCAGCCTCAAACCCGCCACAAAACCCTCCTACAACCTGCTCAAAATTATGAAGTTTCTTTTGTAAATTATAACCCAAACCCCTAGCTTAATTTGGACAGATTACAACCTCTAAAACTGCTCCAACCTATTAAATAAATTCAGCCCCAAACGGTTTGGTTTGAACAGAATTTTTCCTTGCAAAAATAACTAACCAATTAACAAACAACCTCCTTGCAACAACCCCTATCACACACCTAATTACAGCAGGTTTTAGGCTGCCCAAACAGCCTCACAATTCCAGCAAAACTCACGCACAGAAGCTGCTCAAACTCGTGCCAAACACACGACCAATCTGCCTTCAAAACAGCCCACGATCTTGAAGCTTACGCTACCCAAAACTGACCCGCTATCGAAGGAGAACAGGCTGCTATGAACAAATAAAAAGAAACAGAAATAGAGAAGGGATAGATTGGCTTCACGGGACAAACTTCACTCGCTTGTCGTAAAGAACGCCGTTTGATTAATCTCCCTAGGCTTCACTCACCTTGAAAGAGAAATCGAAGAAGAACGAACTCGTTCTTTGCTCAATATTTTTCACACCAAAAATCTGCCGTGTTTATTGAAGGAAAAGTAAAAGGTTTTACAAACTTGTCCTAAAAGCTTAGTACCATGAAGAACATATTAAAGAAAAGGACATCTTAATCATGAATAGGCCCGACAATCTTGACCCATTACCCGCTAACCCACCCAACACAACACGCTAATTTGACCCAACCCAATAACATAACAGGTTAAAAGCAGGTTGCCGTTATAATTAACCCACTAGCTCTCGCGGGTTAAGGCGGGTAACCCATGTTATAAACACTCTCACGAAGTCTCCTTTTCCAATCTAGATGAATGCCATATCTCCCTGTACCACACATAACAGAAAGTTTTCCTGATGGGCATTAAATAAGGATTTTTATGCTTTGGTTTTGTCTCATTTTATAATGTTAACAGTAATACTAAAGATCCAATCTTTTGGATCCAGAAAGTCAATAAAAGATTCTATCAATATAAAGTGGACCCCCTAAGGGTATTTTGTTAGTATTTGATTATTTGATTTGAAAGTTAAATTTAGTTTTTTGATAAGTAATAAAATATTTTTGATTCTTGTGGAACTTGAACCTTGGCCACTAGAAGTAAGGAAGCTTCACAGATCCACAAGACTGCTAACATCTATAAAAAAAAATTGGAACCATTTTCAGAATAATTTGGTTGTAACTGTAGTATTACTCTTATGTTAAACGTAATGCGCATGCATGCTGTTATGACTGAGTATGACTGGATTCTTATCCAAATAGAATATTGTATGGAACTTCTATAATTCTTGTATCACATCTCTTGTGTTTGTGTTCAAAGTTAGTGAGAGGTCCCAGTTTCTTTTCTTATATACTAAGCTTTGGTCATTGCTTTTTAGTTTTTTATGGAGTTGATGATGGTTCCACGAGTTGAGTTCAAGTTAAGAGTATTATTGGTCAAGATATGATTTTCTAGTCAGGTATATTATTTTTGTCTTCGTATCTATTTTGTTCAACCGTGAAGACCGATAGTATTACTTTTGGCGGCTTATGCTTAAATTCTTTAAATTTTCAGGTGAATGACTTGTGACATAATCTAGTGACGCTGCTAGAGAGGTACGTTGGTGATTAGGATTCTTGAATTTTTAGTACTCCTCTTTCAACTAAGCCTTGTTCCAACTACTTGGAAATGCACTAAATCAGGGCACTGCTCGAGGTACCACTTCCTATAGTTCAAGCATTGTTATCTGCATAATGGTTTATACTTAAGGGACTTCAAAGTTATGGTTCATTTCTGCGTTTCGAAAATCTATGTGCTTAATATGTGGGATCTGCCCATGAATTTAGATTGGATTCCCTTCGCAAATTGTCTGATACTCGTGCAAGGAACAGTAGACCCTGTTTTGGACCATTTTCCAAAAAAATTCTGTAGCAAATCCGTGCAAGGAAATGGGCTGAATTTTGGAATTGTTGTATTTATATGTGTTAGGTGGTTACCTATAAATATTCATAAAGTTTCGAGATCAGGAAGTAGCTCAATTGGGTCTTGAACCACAACTGCGTTTGTGAAACTGTTAGCAGAAATCCTAATTAGTAACCTAGGTTTTGAATGGTGATAACTTGATGAATATATACCTAAATTAGGTAATTCAAAGTGCTAAATTGTATTTTAAAGTGTCTTGTTTCAGAATATGTTTGAAGTTGTCTGGAGTATTTGGTAAATTTATATGGGGTTTGTTGCTTTTAAGTAGCTATAAAGCTTGAAGTTCATGTTACTTTTATGGCGGTTTACAGATGTTGTAGTTTCACTTTGTGGTGAAAGGATTTATTTAATTTTTGCAATAGGAAACTTTCTTTAAAGGCAATACTCATGCTTGCAGATCAGATGGTAAATACTTTGACAATGGTTGTTATTTCTTTTTATCATTTCTACCAAGATTTCATACTGCTAAGAGTGCATATTTAGCTTACTTTCTGCTATGGGTTGTTCATCATATTTTTGATCAGCGTTTCTTCCTTGATTCAATCCACAAATTGAGGCTCAAGGAGGAATTCAGTGAGTAATTAACTAATTATACCAAGGTGTCTTAGTTTTGTTATTAATTAGTGTTAATAAGATGCATAAGCTTTTATCCGCTATAAGTTGGAATTGTACAAATTTTGGTGTTGAGTTTTTGCTCGTGGCGATAAGTGATTTAGTTTTATGGTAAGGTTTTACGTATTTTTAATATTAACTTTTTTTGTGCTCAATGGACCAAGTTCATTAGAATACCATTTTCTTTTTCAAACCATTTTGAGTACACAAGAGTACAATTATAGTGAAGAATGGTGACTACATCACAATTATTATTACCTAGTCTCATATTGATGAAACAACCATCCAATTAATTAAGACTTGAAGTCGATTGTTCAACTCTTGGTGAATGTAGCTCTTGATCAGTTAAATACTTTGGATGGTTCAACTCCAAAGCTGACAAATGCATTTCTTTTTATCAGCGGCAACCAGTTAAAGAACTACAACATGGCCGTGTGTTGCGTAAATGGTTCAGCAGTTCATGAGATGCTTTCTTGGGATCAAGATGGATGTAGAAAAGCGTCTCTCCGAAAACAATATTATCTCTTCAAGAACAACTAAAAGAATCTCGGGCAGCACTTTTGCTTGAGCAGGTCAGTATCTGGCAATCCTATCTATTCATATTCTGAATGAATTTGTTAGATGTCCAAGTACCTGCTGCCTTAAAAAATGCCGGTGGATCCATTCATACTGACTTCTTGCAATAGTGCATCAACTATGTTTTTGATACTCTAACATCTATCCATTCCATTAGACCACAAACAATGAGGACAACTGCATTAGGCCTGCCGCCATTGTTTTGTTGTTAAACGTTTTCCTTGTTTTGTTGGGGTGCCCTCGTTTGATGGGTGTGCACCGTTGCTTTGTTGTTGGCATTTATTTTTTATTTTGTTCTCCTAGTTCAAAGATCCTAACAATTAGGGGCATTTCGTACGTTTAGATCCTGAGAATAAAGAAATCTAGTGCATGCCATGGGTGTCAATGATTATGATTATTACTACTACTAAATTCCTGGTAGCGTTTGCTTTTAATATGCTTGGCAGCGTTTGCTTTTAAAATGTCTTGTTAAGCCATCATCAGTTCAATGGATGAGCCATTCAGAAATGATACATATTAGAGAGCATGAGTTGAAAAGTTAGTTATAATATTAATTTTTAACATTTTAGGAGGATTATCTTGCTTTCGTAAGAAAGGTATAGATTTTGATTCCACAGCTTGGGTTGATGCATCTGGTGGTGTTGCCAAAAATCGTTTGTATGGCTTTGGTTCGTTGGTTCCTGCATCAAAGATCTTGAGTGGCAGTGGTAGTGGCAGCGCAAGTTATTCGTCACATGGAAGTGTGAATGAAGATTTCACACAAACCCAACAATTTCAAGATAAGCTTTGTGAAAGAGTAGAACAAGTGAGGGAAGATATTCAAATACAAATACAAGGCGACAATCTTTGCGGAAATGGAAAAAATCAAAGCTGATTTCAAGCTAATGCAAGAGGAACTTCGGTCACTTAGAGCCCAACAACCTCCACCAACGTCTATGTAGTTTGACAGTTAGACAATGTTTTTTGTTAATCACTTGGAGGATCTCAACATTCTATTTACTTTCATGTAATCCGACACTTCGACAATGACTTTTAAATGAAATGCTTAAACTTGAGTTGTTTTAAATGTTTGATTTTAGATTTAATTTTTTTTTGTATAATGTGAAATATGAAATGTTCAATCAGGTACGATATATATATATATATATATATATATATATATATTTTCAACGATATCTTACATTTGCAATAATAATTTTAAAAAAAATTCAATTATGAACTAGCAACAATGTAAATATTATGCAACGAAAAAGTTTGCAAAAATGCAACGAAAAGTCCGTTGCGAAAAAGTTACAAAAATACAACAAAAATGCAACAAAAAATGCAACGCAACAAAAAAATGCATTTGCAACAAAAAATGCAACAAAAATGCATTACAAAAATGCAACAAAAATGCAACGAAAAATGCAATGTTGCGAAAAGTTTGTTGCAACAAAAATGCAACAATGAAAAAATTAGTTGCTATTTGCAACAAAAATGCAACAAATGAATGCAACAAAAACATTTGCAACAAAAATGCAAGAATGCGCAATAATGCAACAATACAACGGTTGCGAAAATGAAAAATTTGCAACGAATACATACGGTTGCAGGGTTTTGCAACCAACGAATTTGCAGCGAACTTTTTCCGTTTCAATCGTCTAATTGTAACGGAATTTCATTTTTTGCAACGGAATTTTCCGTTTCTGTTGCCCTGTTTTCTTGTAGTGTAATTTACCCGATATCTGATAGTAAATGGGTTAGTCTAGCCCAGGTAGTTCCCAAGAAATCAGAAATTACAGTAGTTAAAAATGATAAGGATGAATTAGTTCCTACACGAACAATCACAGGTTATAGAATATGCATTTATTTGAGGAAATTAAATGCGGCAACTAGGAAGGACCACTTTCCCTTGTCATTTATTGATCAAATCCTTGAAAGACTAGCTGGTCATGAATATTATTGTTTTCTTGATGGTTTTTCCTGTTACAACCAAAATCCCAAGAGCAGAAGACCAAGAGAAAACCACCTTTACATGTCCTTTTGGTACCTTTGCATTTAGGAGAATGCCCTTTGGACTTTGTAATGCCCCAGCTACTTCTCAAAGATGCATGATTTCTATATTTTCAAATTTAGTGGAAAGATGTGTCGAAGTATTCATGGATGATTTTTCAGTATTTGTGAAACTAATTTGACCCTAAGTTGGGAGAAAAGTCATTTCATGGTTAAATATGGAATTTTCTTAGGTCATATTGCGTCTAACAAAGGAATTGAAGTCGATAAGGCAAAAATTAAAGTTATATCACAACTACCTCCCCCAACTTCTATGAAAGGTGTTAGAAGTTTTCTAGGGCGTGCAGGTTTTTATAGAAGATTTATAAAGAATTTTCAAAAATCTGTAAACCTCTATGTAATCTGTTGGCAAAAGACACCGAATTTATTTTTGACCAAGAATGCTTAAATGCATTTAATTTATTAAAAGAAAGATTGACAACTGCCCCAATTTTAACAGGCCCCGATTGGTCTCTTCCTTTCGAGATCATGTGTGATGTTTCAGATTTTGCAATTGGAGTTGTGTTAGTTCAAAGGGTGGATAAGAAACCACATGTAATTCATTATGCTAGTAGGACATTAAATGATGCATAACTTTTTTTTTTAGGGAAACAGGGACGGTACCCTGCTAGATTTTATTAATAGATGAAAAAAGTACAAACTTTAGGGGGACAACCAGCCTTGCCCTTATAAATGGGAGGACAGAGGAGCCTTACCTCGAAAAGGAAATACAAATCAAAAGAGAGAAAATTAAGAAATTCTAACATAGGGAGTTCTACTAGCATCTAAACAAATGAGACCCTTAATAGAGCGTGGAATACCAGCAGACGAAAGAAACTGGAAGCTGTCTTGAGAATCACAAGCCAAGTTAGCTAGGCTGTCTACAACTTTATTAGCTTCACGGAAACAGTGATGAAACGAATGCTGACCAGATTGTTGAAGCCGAAGAATATCTCGGTAAATGTAAACATACTTCCATGAGATATTGAAATTTTTAGAGAGAGTATCAACAATAATTTTAGAGTCCATTTCAATTAAGACATGATGATATCCTTGCTCATGAAGCCACAGGAGGCCAGAATGAAGAGCTTTCAGCTCTGCCATCAAATTAGAACACTTGCCATAGAATTCCGAAAAAGAAAAAATACAATCACCTTGAGAATTTCGAAGAATTCCACCGCCTCCACTTAAGTCGGGGTTACCTCGACTAGCTCCATCAGAGTTAAATTTTAAGCAACCTGAAGGAGGAAGGTCCCAGAAAACAGCCTGAACTTTAATCTGCTTGAAGAGCCCGTAAGAGATTGCTGAATAATCATGGAGATCGGATATGTAGTAATTGGAAGCTTGAAGGATGGCCTTGAGATCTGATTTAATACTAAAAATCAGAGAACGGGTTGAGAGATATTTACCATCAAAGAGTACAGAATTTCTGAATTTCCAAAGGTGCCAAAGAATTAGAGAGGGGATAATGATGAAGGGAAGAGACCGACGATAAAGCCACCAAGCGAGGCAGTGCTATTGAATGGCACACGGGCTGAAAGGAACGTCAAAAAGGTAGTGAAAATGACGCCAGATATCTGTAGCCAAACTGCTAGATAAAAAGACATGATCGAAAGTCTCAATATGACCAGAAGCGCAACATTGATACTTCGATGCAAGCTGAAACCCTTTGCCACAGAGACCCTCATCGATAGGAAGACGACGAAGGAAAATACGCCAAATAAGAATACTGATTTTCTTCGGCAGAGAGTTGTGCCAGATAAAGGCTGCAGACAACATTTTAGGATGAGCAAATGAAATCTCGGAGATAGCTGAACAAAGGGAAAACTTGCCGGTAGGAGTCAAAGTCCAGTAAGCTCGATCATCTTCATCTGCGAGAGAAATAAACTGGGCCTTAATGCTTTCTTTAACGGAGGAAGAGAGAGTCATATGGCTACTGGCGTTTTGACTGGACACACTGGGCAGAAATTCTCGAACTGTAGAGACATTACAGTCAATAGGCAAGACCTCATTGAGATCACGAATCCAGTGATCATGCCAAGGAGAACAATTTCCACGACCCAGAACCCAGAAAATACGGGGATCAGCTATGGAACGGGCCTTGAGCATTCTACTCCAAGAATGAGAACCTTTGGACTGAACTATACTGGGATGATGCCGAGAGCAATATCTAGCCTTCAAATAGGTAGTCCAAAGGTTGGAAACAGTACGAAAGTGCCACCACAACTTCAGGCCATAAGCCTTACATAAATCTGCCGTGGAGAATATGCCAATACCTCCTTCAACAACAGGCCTACAGCAAGTAGACCATGAAATCCAATGACTATTGTGTCTCCCTTCCAACTGCCCCCAGAAGAAATTAGAACACATCCTATCAATCATCTTCACAACAGATTTTGGAGGGTATATAGAGGCAATTTGATAGCTTGTAATGGAATAGAGAACATGTTAGATGAGAGTAATGCGACCAGCCATATCAAGAAAAAGACCCAGCTAAGAGCTTATACGGTTTTGGAGCTTGAGAAGAAGAGAATCAAAAGAAGACTTCTTTTTGCGACCATAGTAAGGAGGGCAGCCTAGGTAAGTAATAGGGAGGGAACGCTTCTGGAAATTCAGGACAGATTGACTCAGATTGCAACGAGAAGACTCTGTGGAAGGGGCAACAAAGAAGGAACTTTTAGCGCGGTTGATAAGCTGTCCAGAGGCAGCTTCATAGGACTGAATAATGTGTTTAAGCTGAGAAAGAGATGCCTTGCTTCCATTACAAAAAATAATAATGTCATCAGCAAAGGCAAGGTGGGAGATAATAGGACACCCGCTAACTGTCGAGAAGATAAAGGACGGAAATTGGGATTGAAGATGATTAATGCTTCGACTTAAGACTTCTGCATCTATAATGAAGAGACTCGGAGAGAGAGGGTCCCCTTGGCGAAGGCCTCGAGACGAAGGAAAGAAACCAACTGGGTCTCCATTAATTAAGACCGAAAACCAATTATCAGAAATTAGGCGCCAAACCAGGTCTATAAAAACCTCATGAAATCCAAACTTTCGAAGGGCACTGGTGAAGAAAACCCAAGAGACCCTATCAAAGGCTTTGGCCATATCAAGTTTAATAACCACATTGGACCCTGCAATCTTTTTCCCCAGGTGGCACATCATTTCCTGCGCAAGAAGGATATTGTCCTGAATAATTCGACCTTTGGTGAAAGCGCTCTGATTTTCAGAAATAATATGAGGCAAGATTGCAGCTAGCCTTGTAGAAAGAATTTTAGATATGACCTTGGAGCAGAAGTTGTACAGGCTTATAGGACGGATATACTTAAAAGAAGTAGGAACATCAACCTTTGGTATAGTGGCAATTAACGTGCTCGACCATGAGCGGGGAAGAGAAAATCCCGAAAAGAACTCCAAGATAGCTTGATGAAAATCGGCTCCAATAATGTCCCAACAAAAGGAATAAAATTGCCCAGTGAATCCGTCAGGACCTGCTGCACTATCCCCATTAAGATTAGAAACAGCTGTCTTAACTTCAGACAATAAAGGAGGAGCTATAAGAGAATCATTCCAAACTGGCGTGATCAAAGAGGGGATCATATCCAGATTATAAGGAGAAGAGCCTTCAGCTTTAAGCTGGGAGCTAAAATAAGTTACGGCAGCCTATTTAATATCCTTATCTGTGGAGAGAAGATTGCCTTCATCATCATGGATAGAATGGATGTGGACGCGACGTTGAGTCTGTTTTACTGACACATGGAATAGCTTCGAGTTTCCTTGCCCTTTTTGCAACCATTTGATTTTTGTTTTCTGGCGCCAATATTCCTGTAACAAGAACCGGCGATGAGAGGCATGGGCTTTCATTAAATTCTCTCGATTGGAAGGAGAATTATTGATTTCATAGAGCAGTTCCATTTCCGCCTCCTCATCTTCTGCTGCTTTAAGGTTATCAAAAATATTGCCGAAAACAGATTTATTCCAAATTTTGAGAGTCGCCTTGACATTACGGAGTTTGCTAGGAAAAACTGACATCGGCCTACCCACAACAGGCTGATTCCAAGCTTGCTGAACTGTATCCTGAGAAGTCCAGATATTGAGGAATCGGAAAGGAACTGAGCGGCGAGAGACTTGACGGGCTATAGTTGTGAGCAATGGAGAGTGATCAGAACAGTTCCTGTTAAGATGTTGAACTGAAGTTAACTGAAATGTGTCCAGCCAAGAAGCATTACACAGCACTCTATCAATTCTCTGATGAATGGTGGCTGTTCCAGCTCGCTTGTTCCACCAGGTAAAATTGCTTCCAGAAAAACCCAGATCTATTAATCCCGCAGCAGACAAACAGGCATGAAAGTCCAAAGCACCTATGTGATCCCAGTAGCCCCCACTTTTTCCTCGGGATGAAGAGTTATGTTAAAGTCCCTCAATTATCCAAGGGGTTTGAGAAAAATTCAAGCTAGTGCTTATCATATCATCCCAGAGATCTTGTCGGTCTCGCGAGTCACACCTCGCATAGACACAAGAAAAAAGAACATTAATAGGCCAAGAAAAGTGTTTAAGAAGAAGAGAGACATGTTGGGAGGTCTCTTGAACAAGGCTACAAGTGAAGCTGGATTTAATAAAAACCCATATAGAACTGGCAGAATTAGAGAAAGAAAATCGAAAATTTAAACGACGAGTAATAAGAGCAACTTTGGAAGGGTCTAACATCGGCTCAAAAAAAGCAATAACAGATAATTTATGAAGCTTAACTAGCTGCTTAAGACGGCTTACCGTTGGGTCGTTACCAATTCCACGAACGTTCCAAAAAAGAACTTTGTAATCCATTAGGCACTAGTTTTAAATTCAAAAACTGAGGACTTAACTGTCTTTGATCGAGTTTGTCTGACTGCAGGAGCTGTTCGAGGCTTGGGTATTGGAGGAGGCTGTTGATGGCCTTCCAAATTAAGAGCATGCAAAGTAACGTTATCTGGGTCATCTTCATTTTCCAACATATTAAGCACAGCAAATCGATTAAGGGAGACACAATTTTGACTTTCTGAATTCAAAACGTGATCAGCATTCATAGAATCATGGGCAGAATCCCGTAGAGTGGATGGAATCGAAGGACGGGGGTCCTCTTGAATAATAGGAGATTTGCTATGAATTGGCAGTTCATTGTTATTTCCACAAGTCTCCTCATGTAAAGCCGGCAATGAAGCATTGTCATCGAGATTAGCGTTAGATGTTTGAGGGTCTCCTGGCTTATTAATCTCATCCTTCCTTTGACAATCATTCTTGTCAACATTAATCTCTTGGTCCTTTTCGTGTTCCGGAAGCAATGAGGTAGGGTTTGTGACATCATTAGTCTCCACTATTATTGGTATCGAGGTGGTATTCGGCACTGGATCAGAAGGAAGTGAGGCCTTTTTTGGAGTCCATCTTTGCCGAGGATTAGGGTTAGGGTTTGTTGAAGTTTGGTTAGGGTTTGAAGCAGTTTGGTTAGGATTTGAAGTATTTTGATTAGGGTTAGAGTTTGTGGCAGTGTGGTTAGGGCTTTCAGTAGCTTCAGTAGGAGAGGCTTGAGGCGGGTGCTTGAGTTTGCAGCAAAGATCATTATGCCCTTGTCGAAGACAATGCAGGCAGTACAACGGCAGATTCTCAGCCTCTAGAGGCTGCCAAAAGCTTGGGTAAACTGAACCACAATCAATCCAAACCCTATGAGGACAGGGATTTAAAAGATCAACCTCAACACAGATTCTTGCAACGCTAGGACGTGAAAGATTAGTAGTCGGCTGGTCTAGCATGAGGGGCCGGCCAAATAGCGAAGCAATGGAAAATAACGCGGATTTGTGAAACAAGTGAATCGGGAGACCGGGAAGAGCAAACCACACTGGAACAATTGAACTTTCCACGTCCGGCCTAAAACTTGGAGTCGACTTAAAAACTCGCATAGGAAAGCTTCCCAAGACCATTGGTCTTTGATCCAAAGACGTTGATAGTCTTCTTGATTCCGAACCTGAATAAGAATATGTTTAGGATCCAAGTGCCCTATATTCAAATCCGCCTTAAGGCCGATGGTGCTAAAATACTTTCTGATGTCTTCCATAGAGGGGTGGCCATGTGAGAACTTCCCAAAGAGAGCAAGGTCAAAAGGCTTAGCGAGAGAAGCAATGATGTCAGGGGAGAGTTTGAGGGAGGGTTCCCCTTTGTATGTTGAAGGCGGGATAACAAAAGAAGGAACAGCCGTTGTACCTGTTAAGGCTTCAGCAAAGGAGAGAGGTTTAGGGGGAGGGGGGATCAGGTCCAACCGGCAAGGGGTTGGCGGCCATAGCCGCCGGCTGGAAAGATAGGGGAAACCCTAGGCGGCCAAGAAAGAGAGCTTTCTAGAGAGAGAATTTTTTGCCTTTGAGAGAAATTATTTTTTTATTGATGCACAACTTAATTATACAACAACAGAAAAAGAATTTTTGGCAGTTGTGTATGCATTAGAAAAAAATTAGACCATATTTGTTAGGATCAAAAGTCATAATATTTTCTGATCTTGTAGCCCTAAAATATTTGTTGAGTAAGAAAGATGCTAGGCCTAGACTCATAAGGTGGATGTTATTATTGCAAGAAAATGTCGTAGCCGACCATTTGTCTAGATTAGAATTTTCTCCCTTACTTGAACGTCAATTTCTTGATAATAAAATTCATGTAAATGAAGACTTCTCCGATGAACAATTATTAGCAGTCAAAGATTCAGACCCTTGGTATGCTGATTATGTCAATTATTATGTATCTGATGTCATAAATCCTGATTTTGATCACTATCAAAGAAAGAAATTTTTGATAGAAGCAAAGAATTATTTTTGGGAAGAACCTCATTTATATAAAATGTGTTCAGACTCTTTAATTAGGAGATGTGTTCCAGAACAAGACCAACAAAGTATTATGACATTTTGTCATGAATACTCTTGTGTTGGTCATTTTAGTGGTAATAAAACTGCTAGAAAATTTTTGCAATCTGGATTGTATTGGCGTTCTGTTTTTAGAGATTGTGACATATTTTATAAAACTTGTGATAAGTGTCAAAGAGTCGGTGGAATAGGAAAAAGGAATGAAATGCCCTTACATATAAATATGGTTGTTGAATTTTTTGATGTGTGGGGTATTGATTTTATGGGTCCTTTTCCAATCTCTAATAATTGTGAGTATATTTTAGTTGCTATTGATTATGTGTCTAAATGGATAGAAGCCATTGGAACTAAAACTAATGATGCAAAAACCGTGGTCAAATTTGTGGAAGATCTTTTTGCTCAGTTTGGAGTACCTAAGGCCATAATTAGTGATCAGGGAACACACTTCACCAATAAATTGCTAAATTCAGTCCTTAGAAAACATGGTGTAACTCACAAGTTAGTTACACCCTATCACCCTCAGACCTCTGGCCAAGTAGAACTGAGTAATAGACAAATAAAAGCAGTTTTAGAAAAGACCATTCGACCCAATCGTAAAGATTGGCCTTCTAAACTTAATGATGCTTTGTGGGCATACCGAACCGCATACAAAACCCCAATAGGAATGAGTCCTTACCGAATGGTGTATGGAAAAACATGTCATTTACCAGTTGAAATTGAACATAGAGCCTATTGGGTTGTCAAAGAACTAAACTTAGATTTAACCTTGGCGGGTGAAGAGAGACTTTTCCAGCTAAACGAATTAGAAGAACATAGGTTAAATTCGTATGAGAATGCTAAAACTTATAAAGAAAAGACCAAGAAATGCTATGATATGGGATTAGCCAACAAAATGTTTCGTCCGGGATTAAAAGTGATTCTTTTCCATTCTAGACTCAGGTTATTCCCCAGAAAATTAAAATCGAAATGGTCTGGTCCTTTCACTATAGTTCGAATTTACCATCATGGAACAATTGATATTAGAAACCCAAGGAGCAATGAAGTATTTAAAGTTAATGGTCACTGACTCAAACCATATCTTGAACCCATGTCAGTCGAGAGAACAATTGAACTTATTTGTCTCGCTGACAATCCTCCACCAGATGATTAGGTTTGCAGTTGGGTCGAGCCAAAGACGTTAAACAAGTGCGCTAAGTGGGAGGCAACCCACTATGATGAATTTTATTTTCTTTCGTAGTTAATTTAATTATTCTACTTTTCGTCTTATTTAATTTTGGACATTTAATTCAAAAATTAAATATGCCAAAATTCAAGTTTGGGGGAGAAAAGCATCGTAGTGTTGTATTTATATGTTGATAATAAGTTAGTTTGGAGTTTGTGTAGAATGTTTAAGAGTGCAGGAAAGAAACGAAACGTAACGGAACATAACAGAAGGACCAAACTGCAAAACTGCCAAAAAGGGTTGAAAAAAAAATAAAGGATACATGTTCTGCCGACCTTGCGGACGCAAGGCTTAAGCTACCTTGCGGTCGCAAGGCCCCTTAATGCAAGAAGTGTGACCGGCAGCCAGTACACGGGAATCAGTGCCCACACGTGATCTGACCACCTTACGGACGCAAGGTCCCCTATATAAGCATTTATCAGGCAGAATGCACAGATCACCCCAAAATTCCTCCATTTCTCTCCATGTAGCAGCAGCAGACTCTCTTCTTTCTTCAAATACGGCCAAGGCCTTTTAAAATCCGGAAAAGATCAAGAGTAGGTGCTCTCTCCTTCAACTTTCCTCCACTCCGTTCACCCTCATTGCCCTCAATTAAAGCTTGAAGAAGGAGAACCTTTATTAATTCCGGCGACAAGATTCGAAATCCAGCAACCTCTTCATCTTCAAAGCTTGCAAAGTCCAAGTAACTCTCACCCTCTCTTTTAATTTTTGACGTATTAAAATTATTTGCATGCTAGGGTACTAGAGTTTTTTTCTTAAAATTATTATTTTTGCATGCTTTTGTTGTAGGTTGAAATTTTAATTTATTTTTTTTAAAAAAAAGAAGAGTAGAATTTTGCCTGTTAATTTTTGTGCCTAGAAATTTAATGGCCCCTAAACGTAGAAATACCGGCCCATCCACTTCCCGCTCCCCCGAGGAGGAGCAAGATTATGACGACCGCTTCATATCTTTTGAGGCGTCAAAGAGCTACTCCGCGAAGCTCTCCAAGACCATAATCCCTGAAAGGGGATTTAAGGCTAGTGACTTCGGCCTCCACAATAACTTTAAGGCTCGTAGGTGGGTTCCTTTTACTGCTTCTCCGGACACGGCCATCATGGCCATTGTCCGTGAATTTTATGCCAATGGCCAAATTGGCATAGACGGGAGTGTTTTAGAGGAAGTTAGTGTTAGGGGCGTGGACGTCAGTTTTGAGTCCCAAAACATGAACCTTTGCTATGGCACCTCTAACTTTCCGAGTGGTGCCCACGACTATAGCCGCCACCTTTCTGCCCCTGTCCCTGTCGAGGTGGTCAATGCGACCATCTCAATGCCTGGTGTGGTTTGGACCCAGAACCGAAACCCACCATTTGGTCCCCGCACTATGGAGGAGTCTTTTCTGCTGAACACGGTCAAGGTCGTGTTCAAATTTATTATGCCTTCCACTCACAATACGGTGACTTGGGCTAAAAGCGATCTTGATCTACACCATCTTGACCGTTGGGTCTGTCGATGTTGGCCGTCTGATCAACGGCCAAATTTAGACCCTGTTTAGAGGTAAGAAAAATGCGGGGTCCGCGTTCCCGTATTGATTACGAGGCGCCATGTCAAATCCAGTTACTTATGCGTGTCGACGGTGATTTCTTTGGTTGGGTCAACCAGGTGGGGCAAAATGTCTCCACCTATTTTTGGGGATGCCACAGCACATTCCACTGAGGATTTTAGTCCTCGTTCGTTATTTCTTCCCGACTGCTTGGTGAGTCGAGGCCCAAGTTTCTTCTTTCGTTAGGTGGGCCTACTATGTCCTTTTGATATTTGTCCTTCCCCATCAAGCCTCTCATATGTTCCTCAATTTTGGGGACAAAATAGAAATTAAGTTTGGGGGGGATTCTAAGCCGAGTCTTAGAGGTCCTAGCCTAAGGAGGAAGGAGTTGGGCTACGTTTTTAGGGTGGGGAAAAATTTCTTTTCCCTAATCGTGTCGTCTCCTCCACGCCTTTCTTGCTTTTCAATTTTTTTTATTTTCGGAGATGTTTCTTTGACGAATACTATAATATTGGATTCGTGGGTTCCCATTATGGGGACCCATCATCAATATGACATCATCTCCAAATTTTATATATAAAAAATTTTAATTCAAAATTTCATCCTCGAGTCTTTTGTTTGGTAGTACTAGTCGATGAGGAGTTAATGCAATGAACCACATAACTTTTCTATAGATCCTTCGGAATTTACTTGATTTTGCAAATTTATGATTTTCTCGAAAACCTCATGCACCTACACTAGTCATAATTATGGATTGATTAAAATAGTTTTATAAAGTTTATTAAGCACCTACTTCATTTCAACAAAATATCCACAAGAATATGATGAATAACCGTCGAACATGATTGTAGCATTGAATTGTAACTTAGGGTCAATTGCATGATAAGTTAGATCCTTGGATTTTTCTCACTAATATATCTCAAGCACACTTTGAACTATATGCATGTTAGTCTCGATTGTCCCCATATGTCTTAGTGAATGCTTATGTGAAATCGGTGATGCTAAACATTCAACCCCACAATTCCCACCGTTGATATCATATTTTATTTGTCTTACTTGCTTTAAAAACTGCATAAGCATTTGACATTAAATGATTTAGGC